>PVLD010000011.1:127600-607397 GCA_004027595.1 Dinomys branickii
GCCTCCTTCATGAGGTGGAACTGGAGGGGCAGGCGGTGCGGCCGGGTCCGCCCCGCAGGGCTCCGCTGAGCCCGCTCCCCAGCAGTCCCGCGGGCCGCCGCTGGGTGGCAGCAGACGCCCAGGCTCCCTGGCGCTGCGGGGCTGGGTCCCCCAACTTCCTGCCTGCCCCGAGCCAGCTGCGCCCAGGGGTGACAGCCAAGCCCGGGACCTGCAGGGGCTGGGTAGTGGCCACCACCCGACGGCACGCGGAGCGCAGCGAGGACAGCCTCAGGGACTCCCTGGTCCCAGCCTGTGGAGGCTCCCAGCGGCCCGAATTGCTGGTCCTAGGTTAGGGACCTTTTCTTGATGTGTCACTGTACCCCTTCAGGAGACCTTGAAGACCTCCAGGAGGCCTGGCAGGAGGAGAGACACACTTGTCCAGCGGGAACAGGTGGAGCACCCACGTGTGCAGACGCATCCATGTAACACCACCCTCAGATCTCCTACATCTGCCCCCACCCCATGTCCCAGCTCCCCCAACAGTACTTGGCCGTTTAGCCAGACAAGAGGCTCTGGCCTGAGGTCCACCCAGCCACTGTGGGCCCCTTGTGGAACCTGGTGGCTGGCACGCACAACTGGTGAGGGACAGGCCTTGGGGCACAAAAAGTGTCTTTGGCAACCAATGGACCTCTTTTGACCTTGGCTGCCAGGCATGGACGGCCTGTCACAACCCCAGGCCTTGGGCTGGAGGTACAGCTCAGTGGGCTAAGTGCTTGCCGCTAAGCACTAAGGCCCTGAGTTCGATCCCCGGTCCTGGAAAAAAAAAAAAAAAAAAACCCAGGCCTTGGTCCCCAGGGGCCTGAGCACATAACCACTGCAACTTAAGGCAGTGGGTCCTCCTGGCATGTCCTCTTTGTCTCCCCTGCTGCTTGGGACTACGGGGTCCACATGGGAGGCCTTATTATCTATAGCCTGGTAACTTCCCTAGAGCATGGAGCTGCATGGACCCCTGCTGGGGCTGAGGCAGGACACCAACCTGAGGCGGCCCCCTGGGACCAACATAGGGACAGCCACTCCAGGCCCTTCAGGAAGTAGAAAGGGAACACTGGTCACCTCCCTTGAGCTCACTTTGCCCAGCCAACCTGAGTTATCAGTGCAAAGGGGTTCCAGCGTTGAAGCTTACTTTCAGAATTCAGCGTTACTGGAAGATAATTTCTGGTTGGGACTGATGCTGGCAGTGTGGAAACAAGTTTTTTATGAACCAGAGTTTGTGCTCATGAAATGATACTTGTGGAGGAGGCGCACCTGGGTGGAGCAGAATGCGCCCAGGTGTGCGGAGTGAAAGGCCCTCACACCTAAGCTTGGCCCACCTGGGAGCCGCTGCCCTCTCAGGCTTTGTCCACTTTTTGATCTGGGATTGGAGGGAAAGTCTGCCCCAGGGCTGCCTCCAGAAACACAGTCTGCCAGCAGGCAGGTCAGGGGCCACCCCTCTGCACCTCCCCTTCCTCTCCCCTGCCAGGGAACAGGTGTCCAGGGAGCTGGCAGCCTCAGTGTGGCAGGAATGGGCTCCTCACTCCCTCTCCAGCGCTGATTCCCCCATGCCCCAGTGGGGGCCCCTGATTGGCCTCTGCCTACTCAGGAGCTGGGCAGCTCCTGGGACCCCAGTCCCAGAGCACTCTGGTGTGGCCTGAGTGCACCTGTTGTCCCTCCATCCTGCTTGAGTTCCCAGGGGTTGAGTGCCACTGGGCTACTCTACAAATGGGATCAAGACCGGCCCCAGGAGGCCTGTGGCATGGGCATGCCTGGGCGCATGTGTGTGGCACTTGGCTGCTCCACCCCCTCCATGTGGCACAACCACATGGCATCCACGCGGGGTGCTCCGGCAGTGCCCTCTGGCTGAGTGAGAGTGGCTGAGAGACCTAAGCCACTTCCGCCAGATTGGCCCTCTGACGCAGTAGGCAGCAGGCTGCCCGTGCCACACCTGTGCCCTGTGTGTGCCAAGCCAGGCTGCGTGGAGGAGGCATAGCGGCATTTACGGGGTACAGGAGTGCCAGGCAGACAGGCTGCACGAGACGTTGCCTGGGAAACGTCTAGGGATCTGGTGGGCAGAAAAGCTGTGTTTAGGCCTACACACTGGGTGCGGGGGTAAGGGTGTGCCATGGCACCCTTGGGTGCTGGGGACCTCCATGTAGCCTTGGGTTCCAGGTCCATGGCCAGGACAGCCAAAGGTCAGAAGGCTCAAGCCACAGCCCTCAAGTCCTGAAAGCTGAGGGGCATCTGGGAAGAGGCTGGCCCCATTCCCAAGGGCCCACCTAGCCACATGCCCTGATGGTATCCCTGGGCTGGCCACCTGTCCGAGTCCACAGTGGTGCCTCAAGTTCTCAGGGACCTCAGCAGCTCCATGTTAGGCCCTTTTGGCCTGACCTGGGGCAAGCATCCCCTCTCCAGGATGCCTCCTACCTACACACTCAGCACCCCTCTAAGGTGTCCTCGCAGTATGAGTGGGAATCACGAGTGCCCTCACTGTTTCCAGATCTTCGTGGGGTGCCCGGCCCAGCAGAGCCAACTGAGCAGTCCTGGGTGGACAGGCGAGGGAAGGAGCAGGAGCCTGGGCCCCTCCCAGGAAGGCAGGCAGACAGGCCGGCAGAAACCCTGTTTTGGGGCACTGCGGACAGAAGTGGAGCTCTCAGGACTCCCTGGGAACATGAGGCTTCCAGCTCTAAGGGCTTCAGCATGGACCCTGATCTGGTGCCTTTTTAGGGCAAAATCTGCTGTTGGCCAGGGCTTTTGGCCTGCCCTGCACCCTCAAGGCCCCTGGACAGATGCAGGACCACATGGTGCAGCTTATCGTGCCAGCCACATGGCCAGCCCTATTCTCCCCTACATTTTGACTTTGTGTTTTGGTTTGTTGTACTGAGCTGGAGCCCAGGGCCTTCCGCGTGGCAGGAAGCCCGCCCCACAGCAGAGCTACACCCCAGCCTATTTTTCTGGCTTTCTGAATGGCCCATAGTGTTCTTCTGTGAACACATCCCTCGGGGTGGCCTGTACCCCAAGACCAGCCCCACAGAGTCAGGGATACAGGCACAGCTGGCACCTCGTCCCTGCTGCCCAGACTTCCCAGGACCTGTGGGTGATGGACCTGAGCCGCGCTGGCCAACGATACCCAACAGGGCGCGGTCCTGCAGAAACAGGCTCTGCGCTGCCCAGCCCCAGCCAGCCTGTCCCGCCGGTCACCTGAGCGCCGCCGACCCGAGGTGCACCCTGACTCATCCTCCCGCCTAACCTGTCATCTCTCTTCCAGCCTTTGTACATCTACTGCCCTTCCTGCTCTGTACCTCACGTCAGACCCTCTTGGACGCTTCCCACGCCACGCCCTCCTAGGCACCGCCCGTCACGCCCCTTTTCGAGCGCTCTCCCGGCACGTAGGCCACGCCCCCGCGACGCCCCGCCCCTCACGACCGAACCTCCCCGCCCCGCCCCCTCCCAGGGCCTTCTGCGCCACGCCCATCCCGGCCGGCCCAGGCCCAGCTCCCCGCCCGCCCTCGCGTGGCTTGGGTCAACGGGCTGCGACCTGGGGCTCTGGGTTCCTCGGGTCCCGCAAGCTGAGCCTGGCGCGGTCCACGTGTCTGAGACTTCCCGGGCGAGGTCTTCACGGGGCACCTGCCAGGAGCAAACGGAAAGGGCATAGGTCAGGTTAGGTGTGTGGTGGCCGCACACAGATTAGGTGTGTGGACAGGTAAAAGCCAGTAGGTGAAACTGACCCTAATTACCATGAGCTGAGGAGCGTGGTGCAGCCTGACCCGGGCCACGCGGGAGCCCGGCTCGCTCGCGCACCTTCTCTGTGTGGCTCGGAGTCCAGCGTGCCGAGGCCACCACACTGCTGCCACCCCATTCCAAGCTCCCTTGGACACCGGCTGTACCAGGGTCCAGGGGTCTGTGGAGGGCCCGCCCCTGGTTCCTGCCTGGCAGCACACCTGGGCGAGGCTCTGGGGAGCCCCCCCTCCTCTCTGCCTCACTGGAGGGCACCCCAGGCCCGGCTGGCAGGTCCAGGTGGAGGCTGCGGCTCAGCCTTGGCAGTTCTGAGAGGCAGAGCCACCCGTTGAGGACCTGCGCAGGCCTGGCTGGCTGGCCATCAGTGGGCACCAGGGTGGGGTGCTTTTGCCCGAAGGAACACAGTATAGGAAGCACGGCCGGGGAAGATCTCCTGCTTTGGAGGCCCTGAGGCCAAGGGTGCAGCCTGGGTGGGCGTGGGGAGAGCCGCGTCTGACCCAGCCTTGCTAGGCCAGGGGAGATCACAGAGACCAGGGGAAGTCACAGAGACACAGGGTCCTGGCCGGGAAGAGGAAATGGAGACAGTTTAAGGGTGGTAAGCAGCTGCAAGTGGGAGCACACATGGCTGGGTGACACTGGAGTTCCAGGAGTCGGAGCTCCCCCTCCTAGGGTGAAGACACTTTCCCCCCACTGCTCCTGGGCCCCAGGGTCCTGCTGGCTCCCATCTCACAGCCCCAGCTCAGGAGTTGGGCAGATCAGGAAAAGCCGCGCACTTAGCAGGGGCTTGCATTTGCTCTGAAAGTGCGAGTTTGTCGGGGGAGGTTTGAGAATTTATGTGTGCTGCATCCTGGAGTGGAGGTGTTGGTGAGGGCTGCAGCAGCTTTTTGCCTGGTGGAATGGACCCAGGCCCAGGGATGTGGAGGCTGCTGGCAGCCCGGGACCCTGAGCCCCTCCACTTTCCTGGGTGTGGTGTGGTGGCTGCCAGGGTTGGGAGAGGGTGGGACACTACAGGAGTCACCTCCATCTTCTCTGAGGGAAAAGAGGCTGGGGCTTGTCTTAGGGAGTCCGGAGGGAGGCTCCTGACCCTGGCCAGCCCTCTCCTCCCCGGGCTGGCATGGCTCCTGCCCTGCACCCTGTGCCCCAGACTCCTGCTCATGCACTGTTTCAGGGTTGCTGCCCGTGAGTAGCCACGTTCCCTGTGGTGGCCAACCCTGTGCCTACTGACACCCCTGTCTGGAAAGGGGCTTTGTGGTAGTGACCTCAGGACAAGCCTGTCCCCTGCTCGGTGCCCTGCCCTCCCCCACCCGCTGGGCTGGAAACTTATCCTTGCTCCAGCCTCGTGGATTTTTCCAGCCTTGGGTCGAGGCCTGAGAGCTGCAGGCGGGGCCGTTTTGCTAACAATTCTGTGACTCTGTGTGTGTGTGTGTGTGTGTGTGTGTGTGCATGTGTGGCGCTCAGCACTGAGCTCAATCCCAAGGCTGCTCCTTGACCCTAGGTAGCTTCTCAAGGGGAAACTGAGTCTTGAGGGCCTCAGCCACATGTCCCGCAATGTCTGCCAGTCAGCTGGCCTCAGAGCTCCCATCCCTGGGGCACAGTGGTCACTTGGCTCCAGCCCCCGAGTTCTTGGAGATCCGGGCCCCCAGTGGCACAAGCCCTGGTCCCGAGGTCGCCTCTGGAGCCGGCATGGAGCCCTGCTCCCTGGCACTGAGACCCCTGGCCTGTGTCCTGTTCTCCTTTCTTCCTCTCAACTTTGCCCTCTCTCCCAGCCCTCCTCCCAGGCCTCCCCTGCCCCCTCCTGGCAAGCAGCTTGCAACCCAAACTTGTTGTTAACTTCTCCCCTGCAGTTGTCTGAGAGCCCATCCAAGTTAAATATTACTCATGGAGATGCGAGCCTGCAGGCAGCACCCAGCCTGGAGGTGGTGGACGGCTCTCTGGACGGTGCCAGGGGAGGTAGATGCCAGGCCTGTGGCCCCTGGACCCTCCCGGCAACATCTACAGCAGTTAGTGGGTGGGCGCGGCTGGGGACCCAGAGCCCAGACCTGGGTCTCCCAGCTTCCTTCACCCCAGCTCCAACAGAGTGGGCGGGGCAAGAGGGGCAGCCAGTGCCCCCAAGGGGCCTGGGATGGGCCAGGCGGGGGCCGTCCCCTCTGCTGGTCATTCTAGTCCTGTGCCAGGTGGGGGAAGGGCAAGGAACAAAATGTCCAGAAACAGCTCTGTCTGCGCTGCATGGATTCCTTGTACTTGTCCTTGATTGTCCAACAGGGAAATGGAGGCCAGGGGTGCTGTTGACTCACAGTTCTGGGAGATGGGAGGGACTGGTCTGTCTGCTAGGACTGTGGCTCTGGGGGGGTCCCCCAGGCTCAGGGAAGTGGCTGCCCAAGCCCTATACTCCTAAGGAGGAGAGCTAAGGTCAACCTCTGCCTTCCCCTCACTTCCTCTCCTACCACTCTGTCCTCTCTCCTCTGCCCAGCATTGCCCCAGGGCCTTTGCACCTGTTCTCCCAGCTGGAAGCCTCGCCTCTCACCTTTAGTTTTGTTCAGATCTTTGTAAAGTGCTGCCCACCCAACTCATCCTCCCAGCCGCTGCTCTCATCTTCCTCCTAAGTCACAGACCCCCATCTGTTGAACAAATAGAAATGTCACTGTCTTCTGTGCACCTCACGCTCTTTAGAATGAGAATGCTTTGCTGCTGCCCTGCTCATTGGGGACAGGCTGTCTTTAAACTTGGTGGAGAAGTCAGTTCCATGTTCTCACCTGCCCCAGGTCTCACCCACAGGAATCCCCTCTCCCAGGACCATGACCCCAGGTGTACCTGGAGCTCTGTCCAGTAGGACAGGACTGGCAACCAGTGCTCAGACTGGGGCTTCCAAGAGTCCTGCAAGGCACCACAGGGCCAGGGGAAAGTGGAGTCCTGGACTCAGAGCCAATGTGTGATCCCGGAGGTGAAAGTGGACAGAGGGCTGCTGTGGCAAAGTGCAGCCACCCTGCCCCCAGGCCCTGTGGTTTCCCTCCTTTGCGGTCCAGGAGCCATGGAGGTGATGTCCCGCTAGGTGAGCTGTGTCCTCCTCCTCCTGTGGCCCTGAGAGAGCAGCTTTGGCCCCTGGACACTCGCTGGCCCCTGTCCCACTGCCCCTTGTGCTTGGGCCAGGCTCTTGAGAGTGGGGCTGCCTAGAGAGGCCCCCAAGGCCAGTAGGCTGTGCACACCTGGTTAGCGCCCAGTCGGCGCGGGGCTTGGGGACCTCACCCGTCTGCCCACCTCATGCCCAGACCTGCGGCTGTGCCTGCCAGTATCAGACAGGCGAGTTGGGACTTCATACCTGAGATCCAGCAGAGGCCAGGAATGTGAGCTCAGAAGCCACCCTTCTGTGCTGCCTGGGGACAGCCTGTGGCATGCTCATGAGGGCAGCAGATGTCCCCTGCTCACTGGGGTGTGCACAGGGCACCTCGCCAGGGGTTCCAAACTCTCAGGGTCCAGAAGCTCTGCCTGTCCCCCATGACCTCAGCACCTGCTTTTGGGGTGAGGTTGTCTGGAGTGAGCCCTGCAAGGCCACAGGAAAAGCCGGCCCTACTTGGGGGCAGGACCAGCACCTGCCAGGCCATCTGGAGGTCAGGAACCCTGGGGCTCAGTGGGACTCCCTCTGGCTACAGTGGGATTACAGAGCCTTCAGGGCCACACTTGTCTGCCTGCCAGACTTCTCCATCATGGCACTGGATATCTCAGTCCACAGCAGATGCAGACTGTTTACCCACAGGGGACCAGGGATGTCCAGGTGTCTCCTCACAGTGTCCCGTCCTTGGTGGCTGGGAGTTGCTTTGGGCTGGCATTGCAGGGACCATGGGTGAATGCTAACGGGAGACAAACTGGCATCTAGAAGCGACCAGGACTGGGCCCACCCCAGTGTCCTAACCAGGATCCAGGGGTAGGGTGGGCCCTGCAGAGTGACTGTGGCAGCTGAGCCTGGTGGCCAGGGTGCCTGGAGGCCTCCCTTGGGGGGCTGGATGCTCACAACCCCGTGGCAGGCCCCAGCCCCAACTGTGCCTGTGGGCTCCTTGGCCCACGCCATGGTAGCTGTGCCTTTTGGGAACGAGTTTCTGATGCCCCTTCCCCAGCTGTCAGGCCTTTGGTGGTCGGCAGGGCAACCCCTGCTGGGGCAAGACTCCCACGTGGGGGACACACAGCCATCCTGCAGCTGGGCCTGTGTGTGCCCTCTGCCAAGATGTCTGGCAGGGGTGTTCATGGGCAGGGGTGGGTGACACTGTCCCCCAGGGCCCTGACTGCCAGGTCTAGGGGAGGCCCCTGGAGCACCCGGGGCCCAGCTTCAGGGACGGGCCTAGGAGGCCATGGGGTCGGGAGGTCCTACAGACCTGGGCCCCACAGCAGTGCCTCCAAGGCCTGGGCTGCAGGAAAGGGAAAGGTGACGTCATTGCCGCCTGGAATCTGCTGTTTGGAGGCGTCACCATGGAGACCGGAAGGCTCAGGGTGGGTAAAAATAGCAAACCCAAGAGGGTGTAAGTTCCAAGAATTGAGTCGGAAAGGAGAGGAAGACATGTTCTTGCTGCTCTCGGAGAAAGGGCCAGGGCCCAGGCCTGTGCCTCGCAGGAGGTGGCTGCGGGGCCCCCTGCTGCCTCCCTGCTGTGTCCCTGGTGTCCCTGTGGCCAGCCACTTGGAGCTTTGTCCCCACTCAGGGTGTGGCCTGCAGGGCAGGCTCCCATCAGGGGCCATCTGCAAACACATCCTCTTTCTTCTGGACAGCAGGGGGCTCAGCAGAGCCTGTGGGTGCACCCCTGGGACCTTCCCCTCCAATGGGAACCCAGCCTGTGCCAGCCTGGCCTCCCTGCCTCTGCCAGGCCTCCTCCTTGGCCAAGGGGCACACAGTCTCCTGCACCTGGGCCCAGACCTGCTTGTCCTGACCAGAGCGGGAAGCACAGATGCAGGAGAAAAGCCCCCTTATCCCCTGCAAGGTGGGTTTCTTGCCAGGAGCCAGGATTTCCCCCTAGACCTGGGCTGGAGAGAGCCTCAACCCCAAAACGGCCAGCACAGGACCCTGCCCTGTGTCTCCTGGTGCCGCCTGTGTTCTTCCAGGTAGCTTCAAGGACCCCAGATACCTCTGGGCCAGGGCTGTCTCCAGGGGTGGGGTCTAATTCCTGAGCCTCCCAGGGTGCAGGGGACCTCTGTTCTGATCAGTGTGGGACTGATAGCTGCCTCCTCCAAGAGGCAGGGACTCGAAGGGAACCTGGACTCAGGCTTGTAGATGGACCAGGTGACCTCAGAGGGACCAGGAGCTGCAGGAGCAGGGTGCCAGGTGGAGAGAGAGAGGGGGGCTAGGCAGGGCAACTGTCCACCCCAACCCATGCTGCTCTCCAACCTGGGGACCCTTTTCTTTCTGCCTTCTTCCCTCCCTTCCTCTCCCCCACCCCTTTCTTTGCCTTCCTTCCCTCCTTCCCTCCCTCTTCTCTCACTTGCTTCCTTCCTTCCTTTCTGCCTTTAGCTGCCCAGGTGCCAAGTCCTGTGTCTGGGAGTCACTGTCCCTGCTGTCTTATAGGCACCATTGTTCTCGGGGTGGCAGGGACGTGGGCCACGAGCTGGTGGCCACCTATCCCCCAACAACTGGGTCTCTCCTCCCTCCGTGGCCAGGCCTCCTTGACTGGTGGTGGTTATCGGCTAGAGAGGGCAAGGGGAAATGGAGCCCCAGGAAGGGGGAGCTCATTCCCCCCAAGAAATAGCTCGCATGCCTTATGTAATGAGTGAGCTCACTCTGGGGCCTGCCAGAAATGACGGCACAAGGGCGCGGGTGGGGCCTGGAGCGCTGGGCCAGTGGGGCTGGGATTTACGAGGAGGCTGCCTGCCCCAAGGAGAGGGGCCGGAGGCCATGCAAGGGAGTGGGCTGCTGAGGCCTAGGCCCTCTTGGGAGCCGTGGAGCTGGGGCCCTGGGTGCAGGGCACAGCACGGGGCTGTGTAATGGCTTGTTCTCCGAGTGGGTGCCTGGAAGAACAGCTGTGGGCAGAGCACCCTGCTGCCCCCACCACTGGGTACTGGCAGGACCATGACTGCAGAGGAAGGGGCTTCTCCTCACTCACTCACAGCAGGGCAGGAAGGTGAGGATGCTTCCCAGACCAGGGCTGCTGCCTGCTCTGCACTGTGATCTGTGGCTGCCTGAGGACCTCCTCTGCCCCCAGTGCTACCCTCTGCCTCCCTGGACACCCCCTGGGGCACTGTCACTGCCTCCTGAACGCCAAGGGTGCACTGGCCTCGGCCACTGAGCTCCACCCCTGGGACCCCAGGTGGGAAGGGCTCCGGGAAGCTGTGCTGCCTGCAGGCAGTCTTCCCAGTGCAGGGGCCAGGAGCAGTGTACCTGGCCTGATGCTGGGACCCTCATCTGTCACAGCGCTGCTCACACCAGGAAGGCTGGCAGGCGACAGCAGGGGAGGGAAGACGAGAAGGCAGAGGGACTGGTCAGGGCCAGGCCAGCTGTAGAGGTCAGCAGCCCCAGGGAGTCTTGATCATTCTGGAAACTGGGTGTATGTGAGTGGGAAGGGGCAGGGGCTTGGGAGACCAGTCTGTGCCTGTCAGAGCTCCAGGGACAGAGCCTTTGAGGGCCCTGGAGGAGCTGTGGGGCTGGGGAGGGGGCCGGGCCCTACTGCTGCTATGCCTTTGGGGGAGTGGGAGCAGGAAAGAAGGGGTTGGCTGTGCCCCCAGGATGGACCCCACCAATGGCAGCAGGTACACCTTGGGACAGAGTGGGTATGTCTTGGAATGCTGGCTACAGTGGTCTGGAACTCTGAGGCACCCTGCTCCTTGCCCCCACCTGCTCACACCTGCCGTGGGTACCCAGCCCTCACCAGCAACGCTGCAGAGATCCTGGCTGTTCCGAGTCCTGCTCACTCCAGTGTGATGGAGTGACATGGGGACAGGGACAGCGCCTCCCGGCATCTCTGGAGAAAGCAAGCCTGGTGCCAGGGTTCCTGAACCTGTGGCACATGAGGTTTCACTGCTGTTGCCAACAGCATCCCCACCCTGGGCACCTGGAAGCTCTGCAAAGAGGGGCAGGCTCTTTTAAAGAGCCTGCCGACGTGTCCCCATGCCAGGATGGTCCCAGTCCCACCCCATGGCACTCTGTATTGGGTGCTAGGGCGAGGGGCAGCAGAGAGGCTTGACCTGGGTCCCTGCCTGCCCCCTGCACCCAGCCCTTCCAGACCTGCAGCCGACCCATTAGCACAGTCAGGAATGGCGCCCAGCCTCAGGGCAGAGTGCTGCAGGGCCTGAATGGGCAGGTGCAGTGGCTGTGATTGGTCATGCTGTGGGCAGCACAGGGTGCTTCAGAGACAGAGCCCAGAGGGTGGATGGGGCTGACCCCCACGAGGCAGCCAGCCAGGGTCAGCAGGCGGCCTGTCCAGGCTGGACTTGCTGAGTGCTCTGCCAGCTGTCACAGGCCACAGACACATTCCTAGAGCCAGTGTGGGCTGCTCAGGGCCCTTGTTCCTGCTGTCCCTGCTGCCCCTACTGCTCTCCTAGTGAGCAAGGCCTGGGTAGCACCTCTGCAGGGGAAGGGGGTTAAGGGCCAGCTGGTGCCCCTAGACTCTGTCCAGCAGCCTGGCAGGAGGCCTCCAGGCTGGCAGCTGTGCAGCCCTGGTTTGGGCAGATGGGTGCCCACATTTCCTTCCTCCCCAGTGTACCCTTGGTGTTGCTGCCCAATGCAGGGTGGGTGGGTGCTGGGTGTGGCCCTGGGTGAGATGGCTGCCCCTGGCCAGCCCTGCTGGAGCAGGACACCCTCTGGTCTCCATGGGCTGCAGGGTGGAGGACTGTCCATGGCTGCTCTGTGAATGGGCACCACTAAGTGGTTCCCGTGCATCCCTGTGGCTGACCCCCATGGTGATCTGGGCTGGGTGATCTGGGTATGTGGGATACCCAAGGGACCCCAAGTTGCCACAGCTCTAGGATACCGTGGGTCAAGCAGGCACCTGCTGGGCGCTGTGGGACCAGTAGCCTTGAGTGAGCCCTGAGTGATGCTATGGGGTGCCTGCTGTGTGAGGGGCCCCTCTCGGCACAACAGCCAGAAAGCAGCAACAAGAAGTTAACAGCGGCAGCTTCTTTAGGAGACCAGAAAATGCAGCTTCACACAAACAATAAAAAATATGTCACTCCTTCACTCTGCAAAACCACGTCCTTGTTTTTCACGTGTGAACTAAAGATTGTAAAATCCAACTACCACTTCAGCTACACCCAGAGACTTTGACAGTATTTTCCTATTGACTGGCCTGAAACCGTTTGTGATTTCCACTTTGATTCTGTCCTTTTTTCCCTTCAAATCCAGGGTTTAAACCCAGGGCATCACCCATGGTAGGCAGAACCGTGCACTCAATTGGGCAAGGTGGCACACGCCTGTAAACCTAGCACTGGGGAGGCTGAGGCAGGAGAATTGCCAGGAGTTTGAGGCTAGCCCGGGCTACATCATAAGACTGTATCTCAAAAATCAAAAACAAAAACAAATCCTGTGCACTCTGCCACTGAGCTATACCCCAGCTGTTTAAAGAAATCTTTTATTTTGGGATAGGGTCTCACTAAGTTGCTCAGGTTGCTCTAGAATTTATGATCCTCCCTGCCTCTGCATCCTGAGTAGATGGAGTTACAGGTGTGTCACCATGCCTGGCTTTTATTCCTTCTTTAATTGATGACTTAATCAAAGTGTGTTTTGCCTTGCCCTAAACTGTGGTGAATTTCAATGAGAATGTGAGCTTCTTAACTGTGTTCATGATAGAAGCCAGCCCCAGCCCCATGCAAGGAAGGGCCTGTGACCTGGACTCTGCCCTGTGCCAGGCTGAACCCCAGTCTCCTGTCAGCTGTGGGGTCCCCACCCCTGCTCACCGCCTTGTTTCCCAGCTTTCCTCTCATGCATTTGACAGGACATCTGAGCAGCAGCTCTGTTTTGTGCAGCCCATGTAGTTTGTGTTTTTGCAGTGATGGGACAGGCCTGTGCCGTCCTAGTTGGAGCACAGGCTCTGGGTCCCATCCTCACCCTTCAGGCCACAGCAGGGGTCTCTCAGCAGCCTTGGGTAGGCAGGCTGTGCCTCTGTGATGGAGAGTTGCAGGAGTGACACCAGGGCCTGCTCGCCACCCCTCAGCTGGGATGGGGATGCCACTGTCCAGCTGCCCTGGGGCCACCATGCTCAGTTAAGGTGGTGGCTGCCAGAGTCTCTGGGGTGAATGCACTGTCTTGCCTTTGTGACAAATAACCCTTGTTGTGTGGAAAGTCTACTCAAGCCAGCATGTAAAGCCGGGCATGGGGACACATGCCTGTAATCCCAGCACTCAGGAGGCTGAGGCAGGAGGATCATTGCAAATTCAAGACTCACCTGGGCTGTAGCATGGGTTCAAGGCCAGCCTGAACTGCATAGTGAGACCCTGTCTCAACAAAACAACACAAAACAAAACACCCAGCATATACTGCATCAGATTTTCAACTCACCCATGTTTTTACTTTAGTAAATATTAACATAAGTGCAGAGACCATCACTCCATGTCCTCCACTTCAGTGTCTGATCCGAGCCATGAGCCAGATCCCTATACTCCCTGGCGCCCCAGGGTCCCTGGCACCCCTCCCTCTGGCTCATCCCGCACCTGCTCCTGGGTCACCCAGGCTCAGCCATTTCTCCACGGCATTCTGGTTCCTTCTGGGAGAGGGGAAGACGCTGAAGCCCGAGTCTGTGTGCACTTGGTGCTATGGGGTTCCCCGCTCCAGCAGCAGACCTAGGGATAGTAACTGACATGTTCTTGTAGACATGGTCTCAGTTTTGTGCATGCTGAGATCACACAGGTATCAATGATGCCAACCCTGTACTGCAGGATTCATTTTTCTCTTCTCATCCCAAGCTATGGATCAAACCCGGGACTGCACACGTGGGGCAGGGGCACTGCTCCTCAGCTTCACCCCCAGCCTTTCGATTTTGAGACAGGATTTTGCTCAGTTGCCCAGGCAACTGAAATCTGTGCTGGTTACCCTTCTGTGGACATTTCCTGACCACCACCTCCCCGTGGAACCAGCCTCCCAGCCTCAGGAAGTCCCCTTGACTCTGGGGCTGGCTCTGAAATCTGCTGCACTTAGAAGGTTCCCAATGGGGTGAGAGGCTCCTAGGGGTCAGAGTTCCCTTTCCTCTTCCTTTCTCAGGCCCCAACCTGTACCTCTTAAATATACTGCTCACACGCAAATCTCTAAGGGTTTCTCTGACAAAAACCTTTTCAAATGTTTTTCAAGTTTGTGTTATGTGAGTAATTTTACCTTCATATTTAATTTTTTCTTGGTAGTATTGGGGATTGAACCCCACAGTACTGAGCTGTGTCCTCTACCCTTTGTTATTTTTACTTTGAGGTGGGGTCTGGCTAAATTGACTGGCTGGCTGAATCTGAAATTAGTCTCTGGTGTCGCTGGGATTCCAAGCATGTAGGGCAGTGCTCGGCTGTATTTAAAGTTTGGAAACAGTGACTTAGCGCTTTTCTGACGATGGCAGTGTGTGCCCTCTGGTACTAGCCTCTCCCTCCAAGTCCTGAGCACAGGGTGCAGTGGGGCACAGGCTAGTCCATGATGGGAAGGTGTCTGTTAGCCTGGCAGCCCGAGCCTCACAGAGCACTTCCCTGCTAGTGTCCATGCTCCCCCAAAGTGTGGAGTTCTCTCTTTCTGGCAGCCCCTGACTCTGGCCCTGGGGTGCCATCTCCCCTGTCTCCTAGATGCTGGCTCTGTAGCCTGGATGCCTTCACTCCAAGGCCAGCCCCTCAGCCATCTGGACCTGCTTAGGACGTAGATACCTGGCTCCATCCAGGCAGGTCTGTTGCTTGGTGGCTGTTTACTCACACTAGAATGGAAGGAGCACAGTGGGTCTCCTTCCCACACCTGTGTGATGTGCCAATATGTGTGCCTGGCTGCTGCCCAAGCCCATGCTGTGTTGAGGGTGCAGTGGGGAGCCAGGAGAGCCTGGGGTAGTGTGGTGTCCACCCCTGCCCAAGTGCTGGGCTCCCCGGCCACCACTCCCAATGTGTCTGTGGCCAAGGGCCACACACTCCACCTAGCAGCATGGTGGCCTGGCCCATGGCACAAGTGGGTACCAGGGGAGACAGGAAGGGCTATGGGTGAGAGAATACAGGGCCCTGCTGCAACTGCCCAGACCACAAACTGGGCTGTGCTGCCCTGGAAACACCAGCCTTGCTGGGGAGGAGGCCTCAGGGTCTGCTAAGGATGGGTGCAGCTTTAGAGGCCACCTGGAGGCCTTTGCTTTTCTGGAAGCCTCAGCCTGCCCATCCCCTCTTGACACTGTCCTGTGACTGTGGCCTTCATCCTCCTGCAAGCCCACTCAGGCACAGCCCTCTCACTTTCTCCCGTGGGTGCCTTGAGCTTGGCCACAGTGCTGGCCTGGCCTGGGCTTGCACAGCCTAAAGCCCAGCACAGATAGACCTTCCAAGTGGGCAGTGCCCATGCAGGTGTGTGCTTAGGGCCAGGATAGCTCCTCCATGATGGTAGACCTGTCCCTCACAGAGCCACCTTCTTGGGATTACCATTTGCTGAACTGTGTGGGATTCACATCTGGATGGGAGAAAGACACTCCATGGCAATACTAACTTTTTTGGGTCTAAACATAGGCCAATAAGACCATCTTCCAAGCTAGGTATGGTAATGCACGCTTGTAATCCCAACATACGGGAGGCTGAGACAGGAGGGTCATGTATTTGAGGCCAGCTTTACTAATATTGAAAGATGCTGTCTCAAAAAACTAACCAACCTACCAACAACCAAAAACCATCTCCAAGTCTGTTTCCTTCTTTTAGATTGTACTGGGTTTAATCCAGGGGTGTTCTGCCACTGAGCTATACCTTCAGCCCCCTTTTCTTTTTGACACAGGGTCTTACTAAATTGTCCCACCTGGCCTTGAGCTTTTGGTCCTCCTGCCTCAGCTTCCAGAGCAGCTGGGATTACAGGTATGCCAGCTTTCTTTGTTTTTGAAAAAACACCTTTTAAGGAAATCTTGTACCAGTTTTCTTACATATGTGCTCACAGCCTCCTCATGGTGGAGAGTGTCTGCTGTTGGAGCCAGTGGGGTGGATGGGGTGCATGAACTGTGATGACAAGGAAGGCCCTAGGGGACTGGTGGGCCAGGGGAGGGGACTTGGGGTGCCCACATATCCACCATGGAGACTGAGCTAGTTTTAGGCTGGAACCGATACTCTGAATAGCATGCCCTGCTCTGGGGCCACCTGCTGCCCTTGGGTGCTTCTCCAGACACCTGTGCCTGCTGGGGGGCAACATGGCCCTCCACAGTGCTGGGCAGCTCCCTGGGTGGGACTCCCTGGTGTGCTGGTTCGAGGTCTATTCTGGCCTCTACCAAGGGGTGAGGAACAGCTGGTCACACATTGAAGGTCATTTCTATGATAGGAAGTGAACATGGACTTCCCCCAGCTCAGAGGCCAGCAGGAAAAAGGGTCTGTTAGCTTGCTCAACTGGACTGTCCCTTGGCCTCAGCCTGAGCATGGCCAGAGCTGTCCCTGACTCTGAGTCCCCATCCCAGGCCTCTGCTGAATGTTGCCTCACAGGGCCACACTGTGGGCCCACTCCTGGCCCTGTCTGGCTAGCCTCCCTCCCACATGGTCGCCAGTGTATGGACAGAAAGACAGGTGTTTCTCATTCTGGCTGCAAGCTGTGTGCTGACTGACAGATGCAGTCCCCAGCCTTGCAGGCGGCAGGGTAACGGACACACCAGTTGCTGGCCTGCCACATGCCAGGGTTGAGTTCCTGACGTTGGCCCTGGCAGCCACTGGCCAGTGGGTGGCTCGGAAAGGTAGTGGCTGGTGAGCCCAGGGCACAGCTCCCTGTATGAAGGGGTGTGTTCCAAGCCCCTGCCCAATGGAGCGGGAGTGGGGTGGGGTGGGGGTGGGGGTAGTGGTGGTGCTGCACTGGGACAGTGGGCAGCACCGCCACAGGCCGCGTTGCCAGGACCACTGGGTCACAGGCAGGCTGTGCTCCCTGGCATCACATAGGGCAGGGTCGGGCTGTGCCCCATGCACGTGGGCATCCCTAGGTCACGCGGTGGAGTCTCTGGTGCTGCAATCTTAGCAAGTGTAGCATCCTCCATCGCCTCGGGTGACACTGTGTGGCACCCTTGCGCACGGAGCGCCCTGTATTAGGTGGCATCCCTGATGTATGAACAGCTCGGACATGCTCTTGGGAGACTATCGGGGACCCTGGGGCCCTCGTCGTGCGGGCCCTCAGGGCAAATCTCGTGGAGTCCCCGCACGGATCCCAGGAGCGAGGCCCAGGGGACGTGCAGTGGCAGCCGCGAAGACTGGCTCCTGGCCGCCCCTCAGAGGCTCTGCGGTTGTGGCGGGCGAAATGTGGGTTTGGGGGCCCCGGGGCGGCGGAATGGGAGCCCTCCGAGCCGCGCAGGAAGCGGCTTCGGCCGGAAGGGGGGCCCCGGGTGCAGCCGCCGCCGCCGCCGCCGCCGCCGCCGCCTCTTTTGGCCGCCTGCGGAGGGTGGGGCCGAGGGGCGCCGAGCAGCAGAACGAGGCCGAGCAGGGCCGAGCTCGCGGCGGGCGGGCCCGAGAGGAGTCGAGCAGAGCCGAGGCGCGGGCGGGCGGGGCCGAACGTGACCGAGTCTTGGCCGGGCGGAGCCGAGTGTGGCCGAGCGAGCTAGGCCGGGCCGGGGAGCGCGCGTGTTCCTGGAAGAGCCGGCCCAGAGCGGGTCACATTCTTGGCCGGCGCTGTGGCTGAGGCAGACGCACGGCAACAAACAGCGCGGGGGCGGGGCGGCGGCGCGGGGCGGGGCGGCGCGCGGCGGCGTGAGCTCAGCGCCCGGCGCTCAGTCCGAGCTGGAGCGAGCCGCCGTGAGGATGTTCGCCGAGCGCGCCGAACGCCGCGCCGCCGCCGCGCTCTGAAGCCGCGGGCCAGAGGCGCCTCCGCCGCCCCGGGAACCGCGCGCGCGGGCCGGCGGGCGGACGTGAGCAGGGGGGCGGCCGGCCGGCCGGCTAGGCGGCCAGGGGCCGGCGCGGGCGCGACGCGGCCGGCCAGCGCCGCCGGGACGAGCCGGGCGGGCGCCGCGCGGTGGGAGGAGCGGGGCGGCGGCGGCGCGCCGCGCGAGGACGGCCCGGCGGGCCCCGCGCCCGCGTCCCCGCTCCTCCCGGGCCCCTCGGCCTCGGCCGCCGCGGCGATTCGCGCCTCTCGGCGCCGGCACCTGCCCGCGCGCCCCCCGCGAGCCCCGGGCCCGCGAGCGTTGGCGTTAGCGTTGGCGGCGCGCGCTGGGGCATGCCCCGCGCCTAGAGCCCGGGGGGCGCGCGGGGGGCGCGCGGGGGGCCCGGGCGGCGGCGGGCGCGGCGCGGGGCGCGTGGATGTGGCGCCGGGCCCGGGCGGCGGCGGGCTCCAGCGGCGGGACCCCTTCGCCCCGCCCGCCTTTGCCTTCGCGTCCCCGGGCGAGGCCGAGGCCGCGGCCGTGATCGGCCGGGAGCCGGCGGCCGGGGGCGGCCGGGGCCGGGGACGCGGGCGCCGCCGGGGCGCGCGGGGCGGCGGCGGGGCCCGCGCGGGCCAGGGCGCACGGGAGCGGGAGCGGCCCGGAGAGCCCGATCGCGCCATGGAGGCGGCAGCGGGCGGCCGCGGCGGCTTTCAGCCTCATCCGGGGCTGCAGAAGACGCTGGAGCAGTTCCACCTGAGCTCCATGAGCTCCCTGGGCGGCCCGGCCGCCTTCTCGGCGCGCTGGGCGCAAGAGGCCTACAAGAAGGAGAGCGCCAAGGATGCGGGCGCGGCCTCGGTGCCGGCTCCGGTGCCTACGGCCACCGAGCCGCCGCCGGTGCTGCACCTGCCTGCCATCCAGCCGCCGCCGCCGGTGCTGCCCGGGCCCTTCTTCATGCCGTCCGACCGCTCCACCGAGCGCTGCGAGACCGTGCTGGAGGGCGAGACCATCTCGTGCTTCGTGGTGGGCGGTGAGAAGCGCCTGTGCCTGCCGCAGATCCTCAACTCCGTGCTGCGCGACTTCTCATTGCAGCAGATCAACTCGGTGTGCGATGAGCTGCACATCTATTGCTCGCGCTGCACGGCTGACCAGCTGGAAATCCTCAAAGTCATGGGCATTCTGCCCTTCTCCGCGCCCTCGTGCGGGCTCATCACCAAGACGGACGCGGAGCGCCTGTGCAATGCACTGCTGTACGGTGGCGCCTATCCGCCGCCCTGTAAGAAGGAGCTGGCCGCCAGCCTGACTCTGGGCCTGGAGCTCAGCGAGCGCAGCGTTCGCGTTTACCACGAGTGCTTCGGCAAGTGCAAGGGGCTGCTGGTGCCCGAGCTGTACAGCAGCCCCAGCGCAGCCTGCATCCAGTGCCTCGATTGCCGCCTCATGTACCCGCCGCACAAGTTCGTGGTGCACTCGCACAAGGCCTTGGAGAACCGGACCTGCCACTGGGGCTTCGACTCAGCCAACTGGCGGGCCTACATCCTGCTGAGCCAGGACTACACGGGCAAGGAGGAGCAGGCCCGCCTGGGCCGCTGCCTGGACGACGTGAAGGAGAAGTTTGACTACGGCAACAAGTACAAGCGGCGGGTGCCCCGGGTGAGTGTCCCCAGGCCCCTGGGCCTAGAGGCTGCGCTGGCGGTGGTAGGCCCTTCTAGATGGCTGGGTGGCATCCAGCGTGGGACCAGTGCTTTTGGCTGACCCCATGTTTCAGGGGTTTGTTTTGTTTGGCTGATGACAGCATCGGGGTCCCTGCTGGTAGGGCCCTGACCTCAGGGAGAGGAGCCTGAGTAGAGAGTCGGGGGCCAGGCCTGGTGAGTGAAAAAGCCTGCCTGTGGCCATTGCCCTGAATGCTGGGCCTGCTGAGCCTTGTCTGCTCAGGGAGAGGCCAACCTGGACTCTAGGAAGTTAGGTCAGCTGGACTGAGCTTCAGCCTCAGGCCCGGGTCTATGAAGGGCCCTGGTGGAGCCTGGCTTGGTCTCCAGTTATAGCCTGCTTTGGTTTCCCAGCTGCCCTGCGTGCCTTGAAGTTTGGGAACACAGACACAGAAGTGTCCGGGCTGCAGCGGCAGGGGCTGGGCCGTGAAACTCCAGCCCTATGTTCTCCAGACTCCCTTGGTCTGCGCAGCGAGCCATTCTCAGTGTCTGCCACGTGGGATAAGGGCTGTTTGGCCTGGTCAGCGACCCCAGGCCTTGAGTGTGGGAGTTGCTGCTGATCTGTGATTTGTTTTAGGCTCGCTCACCTGTTTCCTTCTCCCCATCTCCGCCACGCAGAAGGTTGGATGTGGAGGGCTGCTGCCCAGGCACTGCTGTGTGCCCTGAGACCATAGGATCACGCCTGGGCGTCTTTGGGGTCACCAGGTGCCTTAATTGCTCCCTGGGGTCCACGGCAACTTTCTGTTGCACACGTCCCAAACGTTTGTAACTTTCTTTCAAATATCCAGGCTTATTAAATTGCATACACAGAATGCTGCATTGGCTCAGCTATTCTTGGGAGGCCTAATTAATTCAGCTATTGCATCAAACTTTTTTTCTAAATCTGTGAATAGATGTTGCAGCCCGGTTTTCTCTGGGCGCCCCTCCAGCGGAGTGTCAGCGTTGTGGGGGAGGGGCTGTGAAGAGGGACTGCCGCCTTGGCTCAGTGGGGGCTGCGAGAGGGCTGCAAGTGTGTGCCACGCCTGTGTGTTTTGTGGATCTCTGGGTGGCCGGGCCAGCGCCCATGTACAGCTGCCTGCAGCCCCATGTATGGGGAGGCTGCAGAAGAGTCCTGCAGGCTGGTGGCACTTCATGTCCGATGGGAGCTGGCTGGGGGCAGCCCATGGGTCCTTTTGGCCTGGCATACCCGTGCCCTCACCATGTGTGCAGAGATGAGGTTGGGCTTGGGCAGACCCTGGAGCTGGCTGGCTGTGTATGGCTGAGGCCTAGCTGCTCATCTCCAGAGTCAGTGTGAGGCGTTTGCCTGAGCAGGGTGTGTCGGTGTTTGTTTTTCTTGACTCTGGGTCGTGTGCGTGTTGTGGCCCCTTTGTCCCCGATGCTGCTGAGCAGGAAGGCCGCTGTCTTCTCCCTCCCTCATAGCAGGCCCTCCAATTCTGGGTACAAGTGTCCTGTGGCTGGGTGCTGCTGCTGGGTTAGAAGGCTGGATGGTGCCCTGAGCCCAGTTACAGGGATGAGGGCAGACAGGTTCCGCTGCTCGGGTCGTGTTGGCCCTGGCACTGTACTCTGCGGAGGGCTGGTGCTTCGTCTGACGTAGAAGTTCCTGCATGATGCAGATATGAAAGTATTGGGGTCTCAGCTGCAGTGGCTGCCTTGGCCTGGGTCCTGTGCCTTTATACTCTGTGTGCTTTCCTGAGGAGGGCCTAGAAGGCCATCTCCCCTGGGGTGGGGTGTCTCAGCCCGTGTGGCCTGGCTCTGCCCTCACCCAGGGCCCCTGCTTTTGGGGGTAATGGCTGGGCTTGCCTGTGCACACCCGTGGATGCCACGTGGGAGCGGTGCCAGTCCAGGTGGGTGTGGGCCTGGCAGCCTGGGAGGAGCGGCCTGGACACCTCACTACTGCTGCCTTTGGCTCCTCCCACTCTCTCTTGCCACAGATTCACAGAATGTGTTTTGATTTTTTCATTTCCTTTGTAGCTTAGTTTAATATTTCTGATCTGAAGAGGAGAGCAGGAGGAACAAAGAGTGTGCCGAGCTCTGCGGGGATGAGGTTCCCCGACAGATCTGCTGAAGGCACCTGAGCCAGGTCTCCTGCCACTGCAGGATAGGGAGGCGGGCACTTTCACTGGGTCTCTGCTACCCTGGTTACCTTTGCCCTGCTTTACAGTAGCCTGGTTGGAGTGGTAGCCTGGCTGGAGTTGCGTTGTGTTTCTGGGTTCAGTTGAGGGGCTGGGGTTCCAGGCTTGAGCCTGGAAACTGCAGGTGGCTGTCCCTCAGGCCTTGGCAGGTCTGCAGTGCCATGACCATGTGGAGGCTTCCTTGGTGCTGTCCCCAGTGTCATGGGAGGAGAGGTGTATGTTGTCTAGTGGCCGCCAGGCCGGCTTCCTGCAGTGTGGTTCAGAAGGACATACTGGGTGTCCAGTGTGCAGTGAGTCACTTGGAGGAGCCCTGTGGCTCAATGAGCTATTGTGACTGGAACTTGATGGGGTTGGTGTCACGTTCCCCCTCTGTGCCTGCCTGTTTTAGGGACTCTGGCTGCCCTGTCCAGGGTGTTACAGGTGCAGTGAAGGCAGAGGGCAGCTCTCAGCCTTCCCTGTTTGTGGCCTTCTGCCTGGCCCTGTCTCTTCCTCTCTTGGGCTGTCTCAGACGTGTTGGGCTTCATATGCTATTTTTCTGTTAGTACAGATTGATGTCTGTCCCAGAGGGACATGGACAGTGGTAGTGTAAGCTTCCACTTGTTGCGGACACAGCTCTGCCCCACAGGAAGTCTTGCTAGTAACTGGGGGCTGTGGTGCCTCTCTCTAGCCATGGCAGGGTCCTCTGCCTGTGGCTTCAGCATCCTCCCAGTGGGGAGCCTGCTCCTCCTGGCCGACCATACATCTTTCAGGGGCTGGTTCTTAGGTGTACTCTTTTCTCTGGGGCTGCTGCTGTTCCTGTGGGTGAGTTGACATGAATCTTCTGAATGCCTTATATTGGAATGTTTTTTGTCTGTACCCCTTGAAGACTTTACTGACCCAGTGCAGGCAGGTACCTGGCCAGGTGGACAGCCTTAGTGAGCACTGAATTCTAAGGTGGACTTAGGGACAGCTGCCGCTTTCACATACTGGGCTGGGCTGGTGTGCGGGACTCAGAAGACCTCTTAGACTTGCTGTAAAACTGAGGTAGGAGATCATGGCATGGCCTGGCCTGGGAGCAGAGACTCTCCTGCCTTTTGCTGCTGTGTGTGCCACCTTGGGGCTGCTGTACTCACCTGGCTCCCCTGGGTCTGGGTGGCAGTTCTAGGGGGGTGTCAGCTGTCCCTGACCCCTTGGCTTTCTTCTTACTTTTTTTTTTATCGGTGGTATGGGGCATCAAGCTCAGGACCTTGTGTTTGTCAGACAGGTACTGTGCTGCTGAGGTACATCGCTGGCCTCTAGCTTTCTTTTCAAGAGTGTTTACTATGGTGTTTCCTGCTGGGCTTTCTTGGGGTTCAGCGGTGACTTCTCTAGATGCTTGGTAGAGAAGATGGGGTACTATGTGTGCTAAACAGTCAGACCCCTGGGAGAGGAAGCCCCTGGAGAATGCGGGGCTGTGGGCTTGGTCAGCAGGTCAGGGGCTGCAACACAGAGGCCAGCAGGGCCTGTTCTCAAAAGGGGAACAACAACTGAGCATGCATTCAGGTCCAGGTGTGTCCCAGTAGAGGAGAATGTGCAAGGCATGGTGTGCACCCTGGCCCTGCCCACTCCTTCGGGTGACCTTGGTCCACCTCTGCAGGGAGCAGAGCCTCAAGTAGGTCGTTCTCCAGGAAGTCTGTCAGCCCTTCTGTCTGTCTGTCCTGCCAGTCTCCAGAACCCCTGTGGCAGTGGGACTGGGTCCCTTGTTTTCTAGGGGCAGCAGGGTTGTTGAGTGGCCCTCAGCCTGTCCTCTGCTGTCTCCCTGGCAACCCTCGGGCAGCGTGGCTCTTCTGAGAGTAAGGTCATTGACTGTGGCGTCTTGTTTCTCAACCTCCCCTGCAGCCGGTTTGTGTAATGTCTGTCTGAGATGTCACGTAGGGGCAGACAGGATGTTGAGCGTGAGGAAGTCTGGGTTAAGTGTGAGCCGAGCCCCGCCCCGGAGCCAGGCGTGGGGGGTGCCCCAGCCCAGGTCTGAACTGCGCCACCGCCCGCAGGGCCAGGGAGGAGGCGGCGGTTCCGGGGCCTGCTCCCTGGCTGTCTGGCAGGAGGTGTCCGTGGCTGCTGGCGGCCGGACTCTGTGGCAATAATGCATCTCTTTCTAAGGATTGCGAAAGCCAAGGGAGGATTTCTCCACTGGAAGAGTTATGCAAGTTTCAACTGAAATGTTTTTTAGAAGTTTCTTTGTTTTGAGTCAAAATACAGAGGCCAGAGACCTGGGAAAGCTGCAGGAAAAAGTTCTGCTTCTGGCCGTTGGTCTCCACCTGGACAGGGGAACGTGGGGCCATTAGCCAGATTGTCCAGATTGGGGTCACAGGGTTGGGGGGTGTTTGGGATGCTGGCCTGGGATGTCCTGGCCTTCTGTGTGGATGGGATAGATTTGGCCAGCATCCCCTGTATCGCAGATGGCATCCTTGGGGCCCTGTGGGTTCTGTGTGACTACAGCAGCCCAGCCAGGTCACCCGCCCTTCTCTCTGACCTCTTGTGGACTGGTTGCTCCTGGGCCAGTTGTGGTACCAGTCACCCTGCTCTGTGTTGGGGTTACCTTGGCTCATCTCAGAAAGCACCTGCGTGGCCTGGGGGAGGGTGTAGTGAGTGACTGCTCTTAGTGCTGCTTTTGTGCATGTAAGAGAGGGTTGGGTGAGGCCTCAGCTTCCTGAGCCTGGGCATTGGTTCTGTGGTGCCTGCTGTTTTTCTAAAATGATGGACCAAGATTTAGATGATAGTCCCCAGTACTGAGCTTTGAACACAGGGCCTTGTACTGAGCTACATCTCTCACCCCCCACTCCTTTTTTATCTTAAATCAAGCTACCCAGAATGAGCTCAGACTTGCAATTCTCCTACCTTGGCCTGGCCTCCCAGAGTGCTGGGATTACAGATGTGCACCCTCATCCCAGGTAATGTGCAGGCAAATTTTAAGTGAGGTGGTGAGATGACCAGAGCAGGCCAGGCTTACACAGGGTGTACCTGGCCATCTGCACACTTCTTCAGTCTTTGCTTGAAATGCTCACTCTCTGATGGTCCTGTTGTTTGTTTGGGTAGGAACAGTGAAAGGGGTCCCGGCATGTGCCTTGGACACAACTAGTATTTTCTTTTGGTGTTTGCTTCGTGCATTTTCTCAGCTTGTTCTTTTGGCTTGTAGAGATTCAGAGAGCACTGACTTAAGTAACAATGAGGAGGCTGAGAAGGGACCCCGTGCCGCACACCTGCTAGTGGGTGGCCGGCCCAGCTGTCCTGGTTGGTGAACCCTGAGCGGCTGTCCCTGGGGTCCTGCCTGTGGTTTACTGTTAATCGCATGGGGCTGGGTGGGTGGGGGGCTTGGTCACAGTTGGGTCCCTGCTTCCAGGACTGAAATAAATACACAGTAGTGGTGCACAGTTGCAACTTGATGAGGCTTGTTGGCAGCTGCTTGCCACGCTGGAGAAGGGAGATCGGCTCTTTCAGGAGTGGAGTCAGATCTTCTTAGGCGCCTTCATACATCCACCTTGTGCTCTGGAGAAAGTGGCTCACTCTGAGTGGACTCAGGATGCCTCCAGCCTGGGCCCATGTCGGGTGCGCAGAAGGCCCTGGAATGTTATCCTTGGCTGTGGCTGCATGCGCGGATGTTCTTCGCTGGCTCTCGCACTCTGCTGTGGCTTCCGCTGGAACATCCGCTAGTGGCTTTGAAAGAAGCAGCTCTTCTTGGGAATGGCTTCCCGTGGCTCCTACTGTGCTGCTGGAAATGCAGGGAAATGCGCCTGGGTGGCGGGGGAGGCCCTCACAGAGGGGAGGTGCTCTCAGAGGATCAGTCAGGTCACTGTTGCTGCCCCTTGGGCTTGCAAAGCTGGCTTCGTGCCAGGCCTGGAGGGTGTGAGGATGTTCATGGAGACTCACAGGTGGGTGGTTTCTGGTGCAGCCCTTCCCCTTCCCGAGTGTCCCTGAGCTGTGCGTGGGATGACAGTTGGGAAATTCTGTGTGTAAGGTGATCACCCGGGCTGGCTAGTTTAGGTGGAGAATGGTGGGCAGCTTGTGGCACTGGCTTCACCTCACTGTCCTAGCCCCCTAGCTCCTCTCTGCTCCCAGCTGTGGGTCTGCATCTGCTGCCTGCCTGATGGTCTCCTCTGTGAGCGGCTGGTCTCTGTGCTTACGAGGAAAGCTATTGCCAGCAGAGTCAGGTGCTCTGGCTAGTTATAGTGCCCTCTGTGCACAAGTTAGTCTCTAAGTAATGGGAGCAAGAGGTGGCAGGCTGTCACCCTGCAGACCCTTGCAGACTGTGGTGGCCAGGGTGCTGTGTGCTGGGAACCACTGGGTCCAGCTGTTGGAAGGCCAGGTGTGTGGCAGCAGCTGGCAAAGTCTGGACCCTGCACTGAAAGTCTCATGGGAGCAAATGTCTTTGATTTTGTTACGGAATGTGTGTCTTTGTCTAAACAGAGAAGTTGCTGGTGCCCTTTTTTAAAGCAGCAGGTTGATTGGGTCCCTCATACCTTTTGAGGGAGTCCACTGCAAGGTACAGGTGAGGTTGGCCAGCCCCTGAGCATGTTCTCTGGACCCCTGCCCTCAAGGCTTGGGTAGCTGAAGGTGGGCTGTGTGGCCCTCAGGCACTGGCAGGATGTGGAGACTAGGTGTTGGCATGCCTGGGGAGAGCTTGCCCAGCTGCCCTGTGCATGGTGGCACCATGGGCTTTGCTGTCAGGCAGTGTGCCAGGGTCAGCCACGTGGTTCTTGCCTGGTGTGGCTGCTGTGCAGGGAGGGCAGCCCAAGTGGCAGCCCAGGGCTCTCCCTTCCCACTTGCCCCAGGAGGCTTGTGTGAGGGGCTGGCATTGTCCTCTGAGAGATGCAGATCTTTCTGCAGCAGCATTTGTTCCCTTGCCTCCCCCCATTGATATCAGTGCTAGTGGATAGCCCCGGTCACTGACCTGCAATGCACAGCCCACCCTGATGTGCCAGCTCCCCAAGTGGTCAGGCTATGCTGGGCTCTTCCTGGACCTCCATGATGCCCAGGTGAGGCCAGTTGTAACAATGTTGGTACTGTCTCCTGTGCTTAAAAAGGGTGCTCCCCTTTATGCTACCCAACCTTGATGCCTGACAGAGGCACAGTATGTCCATTGCACCAGCTTCGAGGCTCTCTCCTGGAAAATGGAGACGAGATAGAAAAAATAATGATAGGTAAAGATACGGTAAAAAACTTGTACTTTTAAGAAAAGCTGCAGCTCCAGGACACAAAGTTACCCAAAATTATGATACCTTTTTCTCTTCAGAAGACTGCAAAAAAATTCCTGAGGATCTTAAAGATGTAGTAAGCTGGCCCCATGCTTCCCCCTGGGGTTGAGCCTGGGACTGTATTAGGTCTCTGTCCTCAAGGAAGCAGTGCCGCTAAGGGGCAGACACAAGAGAGTAGTGTGCATGCTCCCCGGCCCACCACATGGGTCCCCAATGGACAGCAGGACTGCACATCCCAAGATGTGCATCTTGACACCCCAAGACCACACCAAAAGCCCTAACCCCGCACCGCAGTGCCCCTCTCGAAGGCTTGCAGTGTTCAGGTGTGCACTTTAGTTCTACCCTGTAAGCCTGTTTGTGCTCACTGCCGTGTCCGGAAGTTCTTTTGCTGTGGCAGGAGTGAGCAAACCTGCAGCTGACCCTGTGGGCGGTGTGAGGCGAAGTCTCTGGGAAACCCCTTTGGACCCCTCCAGTGACAGAGCTCTAGGGCCACTAGGCCAGGGGCTTGGGCTTGTTTGTTGGAGGTGGTTGTAGGTCTGGACTCTGGATGCGAGGAGCTGGCCGAGCTGCAGGAGCTGTGGACAGGCACGTGTGCTTGTGTCCAGGGTGATGAGGGTGTTTCTGCATCTCCCTAGACTAGCAGGAGTGGAGTAAGGTACCCATTGGAACCTGTGCTGTTAGCGAGCCGGGACGCAGTGGGTTCTCTGCGCAGTGGGTTCTCTGCAGCGGTGGGAGGTCCTGCACCCTCTGCTTCATCTCTGTGCCTTTCCAGGGCGTCCTTCCTGTGTATGGAGCAGGGGGGTGGCCAGGGTTGGGCAATGACCGAGCTGCGTAGCTGGCATGGTGTTTCTGAGATCTCTGCTGCTTCTTCCCTGGATGTCTTAAGGACCAGCAGGAGGTAGGGACTCTCACACTGCAGGGGCTGCCACCTCGTGCTTGCTGCCTTTGGCCGGGCCTCCACTGTCTCACCTGCTGCCTCCCACTTGCTGGCACTACAACCGTGTTGCCCAAATGATTAAAAAAATTATACTCCCAAGTTGAATGATATGCAAATGTAGTCAATTAAGCGAGGGGATTTTAATTAGCAGTTTAGGTTCATGTGTGAAGCGCCGTGCCTTAATTACTTGACAGTTTTGTTGTAAATTTGCAAAGTTTTTTTTTGCAGAACTATCAAAACTGTGATTTTTTTTTCAACATCCTTGTATGCAATAAATGTTGCCCAGCTTGCCTGACCCTGGTAGATTTTGTCTCAATTTATAAAGTACTTTAAACTGAAGACAGTGCAGCCCCATGAAGCTCAGGGAGCTGGGCTCACCTCTTGCTTCCCAAGATCAGCAGGCGGGTGGTGGCCGGTGGGGAGCAGGGAGACCCTTACTCATAGTGTGGGGCCGGGCTGTGATGGACATGTGTGTTTTGCCGTGGGCACCTGGACAATTGGACAACTGGACAACAGGACACCTGGAATGTAGTCAGGAGGGTTTTGATAGAGGAGGGCTGAGGGGAGCCATGATCCAGGAGCCCAGGGCTGGCCCGTGTTCTCACAGCCCCAGGGGTTCTGTCTTCAGATGAGAGGTGAGAATGCTACTTTTGAAGTTTCTTGCCTGGCCACATAGCACCCTTCAGGGCAAGAGCCTTTGTCCTAATTCTTGAACCAGAGAGCAGTTTGAGTGACACCGGTCAGTGTGGCCTGCCATGTCCAGGTCCTGTGTGATGGGCATCCTTTCCAGCTGTTGGGTCTGGGCTCTGTGTGCCCACCCTGCCAGGACATCCCGGTGTGGGCAGTGCGGTTGGTGTGCTTCCTTCTCAGCTGGGTTTAGGGTGTGCTTTAACTTGCTCAGTGTTGCTGCTGCAGTTGTCTCTGTTGTGGGGGGTCCTCTGTGGTTTTTAGCCCCCCCCCCCAGTTATAGCTGCTGTTCAGTGGTGGACATGTTTTGAGGCTCATTAGGCTGCTTTGTTTTGGTGGGAACCTCATGTTTGTGTGTCTGTACACAGGCCAAGGGTGATGGCAGCAGCACCCTTGGGCCATGTGGCCACTGTTACCATGGGGAAATGCTTGTGCATCTAGATGCATCACGCCAAGTTTACCAAAGGTCCCAGAAGAACAGTGGGTGGTAGGGATCTCCAGTGCCATTGCACCCTCGGGGACCACTGGCGCAGGTGCGGTCTGTTGCTGACTGAAGTGTCATCATGTGGTGTGGCCTTGATGCACTAGTGTAGACAGGTGTTTGTTTCCTAATTTAAATGTTTTCATTTGAATATTCCTGCGTATGCCTGTCTGACTTAAGCACTAAGGAAGGGAGTGGCACTCATCCTTCTCTGGGTTGTCCAGCCTTCTGTGAGGCAGGTCCCCGGGGCCACAGGGTGGTGGGCCAGGACCCAGCAGGCAGCCCCCAGCGGAGATCGCTGTCCCCTGGGTTCGTTCTGGTCTGGTCTGCCTCAGCTGTCCCAGGCTGGGAGACCTTGGCCAAGGAGGCCCTGAGGAAGTGCTGGCATGGCGGTGGGCACATTCAGTGGCTGGGGCCTGTGGTAGGGGGGGTAGTGCAGACAGTGCCTGCTGATGGCCTGGTAGAGCCTGGGGAACAGCTGTGAGGAACATGGGTATGAGGGGTTGTGGCTAGCTGGCTTGGCGTGTTGTGGAATGCTGTTTCCAAAAGTAGGTGCCAGCGTCGGGGCTGGAGAGGGTGCTCCTGGCCCTTCAAGCCATGCTGAGTGGCTGCAGGGGTGACTCGTGTGGCTGGGCCCTTGGGTGGGGCTTCCTAGGACTATCAAGGCTCACAGTGTGGTTCAGTGGGCTCTGAGATACGACACCTCATTTAGCCTGAAAGCTGGGGTTGGAAGAAGTGAAGTGCTTTCTTCTGGGTGATGGAATAAGAGACCGTCCGGGTCCCAAGAAGGCTGTTGTGCATGCTGCATCCTTGGGCCTGGCCCATGTGCTCCCTGCTGTGACTCTGGTGGCTGCAGGTCATGGTGAGGTGTTTTTTGAGTGTCAAACAAAAACCAGCTACATGGCTGGTGATGTTTGAAGCCCAGAGTGGAGGTGTCTGCATGCCTTTGTGCTTCTGTCCTGGGCTCCTGGTACCCAGAGGAGAAGAGACAGGAAGGGCAGCCCTGTCTCTTAATTTCTGCCTGAAAATGGAGCCAGGACCATCGAGCTCTCTCTGGTGGCCCCTTTGGCTCTTCCCTACCCTGCAGTGCTACAGGTGCCCACGGGGTGATGTTTGGCAACAGAGCCTGCCTCAGGTGAGGGACCCGAGAGGCCTCACTGTTCCCTACACCTGGTCTCTGCCACCCTCAGCTTCCTCTCTGAGGGCCTGGGAGGAGTAAACCTGGAACCGGTGGGACCTGAAAGGCAGGGCCCTCCCTTCCCCAGGGCTTGGAAGGTACAGGGTCCCCTGGCACTGTAGTGGGAGCTGGCAAGGACACTTTTCCTTCACTGTTATTATGTACTTGGGGCCTGGACATGTCTGTGGACATAGGAAATGCAGCTTTATGTGGAAAGTTTCAGTCCTGCCCTGAAGTCGAAAGGAGTGTAATGTACCCATGTACCAGTTCAGCAGCTGTCAGTGTGGCCCACTAATTTAGCTGAATCTCACTTCCCCCTCCTTTTTTTTTTTGAGCACACTGTAATTTACAAGAGCAAATCCCAGACCATATTTCATATTTAAGGGTTTCAGTATCTTTACTAACAAATAAAGAAATGTAAGAAGTTATAGCCATGGCGTTAAAAGTCCTAACAAAGTTGAAGAGAATTCCTTCTCGGCAGCGACTGTGGCCCTCTGCTGCCTCCAGAACCTCCTTTGCTGCTGCTTTTCGGGGTCGTCTTCAGTGTGTGTCCGTCTTCGTATCTGTGTGTGAGTGTGCAACCGTGAGTGCCAGCCTGGGCAGTGCAGAGGAGTTGTTCAGTGTTGGAGGCAGTGAAGGTCAGGAGAGTGTGGCGCAGGGCCTCAGCCCATCTGGACTTGGGGCTGTCCCTTTGCTTGGTAAGGGTTCAGCTTCCCTGTGTGCACAGAGAACCAGGTCCTGCCCCACAGGGACAAGCTGATTGGCATGGCTCAGATCAGCTCGAGGGGTTCTGGGTGGTGGAAGTGGGGACCCCTTCTACATACCTGGGAGCATTTTGCCTGGATACACAGAGAGCATCCACTGTGTGCTTTTCCAACCACACCAGCAAGGCAGGCTGGCTTGAGGACTTCCAGCCTCATAGTGGTCTTTATCACTTGGAGGGTGTTTTTTTTTACATTGGGTTCATTCATGTGTACATCTTCTCACTATGAGCTTGGTTTTCTTTTCACCAAACATGGTGCTGCAGGTTCTTTTGCTGTTAACATTTCTGTAGGAAAAGCATTTTAATGTTCTTTATTAGGAAATAAGCTGAAGCACACAGTAACAATATTCAAAGGGTGCCGAAGAGCACAGAAAGGGGATCTCAGCACATGCATGGGTAGTGTTGGCCACTGGCAGCACCAGTGGTTGAGCCTGTGCTGCTTGGGGTCTGGGCCCGTCAGCTTAGTGCTGGCAGGGGTGTAGGTGCTCCTGTATGGCGGCCATACGGGTTCTGAGCACTGGGTAATACTGAGGGTTCTGGAACCTAGGGAACTAAGTCTAGGCCTGGGCTGTATTGTGTGACTGTATTGTGTGATGCTTCAGGGCTTGTCAGAACAGTGTGTCTCTGATGCTTCAGAGTGTTGACACCACTCCAGGGACCGCACAACATCAGGAAAGAGTGTGGAGGTGGGGTGGGGTGGCACAGAGTGGTTGCCAAGCAGGAGGCGCTGGGCTTGAACAGCAGGAAGAGAGACGAGTGTGGCTGCTGTCCCTCTGGTGGCTCTTGGTCACTTCTGTGTCCCTTTCCCACACCCCTCTCAGTGGGCAGTATGTGAGTGCCGGTGTGTCTCAGTACAGGTGTGCATGTGCTGCAGGTGCTCTGGGCAGGAAGGGGTGAGTGGATGTACCAGGGTGAGAGGCCCTCGCCCACCTGTCTTCGGGGCCCTGTGTGACACAAGGGGTGTGGAGCATTTGGGAAGGTCTGGTGGTGGAGGGGTGCACCCACCCCTGCAGCATAGCAGCAGGTCTGTGTTTCACCTCATCTCGATGGGTGTGGGCCACTGCTTGTGCTTAGATCTTCATGTGTGCCTTTGTTTGTTTTATTTTTGAGACAGGGTCTCGCTATGTAGTTCAGGTTGGCCTTGAACTCACTATGTAGCCTAGGCTGGCCTTAAACTCAGTGATCCTCCTGCTGGGATTACAGGTGTGTGCCACCATGCCCAGCCATGTGAGTTTTTAGGCTGATGTTATAGCTCAGTGGTAGAGCATTTGTGTAGCAGCACGAGGCCTTCGATTTCATCCATACCACTATAAAAGCAGCATCAATGATATACACTGTGCATTTTTCTTATAATTTCCTCAGTGGATTCTGATCCCCCAAAAGGAAGGGCCTTCTGAGGGCTGGTTTTCTGTGGTATCAAGACCTTTAAGTGGGGTGCCAGTTCCCACACCTGTGGAACATTAACATCCCCAGGACCTTTGAGAGCTGCCTGTTTTCGGCCTTCCTGCAGCCTTTAAGATAGTGGCATTGAGAAAATCTTTGTTGATTTGGAAGGTGAAAAATCTCATTGTTAATTTGTATATCTTTGCTTTAAAACTTTTGTTACTATTAATTTGCTGTTTTTTTTTTGTTTTTGTTTTTTTTCTTTTCTCAGTACCAGCAGTCAAATTTAGAACCTTGGGAGGTACTGTGCTGCTAAGCTACATCCTGGCCCCCAATTTTTTTTTTAAATCAAGATAAAATATACCTAACACAAGCAGGGCATGGTGACATACATCTGTAATCCTAGCACTTTGGAAGCTAAGATAGGAGTATTGGAAATTTAAGCCCAACCTGGGCAACTCAGTGACTTGGCAAGACATGGTGGTAAGATAATAATAATAATAATAATAATAATAATAATAATATAATAATAATAATAATTAAGGAGGGCTGGGATGTAGCTCAGTGCAAAGGCTCTGGGTTTAATTCCAAGTACTGCACATTTTTAAAACAGGTAAAGTGCTAAATTTTGTGTTAGGTGTTCATATACATGGACATGTGCACACATGCACGCACATAGCAGTGAATCCAGGGAACATCTTTTGTTTTAAATTTGGGGTCAGGCACTCACTGAGAGTGCCAGGCTGGCCTTGAACTTGTGGTCCGTGGCCTTGGCTTCCTGAGTCTCGAGGGCTGCTTCGTGGCCACCATCATCCCTCTTGCTGCCTGCAGCTTGCTGGCAGAGAGTACTTTCCTGTTCTTGTGCAGCCCTCACACCGTTCAGCGCCGGGCTCTTCCTCTTCCCGCACCGACTCGCTGGCCCTGTTCAGCCCTTGGCTCCCAGCCCTGCGCTCTGTCCTGTCTCTGGGAACAGACTGTTTCGGGGACCCCAAGGCATGTGGGGTTTGTCCTCTGACCAGGTCTGCTCACTGAGCACAGTGTCCTCGAGATTTTCCAGGCCATAGCAGGAGTCAGAACGTCCTCTGCAAGGCTGGGGAGCACTCCGTTGCACAGTAGCTTGGATGTTCTTCCCCTTTGATTGCTTGTGGACACCTGGGTGATTTCTGTCTCCAGCGGTTGGAGTAACACTGCTATGAGCATGGCTGTGGAGTCTATGTTTGAGTCCCTGTTCTCAGTGCTTTTTGGGTTTTGCTCAGAAGTGGGATTGCTGGATCATGTGCTAATGTTATTTTTAATTTTCTGAGGAACTGCTGTACTATTTTCTACTATGGCTGCATTGCTTTATTTCCTACCAGCAGGGCTCAAGGGCTCCAATCCCTCTGCATCTTTGCCAATGCTTGTGCTCTGTTTTTGACATAACTGTCCTGATCTTGTGGTATTTTGGTTTGCCGTTCACTGTTGACGAGCGGTGTGGAGTGTTGATTTGTGTCCTTGGGAGACAGCGCTGTTGTCTGTGTTTGTTCTGTTGTGGTTATTACCTTTTTCCATTCTTCCCTTCCCGTGACTATAGATGACTTCTGTCTCTTCTACCTGCGTGTGCCACGGCCAGTTGTCCTCTGTTGCTGGCGGGTGCCCTCGGTGAGCGCAGCGCATTCTGGGGTTCCTGTGTAAGAGGACACCTTGGTGTCTCTGCAGCCAGGACTGGCAGGGGCTCAGGGACGGAAAGAGTCCTGCCTGGCTGGGCTGCTGGTGCCTGGTGGGCAGGAGGTGAGCCTGTTCCTGATGACGCTCTGCGGGGGGCACCTGCTGTGTGCCCAGCACTAGCCTCTAAAAGATTGTGCAGAAGGGCCTCGGTCGAGTCTGCTGGGCTGGAGACGCACCTCACTCCTCATCCAGAGGATGTCTGTGAGAGCTATGGGGCACATGTATGCACATTTGTGTGTGCTTGTGTGGGCCTGCACGTGGCTTCTGCTGCCTGGGGACAGAGGATTGTAGAAGGAAGGCTTCAGCTCTGAGGGGTGGCTGGTGACCCTGGCATGTACCTTCCTCCTCACTCTAAATTCTGTATCCTCCAGATCCTAGAGCAAGTTAAGTCCTCATCAGAAAGGCTGTGTTCCTTCCTCTGTAGTCTCCACCACGCGCAGCCTCGCAGCCCCGCAGCCCCAGGAAAGGCCTTCCAGGGTTGGGGGACATCTGTCAGGCAGGGGACACTCCCTTGCCTTGGCTGCTAGGGGTAGGGACCCCTACCGGTTTGATTTTTCCTTGTGTGCACATCCTGTCTGGCTTGGGGTGCTGCCCAGGCTCAGCCCCTCCCTGCTGGCCGCCTGCCCTGGGCCCATTCCTGATGTGGCTACGGCTGCCTGTGATGGGCACCTACCCCTTGCACAGGGGCTGCTTGCTCAAGGTGACTCTTGCCCACCCTGGGCTGATTTGGCAGTGATGGTTCCAGGGAGGGTGCAGGGGACAGGGGGCCCTGTTGGGGCTCGAGCCAGTGTGAACGTGTTGCAAGTGGCATGCTGTGGGGGACCTGCGGTGGGGCCCCGTTTTCTCAAGGACTTGGGGATCTGGGGGCAGCATCTGGGGCCAGGATGGTAGCTGTAGCCAGTGTGGGCAGTGCCCCCATTGCTTGGTCCCTGTCCCCAGGGTTGCACTGACCCAGCTGATGACTCAGCCGGCGGCCATTTCCGCTGTTTGGTTTCCAGATGCCTGGCTTGGCCTCCCACGGCAGGAACAGGCCTGGCCCTGCGGGATCCTGGCTGAGGTGCCGCTCTGCTCTTTTGTCAGGCTTTATTTTAGCTGCTGAATATTGATGAGGGGGGCTGGGGCTGGAGGGTGGCCTCAGGGGTAGCTCTTGAAAGGAGGGTCCTTGCTTTTTGTTTTGCAAATACCACTGGGGTCCCTTGCCGGCGGTGGGGTGGCCTTTGGGGGTGGGGTGGCATGACTGGTCCAGTTCAAAAGACAGTCCTTGTGCTGGGGCCTAGGTGGGCAGCTTTTGACCCAAGGCGAGGGTGGCTCTTTGTGTCTGAGTTGAAAGAGATTTGGGCAGCCCCTGGGTCAGGCAGGTGATGTGAAAGCCACACACACACCAGGTTGGGCAGTCGGCGTCCACCTTTCTTGCTCCCCACCTTCCCAGTGGAGGAGGTGGGCAGTGCAGGCATTGCTGCTCCGGGCCTGGTGGCGCGCTCAGAGAGGAAGCACTATGGTGGGTAGCTGCGGGGGCTCCTAAGCTGGGATCGTGGATCTTGGCTCAGGTGCTGGGCTTGCGGCCATGGGTCCCAGGTCTTTGTGAGCCCCTTTGATGCTCCTGTGGCAGCTGCCCTGTCCACCAAGGGGGGGCTCACAAAGACATGGGAGGACTACGGTGCTGTGCAGTGCAGCAGCCCTGGCCAAGCTCTTCTGGCCCCTCCTCTTTGGGAGAGGCGGCTGGGCCCATAGCCCTTGTCTCAGGAACCATAGCTGGCCTGAGCATGAGCGATGTGACCCACAGCCAGTTGGGCTGGTCCATCAGTAACAGATGCCAGCAGGTGCTGTGACCAAAGCTGTGGCATGCGCTGTGCGGCCAGTGAGGTCATGGGGCCAGCTGGAGGAGCCTCCGTCCTGCCTACAGGTTTGGGCCTGTGCTGGTGGTTGTTGGTGCCACCAGTGCTGGCTGCCCTAGGGTCTGCTCTGGGCGGAGCCCACCTCCTGTTGGTGTTGTGGCGGTGGGATTAGGGTTAGAGGTGTCAGCCACTGGCCTGCCTCACTTCCTGATAACTTCAGGCAGCGGTTCCTGCTGGAAGAAGGATTTTTTTGGAAAAGCACACAAGGCGTTGTGTGGAAAGCGGCACGGAGATGTGAATGTCCATCCTGCTGTCAGTGGGCTGAAAGCTTGCGAGAGAGGAGCAGGCGAGGCAGGGTCCTGATGCTGAGTTCTCAGAAGGCCCCGTCCTCCTGCCACCTGTTGGTCCAGGCCTAGAGCACATTGGGCTTGTTGACTGCTGGCTGGAATTTGAGACCTGGTTTGATAACAGGGCGCCTCCTAGTCAAGAGCCTGGAATTTTGGGGATGCATTAGGTGTCATGCTTCAGTTGGGTGCTTCTATTCACTTGTTTCAAAGAAGCCACTGGCCGTGGCTTAATCACGAGAGTGTTCATGGGACTGGGCAGCGCTTGTCACGCTCTGCTGGGCCATCTCAGAGCCTGGCGTCCCCTGTTCTGGCCACTTTTCTACATGTGCCATGGCTGTTGGAGGAGCAGGAGCTGGTCTACTGGGAGCCCGCCGCTTGTCTCTGCTTTTTGTTTTGAGAACCCTTGAAACCTCTGGTGGCATTTGGAGACCATGGGTGAAGCTCTTGGCTCCCTCTCTCCATGTAGCCATGTAGAGACTTGCGGGTAGTCAAGTAGGGTCCTTCACTGTGAGTGTCTCACAGACAGCCTGTCTGTGTAGCCACAGCCTGGTGATCAAGAGAGGTGGCCTCTCCGTGAGTGGCCCTGGTTCTACATGTGGACTTGCTGTGTGGCCCAGCCTCTCTCCAGAGCCTGTAGGTCCAGGCAGTGAGTGTGAGTGGCCCGTGGGGAGGTCCTGTGGGCAGAGCCTGGCAGCATAGTGTGCTCTACCTGGAAGCCTTTTCCCTCGGGGTTAATGAGTAACCCGTGGGGAGACTTTCAACCCTGCCAGTCTCCTGTCTCTGTGAACTTTCTCCCAGCGGTGCAGGGCCCCTTGGGATCCTGCCTGACTCAGTTACACCGAGACTGAGCTGCGGTGCAGGCCGCTTACCGCTTAACATGTGCTTCCTCCTCCTGGCCTTGCTGCCATCGGGTTACTGAAGAATCACCATTACAGTCCATTCCTGTCATAGGTCAGTTCCCAAAGTGCTGGTCTCTGTCACTGTGGATGTCTTTTTTAAAGAGCAAGTGGAGCTTTTCCTAGAGACTCCTGGTGACCTCCTGCCCTGAAGCTTGCTGGCTTCTGACCTGGCCCCCAGGCTGTTGAGAGACTTGGCCCTCCCTGCAGGGAGCCCCTCCTGCTGCAGAGGTGTCTGCCTCTCTCCAGGGCTGCCATCCCTGGTGGCTGATGCCTGCCAGTTGGGGGACCTGCCACTGTGTTACTGGCAAAGCCCCATTTATCTCACACATTTGCGAGTCCTGTTTGTACAAAATGGCATTTTCTAGGAAAATGATGGTCAAAGTATTTTTTGGCACGTGAACTGGATCCCCGCCACCTTCCCATTTTCTGGCTCAGTCACCGTCACACAGCCTCCTCCCTCGTCCTGTTTCCCCTCCATTCTTGGCTCTGAGCAGTGTGGCCAAGCTGTGGCTTATCTGGCTGTCTCTGGGGGCCCTCCCCTCTGTTGTGCTGTTGGCATGTCACTGTCCCTGGAGGTCTCTGTGCCCAGACATGCTGTGACCAGGAACTCGTGGTCTGTCTGTGCTGTGTTTGCATGTGGGAGTCTGCTTTGGAATCTTCAGGTAAATCCCATGGCCCAGGGTAAGGTGGCTGGGGTGGTGAGGCCCCTTCAGATGCTGAGAATTTAAAAAATTGCCCTTTTTTTCCTCTGGTTTAAAAACAAACTTCGCTCCATTCTCAAATTCTGAAAGTTCTATAAAGGTAAAGAAAGGGTCATTTTAAGCCAGGCGTGGTGGCACACGCCTATAATCCCAGCACTTGGGAAGCTGAGGCAGGAGGATTGTTGGGAGTTCGAGACCAGCCTGGGCTACAAAGTGACCTCAAGGCCTGTCTGAACTGTATAGCGAGACCCTTGTCTCAAAAAGATAAAAAAAGGAAAGGGTCATTTCATCCTTAGCTCCCCCAAGAAGGTAGCAGCTTTTGCCTCAGACAAGGGATTGTTCCTGCCATGGCCCGGGTGGCCAAGATTAGTGGGCCGTGGGTCCCACTGTGATAGTATGCTCTGCCTGCTAGGGGCCTATCTCTGAGTGGCCAACCAACTCACTCTAGGCTGGGAATTTCCAGCCTCCAAGGACTAGCCCCGTGTCCCCAAGGCTGCTGCTGCCTGTGGGCTGCCCCTGGCTGTGCCAGTCCTGCGCAGCCCTCCTGGAGGACACCTCCGGTGAGTGCACATCAGGGCAGAAGTCTTGCATGTGACGAGGAAGTGAGGGTGCCAAATGGGGAGCCATCTCCGATGTGTGGGGTTTCAAGGTGCTTCTGTGGCCGTGGGAAGGTAGCGTCTGTGTCACAGTGTCTCTGATTTGAGTCCGAGCCCCACGTGGCTGGGACTGCCAGCTCTAGCGCTGGCTGCCATATTGACAGAGTGGATATTGTGGGGCGGAGGAGCTGGAGGGCCCAGGGACTGCAGGGCTCTTCAGTCATCCTTAGAAAAGCACAGTGCTGGAGCTGTCAGCATTTGAGTTTTGATGTATTTTCTGTTTAAACTGAGAAACCAGGGAAGACTTTCTGTGGGGAGGGGCATGTGTGAGCACAGGCCTACCCTCTGAGGGCATGTGGGGGACTGTGTGGAGTACACTGTGTGTGCCCAGGCCCTCCCATGGTCTCCCCACATCCCAGAATCCTGCCAGGGTGCCTGTTGTTGTTCCTCAGGATGTGTGCGTTTGGGCAAGAGAGCTGTGCTGCTGCAGCGCACGTCAGGAGGCGTAAAGCCCCTGTGGAGGACGGAGGGGCTGAGAGCTGGGTGATGCTTCTCGGTGGGGCCATGTGTCGCTGTTTGGCAAAACCATGTACCAGGACCCCGTGCTGCTGGGCAGGTACTGGCCGTGAGAAGCTAGTGTGGGTGTGCGTGTGTGACATGGAGAGGATGCCACTGAGCACGCGAGACCTGCCTTGGGAGGCCACAGTGGAGGGTGGTGGTGAGGGGCATCTGCAGAGGCTGTGCCAAGGGTTTGGTTCCCACCATCTACGTATGTCTTGCATTTGGGTGTTTCCTGTACGAGGAGTAGGTTTTACTTGGTGCTCACCTTGCGAGTCCATGCCTCCAGCAGCAGGCTTGGCACCTTCCTGTGTGGGCACCCTGCTCAGCTGTGGGCTTGGTTTGGGTGAGGACAGGGGAGAGGAGGACACCATGCCTTCTGAGAAGTGCTTGGGCATGAATGTGTGAGCATTCTCAGGTGCTTAGCGACTGTGGGACACTCTAGGCTGCTGGTGGTGACTGTGTGGATCTGGGGCGGTGCTGTCCCATGGGGGGGTGATAGTTTGGGAGTTGCTTGCTCATGTCCAGATGTTGATTCTTCCAAAGTCTGCAAGTTAGGCAGTGCAGAGAGAGTGCAGGCAGCCTGGCTACACACGCTCGTTTGGAGCATGACCCTGTCCTGTGTGCTTGGTATTCATGCTGGTGGATAAGCACGGGGGTTAGCTGTAATCTTCTGTGCCACAGGAGGACCTGTCTGGTTTCGGTCTTGTTCTGTCTTTATGACTCAAGCGACCTTGTTTCAGGAACTGCCATCCCCTGAAGGCTCAGAGTCCTACTTAACATGTTTGCTTTTCCTTTGCTGTTTTCTTTTTAAGACAGGGTCTCACTGTGTAGTTCAGGCTGGCCTTGAACTTGCTATCTAGCCTAGCCTAGCCTTGAACTGTGGTAATCCTCTTGCCTCAGTCTTCTAAGTGTTGGGACTACATGTAGGCAGGTGCCACAAAGCCTGGCAATTGACTTGTCTTTATTTTTATTTATTTTATTTATTTTTTTGTACCAGGAATCAAACTCACAGCCTTGCGCTTGCCAGGCAGGCGCTGTGCCACTGAGCTATATCCTTACCCCTGTCTTTCCTGTTAAAGACTTAATATTCAGCTTGGGTATCTTGAAAATGCGGTTCATGGCTATTGTGCTGTCCTGTGTACAGGAATAGGCTCCTCTGTTTGGCATTGTTCCTGGACTCTTGCTTACGATTGTTGTTTCTAGGGCTGAGGAAAGTCAATGGGGTGGGGCATGGCAATGTCGGGGCAGAATGTGAATCTTCTCCATTCCTTTTGGAATGGTGGCCTTGGCTTGGCGTTTGCTGGTGGGACAAGGCTTGTGGCATGTTTTCCTGATGTGGATGGCTGTGGCCCCTGATGTACACCTGTGAGTCCTGGAGTCCAAATGAGTGAATGCTGCATCCCTGGGGATGGAGATGAGGCCAGAACAGCACCTCCTTCCTTCAGGGGCCTGAAATGAGCGGTAGATGCAGGGGGATTTATGTGGTTGCAGCCTGGTGCCACCCAGCAGTCATGTGGTTCTTAGCATGGCCTGGCCCCCATCCTCTGCATGCTCCTCAGGTCAGCTCCTGTCACTTCTGTTTGATGTTTGTAACACTGCTGTGCAGGCTTCTGACTCATCTCTTGGTTTGTTAGTTAGGGAGTCAGTGTGCTAGCAGCCAAGGGACAATGCCCAGGTGGCTCCACTGTGGCCTCCCACACATTAGCATAGGCAGCCACTTTCCATTTGCTCTGGATATTCTGACCTATTTCTGAGTGATAGGAATGGTGTTGCTTGGCCTCTGACCCAGCTGTTTAGACCTCCTGCCACTTCTTCTCACCATCTGGTCCAGGTGTGCTGATTCTATTGCATCTCAAGCTTTGACACATCCATTGTTACTAATATGATAGTGGCATGTTCTCCCCCACTCACCCCTTTTTTGTGGGGAGCACTGAGCTATATTTTTTTCTTTTCTCTTGAGACAGTATCTTGCAAGTTGTGCTCCTTCTGCCTCAACTTCTAGAGTACCTCAGATTCTGGGTGTGTGCCACCATACCTAGCCTGAGTAGTATTTTCTGACCTCATTTTCTGTCAGTTCCACTCTGTGTCTGATCTCATTTCCTGTTTTAGCCATACTGTCCTGACATCATTTCTTGTTTGGAACAGTGTTCTGATGTTAGTTCCTATTTGAAACATTGTGTTTTGATCTCACTTCCTGTTTGGAACACTGTATTCTGATTTCATTTCCTGTCTGGGTGACATCATCCAGATGTCACTTCCTGTTTGGAACACTTTCTTATAATTTCTTGACTGGAAAACTGTCCTGACCTTATTTCCTATCTAGGAACTCTGTCCAGACCTCACTTCCTGTCTGAGCCACTCTGGGTCCTGACCTCATTTCCTGTCTGGAAACTTTGTCTTGACCTCATTTCCTGTTTGGACCATTGCATGTGACCTTCTTTCCTGCCTGGGCCCCGTCTGCCCTGAAGTGCATCTGACCTTATTTCCTGTCCACTTCATGTTTGCATGTGTTCCTGGGGTCAATATTTGTCTCAGGTTTTTTTTTTTTTTTGTATCAGGAATTGAACCCAGCACCTTGTGCTTGCCAGACAGGCGCTGTGCCACCGAGCTTTCTCTCCAGCCCTCAGTTTTTGTTCATACTTGGTTTTCTCAAGTTGTCTGGGTGTTCTGCCCCTGTACTAGTGCTCCCCACGTCCAGGCACAGTCCTCTGTGTGCTCCCGTAGTTGATGGCCTACTGGCTCCCTCTGCCTGCCTTGTCTGCTGCCGGTGCCTGCTCCTGATGGGTACTTTGTTCTGGGTGTTGTGCTTCTTCCTGGTGTGGGGTTCCAGGACTCAGTCACATTCTGGGTCCACTTGTCATCTGAGCGACTGTGGCTTGCTATGCAAACGTGGGTCTGGAGGTTAGTGCTGTGGGCCCACATGGCTGACGGTTTAATTTTCTGCCTCGAACTTGTTATGGCAGGGGAGTGCTTGCTTGACCTTCCTGTGACCATTTTGCCCCCAGCATCCCTGTGGAGAAGTTGATGCCATCTGATTTGGGCCTTTGCACTTGAGGCCTGTGTCCTTTGGGAGCTTGGGGACCTTCCCTGGAACCTAGTGGTGAGGAGCTGCCGAAGCGAGTCATGAGGCAGGTCCTTTGGGTCCAGTGCTGCCCTGGTTTTCTGGGGATTATGCGGATGTTGCTTGGCTCCCTGCTTCTGGCTGGATAGGGGTCTTCTTGCATGGTGCTACTTTCTCTGTGTCTTGTTGCTTTCTGGAGATTTCCTCAGCCTTTCATCTACCACTCTGTTTTCAGCTGATTACTCTTAGCTGGAATGATTTCATTTTCATTTCTAACTTGTCTTTTTTCCTTTCACTTCTCTGTAAAAGTGTCCTCATGTTTTGCTTCGTGGAAAACGAAGGTGGTATCTTCATGGAAAATGGAGGTGGTATCTTGTCTGTTGTTGCCTCAGATACTAGTGATAGTTCTGATAGCATCTTTGTTAGCACCCTGAGTGCCTTTCTTGGGCTGATACTGACCTTGGCCTTCCCCAGGTGGCAGTTCCTGACTGGTGCTGAGAGTCTGCAAGGAGGCAGGGCCCGCTGCGGCCACCTTTCCTCTGTGGATGGCAGCCCAGCCAAGTATGCCCCCAGGGAGCTTCCTGCCTCCCTGTTGGGGCTGCTGGTGAGCTTGCGCCTCTGAGGCTCCCTGGCACCTTCTCTGCAGCTGCCTGTGCTAGGCCTGTGTGTCAGAGAGACAGAGCCTCCCTCTTCCCAGAGCAGGCTGAAGGCCATTTTCTTTAGAAGAGTGGAGTTGGAGTGTTACTGCTCATCCATCTCAAAGCTGATTTTCTGTTCTCCTTCATGATGATCTTGAATTGTTAATCTTTGCCATGTTCCTGTAGATTTGCAAAAGTTTTTCGGTTAAGTGTTGACATTTTAAATATTGAGGAAGGGAGATCATAAAGAGCTCCTTTAAAAAGGAAAATATGGTAATGCTGTGTGCTAATGTTTTTAGCCAAAAGTGACCCTCGTTACCAGGATGTCTCCTTTCAGACTGTCCCACTCACTTCATGTTGGTGTGCATACGTGTGTGTGCAAGTGTGTACATCTCACAACCCTCACCTCCTGACCTGTGTCCATGGCCTGGCATGGTCCTGGCTGGTGTTTAGGTTGTGACTTGGCTACCCCAGGCCTCAGACTTGGAGGCGTGCTTGTCCCCAAAGCTGGCTCAGTGATGCGGTGTTTAGTGTGAGGCAGAGCTGAGGACTGGGAAGCAGGGTGTCTCAGAGCTGCTCTATGAAAAGGGCTTGGTGGGACTCTTGTCAGTTGAGAAATAGAGTGAGGCGAGGCGGTGTTGCCTGCAGTCCCAGCACTCAGGAAGCTCAAGCCGGAGGATCCTGTGAGCTCGAGGCCACCTGGGCTACATAGTGAGTTCAAAGCCAGCCTGAACTGTGTAGCAAGAGCCTGTCCCAAGAAACCCAAACCAAATCAAAACAAAACATCCCCAAAATACGAGCAATAGAAAGAACCAATAGTCTCTGTGGCAGAAGAGTGTGGGTTATGGGGAGTCTTGGTTTTCTTCCTTTTTTTTTCTGTGTGTTTGTTGGTCAGTGCTGCGGTTGGAAGCCAGGACCTCATGCATGATAGGCAGGTGCTCACCAGAGTCAAGTCCCTTTTTGGATTTGGATGAATTCATCATTTTTCTGGTTTTCTGGACCAGTGGTTTGTGCGTGAGCTTTGCAATAATGGGCTAGGTAGCACTTTTTTCTGTTTTAAATAATGCTAGGGATTGAACCCAGGGCCTCATGCATGCAATTTGCTCTACTGTTGAGGTACTCCCTAAGCCCTTTGTTTATTTTTAGACAGAATTTTGCTAAGTTGCCCAGACTGTCCTTGAACTGGTGATTCTCCTGCTTCATTCTCCTGAGTAACTGTATTGCAGGTGTTCACCACCTAGCTTCTGAGCTAAGGCCTTTGCTTTCAGGTTTCTGGCCTGGAGGTTGGCCTGTGAATGTGCGTGTCTAGCAAGTTCTCAGGTGAAGCTGTGGCAACTGTTCCAGGAAACCTGCTGGGAGAACCTAGCGTTTACACTGGACTGGTTGGCCATGGGCCAAGCCCTGCCTGCTTTTGTAGATAAGTTTTATGGGCACCCAGCCACACCCATTTGTGCACGTCCTCTCTGCAGCTGCTCTTGTGGCACCGACAGAGCTGGGATTGCGACAGACCATGTGGCTGCAAAATCACACACATCTGTGGTTTGGCCTTCAGAGCCCGGGCTTGTAGATGCCCAGTCCAGAGAAAGAAGTGATTGTTGCGCAGTGCTGCACTATTTCTGCAGCTCTCTGGGGTGGAAAGGGATATATGTGGAGTTAACTACAGAAAAATGGTGGCCTTGTGCTCATAGTTTACCTTGGTCTCGACCTGTGGAGACCATTTAAGATACAGAACAGATGAGTCCTAGAGTATGAATGGTCCCATTGGGATAATTGCTATATGGTTGTTTTTTAAAAGTCACTCAGTGTGCATGTGCGCATGTAAAACCATAAGCAGTCGGGGTGACCAGCCCACCCCTCGCCAAGTGTGTCCGCGTGCCTTCCCATGCTGGCGCCTCTGTCTCTTAGGTTAGTTTGCCTTCTGTAGAGCTTTATGGAAATGAAGTCAGACAGCATATTGTCTCTCACTTTGGGTCTGGCAGCCTTCATTCAGCATCAAGATTTTGAGACTCTACACTGTGATATAGTTATGCCACACAGGATTTTTTTCAGTCATTCACTTGGGACGTTTCGCCTGTTTCTAGTTTTCTACCATTTAAATAAAACTACCATGAAAATTTGTACACTAGGTTTTATAGGGATAGGCAAGCTTTTTTTCTGCCTACTGGAATGGCTGGATCATCTATTTGTGTTCATGGGTAACTTTTTAGAAACTACCAGGCACCCTTCCAGGGTGGTTGTATGTTTCCCATTTCCACCACAGCACAGGGACCGTGCCCCAAGCATGGCCACTCAGGGGGCCGCCAGCACCTCTCCCCATGGTTTTGCTTTGCGTTGCCTGGTGGCCAGTGAGGTTGAGCACCTTTCCATGTGTTACTCGTCATTGTGCATCTTATTTGGTGAAGCCCTCTATGTCGTCTGCTGTGACTAGAACCGGTGTCCAACCTCGCGTGAAGAGTCCATCCCTGGTTCCAGGCAGGCCTCTTTCACTCTGTGCCACGCAGCGCATTCTTGTCTGCCACTTGCTTTGTTAACAGTGTCTTGAATAATAGAATTTGAAATATTTCTTCTAGTCCAGTTTGTTCTTTGGGGTTGGACTTTGCTTTCATAGCTGAGAAATCTTTGCTTAATTTAAGATTACAAAGATTATCTCCTGATTTCTTGTAGAAATCATAAAACTTTACGTTTTTATTTTGAATTAATTTTATAGGGGCTGGGGATATAGCTCAGTGGAGTAAGTGCTTGCCTAGCAAGCGCAGGGTCCTGAGTTCGGTCCCCAGTACCGCCAAAAAAAAAAAATGTTGAATTGTGCATGTACAGTGTATGGACCGGAGTTCACTTCCTGTTGTGGGTGTGTCTGGATGTCTGGTTGTTTCAGCACCATTTGTCACAAAGATCACTCCTCTGCCTCTGCTTGTGTCAGGACTCCGCAGCCGGCGGATGTTGTCGTGGGCCTCTCCGTGTCTCTTGTGTCCGTGCTCTTTCTGATGACTCCCTGGGTGTGCTCAGTGGGAAGTCAGGTAGCATCCGGTCCTCTTCTCTTTAGAGCTGTTGTGGCTGTTCTAGCTCCCCTACTTTTGTGTATGGACTTAAGTTTTTTTCTTTGTAACTACTATTTTTAAAAGTTGGTTCTGATTATAAATTGCTAGAACCATTACTTTTTTATCTTGATTTTTGTTGGCTGCAGCCTTGCTAAATTCACTGAATCCCAGCAGCTTTCTGTAGCCAATTCTGTGGGTTTCTGTGTGTGATCAGGCCTTCTCCAGGTGAAGGCAGCTTTCCTTCTCCAGTCTGATGCTTTGTGAGCCTTTCCTGGCAGCTCAGGAATGTGAGATAGAGGTGGTAAGAGCCAGTACCCTTGTTCCTGGTCTGTTCTTCATTAGCTGGATGTGACTTGTTGGGTTTTGCTGACGGCCTTTATTAGACCAAGGAGGTCATTGTAGTGCTATTTGGGGTTTACTGTGATCGGGAATGTGTGTTGTGCTTTTTTTGCCCCCACTTCTGGGGGTTGAGCATAGGACTTTCCTACTGGGATATATCCCCAGCCTTTTATCTTTAATTTTTGAGACAGAATCTTGCTAACATGTCTAGGCTGGGTTTGAACTTGTGATCCTCCTGCCTCAGCCTCCCAGAGAGCGGGACTTACAGGCATGTGCAACATGTCCAGCTGGATGCTGGATTTCTTTCACAAGTGTTTCTCTGTGCTACTGAGATCATGATGGTGAAAATACTTTTTTTTTTAATGTTTGTGGTAAATTACAGTGACTGATTTTTGAATGCTAAGACCAGCCTTTTGTTACTGAGGTAACTTGCCTACCCCACTTCATCATTGTATAGTATTCTTTTAGAATGTTGTTAAGATTTCAGTGAAATCTTATTTACAACTTGCTGAATTTATGTTCATGAACAACAGTGATTGGTTGGCTGTTGGGTTGTTCTTCCCTGTAATGGCTTTGGTTTGGGCAACAGCAATGCTGTGTTTCTGGTAGAATGCAGCACTTTGCGTGAGTGGGCCTGGGTGTCCTGGTGGGGGCGGGTGTCTGTGTTGGGGGTGCCTTGCTCAGGCCCCCTGAGTTGCCATGCAGTGGTGTAGCCCCGTTGCTCTTCTGAGGTGATTGGAAAGTGGCCCTGGTTGCCAGTGTTTCTCTTCCCGTTGTCCTGTCTGAGGGTTAACAATTTCACCATCTTCCCAAAGAGCCAGCTTTTGATTTCATTGGTGGTTATTTTTCTGTTTTCTATTTTGGTCTTTATATTTTCGTTTCTTTGGTTTACTATGTGTTGAGAGTGTCTTTTCCTAGTTTTCATGCTGGAAATGGAGGCATTTATTTGCGACCTCTTTTCTAACGGCAGCATTCAGTACTTTGTCTTCTAGCTCTTAGGAGCACACACAGATTCTGGTGTGTGGTGTTTTCCATTTGTGTGTCTCCGGAATACACCCTCATTACCTTCCTTGGCAGCCTTCCTATGTGGGTTACTTACAGGTGTGCTGCTGAGTTTCCCAGAGACATTTCTATCCCTGAGCTCTGGTTTCAGGTATCATGCTCTGTATGATGCAGAACCCTTTGAATTTATGCAGGCTTTTATGGCCGAGTGTGGTTATCTCTGCGAGCTTCTGTGTGCATATGAGAAGAATGTGTGTGTCCTCGTGGCCTGCTGGGATGTTCTGTAAATGTGGGTACTGTTTGAAAATCTATCTTGAAATCTGTGTCTTTGCTGGTTTTCTGTCTGCTGCTCTCAGCTCTTTAACAGAACAGTACTGGAATTGTCAGTCATGCTTGTGAACTCGTCCTCTTGCTGTGTGTCAGTTTTTGCTTCGTGAGTTTTGTGGCCTTGTTACTAGGTGTGTCAGTGTCTATGAGTGCTTGTTTTTTGACCTGACCCTTTTGTCTTCATGAAGTACCCTTCACTGACCCCGGTTAATGTCCTTGGTGTGAAGTCTACTCTGATGTTGAGGTGGCTGCTTCCTTTGGCCCGTGGCTGGCATGGTATCTTGGCTCCCACCATTTTACTCCATGCCCATCTGTGTCTCTGTATTTAAGATGAGTCCTTCATAGGCCATGTGGGATTTTTAAAAATAAGGCTGACGCTGTCCTTTGGATTGGAGTTGTACTGCTTGGGTTTTAACGGTTCTCTCTGTGTCTGTTTTCCATTGGTCCCAACTGTTCTTTGTTCCCTGATAGATGATTGCTCCCCTTTGTGGGTCTAATCAAGTAAGTTTTTGGTTCTTTCGAATCTCCTTGCTGGCCTGTCTGGGGCACTTCTTCTGTTACCTGGACTCCCCCAGGTTCACGTACAACCTTCATTCCTGACCCCTTGGGCTTTGCACTTCAGCTCCACACCGCCTGCTTCCCAGGGTGTAGGGACCATGGCAGAGGCTGTTCCAGTCCCCTCTCCTGGCTTCTTGTTAACGTCTGTATATGTTATAACTGTATAATACATCATTATATTTTGTGACTAAACAATTATCTTTCAAAGAACCTCAGCGCAAGCAGTTCTTTGAAAGTTACTGTGCCATGTCTGCTTGAAGGCTCTGAGTGTCCTTGCAGTGTGACCTGCCGGGGGGAATCCCCATGTCCGGAGGGTGCCCTCGTTTCCTTGTCTTTGGAAGCCAAGTGCATGGGTGTGGAATTTAAGGTTGGCATGTTAAAGGTTCAGTCCTGTAAAGAGGTTGCTGCCCTGTGCTGTCATTCTTTGATTGTTTGTTTGGTTTTGGTGGTACTGGGGATTAAACCCAGGGAGTGCTGAGTTACATCCTAAGTCCTTTTTGATATTTAAAAAAAAAATTTAAGATAGAGTCTCTCAGTTCCCTGGCTGGGCCCAAACTTACAATTCTCCTGGCTCAGCCTCCCGGGTAGCTGGGGTTGTAGGCATGCACCACCACACTGGACTGTCTCTGTAGATCTTTATCTCTTTGCTTTACTTTGGAGAGTTCTGTTACCTTATGTCAAGCTCACTGCTCCCCCCTTGTCAGTGTTTCTCTACCCTGGCCCCATCCAGCAGAGTTTCTACTTCAGACAGTTCGTTTCCATCTCCAGAGCTGGCTTTAGGACCTCACCTTACCTCACTGTGCCTGTAAACCTTGAAACGTGGGCTTCAGCTGGAACTCTGGGTGTTCCTTGCAGTTTTCATGACCCGTCAGGGCCAGTCTGTGTCAGCAGATAGGGTGCATCTGCTGCATTTGGGATGCTATCCATTGAAATTACCTATTTGGATAGGAATGCTTTTAATTCCTGTAAGACTTGAGCTTTGTTCTGGGATGCAGGTGAGTTACTTGGAAAGAGTTGGCCTCTTTCGGCTTTCCTGCTTATGGTTTCTTAGGTTCAGAGCAGGGCTTAGGTGTGGGCTGATTTCCCTCACTGTAGTTAGACCCCAGGTCTGGTGAATTCAGGATTTCCTGTTTGCAGGTGGGAGCAGGGCTGCTCCTAGCTAGGTGTGAGCTCCAGGCCTATTCCCTTGAGCCTGCGGTTTGCTGGGGCCTTGGGGGGCCCCTCCCTTTCCTCTACCCCTGTCAGCAACCCACCACCCTGCTTCTCTTCAATTCCTATGCCACAGGCCCCACCCAAGTTTCCTCTTGCACCATATAGAGCCTCCCTTGTGGCCTTGGTCAGCTTCTGTGTGTGGAGCCCATCCTGTGGCACCCTTTGCCTCCTGGGTCTTGTCTGGGTTTGGTTCTTTTGTGTCTCCCCTCGGTTGCTCCAGGTGAGAGGGTGATGGGCCCCTGCGGTCACAGGTGGCCCTGTTGTCTTGGGGTTGGTGATGCCTAGTCAGGCACACTCTTCATAGGCTACTGTAGAAACTCGAGGTAAGGAAGAAAGATGCTGTTGTCTCTTCACTTAGCCAGATGTGGGCAGGCTTCCCTCCTCAGGCCGAGGCTTTTGTTGTGTGAGGAAGTTGTCCATTTGCTCTGGGACTGCAGACAACCAAAGGCAGGAGTAATAACGAGACCTTGAAGTGACAGATTGTGGGGGCATCTCGACCTCACAGAGGAAGGTGAGCAAGTCATGTTTTGTCGTAGCAGGTTAAAAAAAAATCATTGAATTGTGCTGACTGGCACATCCATTGTGAGTGGATATGTTTTCCTTTTGCAATAATTTTGGCTACATTAAATTCGTTTTGTTAACATCTTCATTACTGCTTTTTCAGTTTCAGTCGAGATTGATTGTGAACAAAGTGCTGTGATTTTGACTATTCAGACAAGCAACTGCATCAAGCCAGTACATTGCTGGTTTTGTAACAAGCATGGGGTCTGTGCAGCTCTCAATAACATCTGCAGAAGCAGGCGGTGCTGACTGGAGGAGCTGGCCACCGGGAAGGGGATTACCAAGTGCCACTCAAAATTCAGTTTGAGCAGAGAGAGAATTGAATTTTTTGGTTTGTTGGCAGAAATTTCCAGGCAGCCTGATCCTTTTCAGAGCAAGGAAGGGGCATGTCTGCTGAGGGTAGGAGCGGCCAGGCCTTCTCTAGTGTGCTTTAGGCACGTGGCCTCAACACTCTTCATGTAGAGGTTCTGCGGGGTGATAGGCACGGTCTCTGGCAATGGGACTTGGCCAGGCCAGAGGGCACTGCTATAGTTGCACGAGATGTCCTGGGGAAATGAAGGCTTTAGGGCCATACCACCCTCTCTCTACCACCTGCAGCTGGCCAGTGACTGGGGTGCCAGGAGAGGTTTACTGTAGGAGGGCTGCCTTACCAGGTGCTTGACACGCCCAGCCCTGCTCCCAAGCCTGCTTCCCAGGGCTCAGCTGGCCGTGGGCCTTCTGGGAGCATGGTTCCTCTGTTAGCCTGGGCATCAAGAGGCTTTGTGCTTCCAGAGTGCATGCTGCTGCTTGTGATTAGGTTGTCAGACTGTGCAGAAGCACCCGGCCTATCCAGCAAGATGTGTCAGGAGGTCACAGCAGTTCATTTTGCAGTGGAGCCTGAGGCCACCTCCAGGGAGAGGCTGGAGAGCTTCCCAGCAGCTTGGGCCTGGTGCTCTGGGGGCACTGGTGCCAGGGATACTTGGGAGCTAAGCAGAGGATTTGCAGACTGGATAGTCTCACCCTGCTGCCACCTGCTTACTCTTAGACACTCTTTCTCATGGCTAGGGCTATGGACACTGCTGGGTATGTTTGACTCACTCCGTAGTCAGGATCAGGGCCTTGCCCTTTTGAGTGAGTGCTGTGTGGTAAGGCCCAGGCCTTGCGAGGCTGCGGTAGTCTGGACCTGCCCTGCTGGTCGAGTGCTGCAGCCTTGAGTTGTCTTCACCCTCAAATTCTTCCTCTGGGTTCCCTGGACATCCTGCAGCCAGGTGTGGAGTGAAACCTAGGACTTTAGCCACAGAACATACTAGGAGTCTGCAGTAAAGTGTGCGAGCCGGTCCAGTCCTGGGGGCGCTGTCAGTATAGTGTCCTATGGGGCTCCACGGTGTGTGAGACTGAGGGACAAGCAGCCTCTTGATGGGGAGCTTCTCTGCATATGTCCGGGACCCCAGGACTTGTGGGCCACTCAGAAGGTGCACCCTGGTGCACAGGGCACCTGGGCCGCTGGGCACTGCCTTGACTCTGGGACTTCTGTGGCCATGTTTTGTTTAGGTCTTGGACAGAGAATGGGTTTTTCTGTCCAGTTTTTCAGGCTATCTTTTCCCTGGCAGTGAGGGGAAGTTTTGTTGAATTTTCCACCAGAGAGGTGAGGCTTCCTGCCTGTGGTGCCTCTGGATGGCTGCATCGTGGAGCCTGGCTGTGCATTTAAGGGAGAGGCTGGGCTGGAGGGGATAGGGACAGGCAGGGTGCTGCTGTTCCTTGCTTTCTCCCTGTGTATGAGCCCCAGGGGGAGGCCTGGTTCCTGCTCTCTGGGGTAGGGTGAGCTGAACAAACAAGTGCCTGTTTGAGGCAGTGACAGTGCGTTTTGCAGTGACATGAGCATCAGCATGGATGGACGCCACAGCAGCCTCTTCCTGGGGGTACACGGGAGTCTAGGGCATCCTGAGGGCACATCTGCCTTTGGCAATGTCTGTCCTAGCTACTGTGGCGTTTCTCCTAGTGCGGCCATTTCATAGTCGGGGTTGTCTTTGTTTAACGAGCACAGTTTAGCGGCCTCTTACTCTTGGATGTGACAGTGACTCTGCCACCCCAGAGAGTGCCACTTGTTGGGGGTGCAGGGCCATGTTGCTGGTAAGCCTGTACACACTCCGCTGGTGGAAACCAGCTCTGGGAAGTGGCCTGCGGCATGTCCTTGGCACTTCCTTCCTTGTCTGTTTGCTCTGAGCTGGCCTTGGATGCTGGGGGACGGCTGATGCAGCCATGCTCTGGGCCCAGGCCTGGTGGGCAGCTATTCCAGGCCCTGCTCAGGAGCAGTGCAGATCCAGGGTGCCAGTGCTCCCTTTGCAAGCTTACTTGCCTGTGTCCCCGGTGTCCCCCAGAGACACGGGAAGCGGAGCCCATGCTGGGGTGCAGCTGACTGGCTGTGAGGGGGCTGGGTTCAGCTGTCCATGGGGACTCTCAGTGCTCCTGCTCTGTGTAGGTCTCCATGGAGGGCTGGGAGATGCTGGTCAGCACCTCTGGATAGTGCCTGTTTTGGACTCAGTCCTGGTGACCTGGAACATCCCTTGCTGGTCCCTGGAGGGCCTGGGGGTGTGGCTGCGGTCCTGGGCTTTGTCTTGTTTATGGGAGGTCAGGCGGCCACATGGGTGGAGGAGGCCTGCGGTCCCTGGGCTGCCATCTGGTGATTGTAAAAGGGGCCATCCACATTTTTGGAGGTGGGGAGCAAACTGCAGACTGTCAGGAGGGCCGTCTGCCCCACGCCTCCCAGCCAGACACCTCTGTGGCCTCTGGGGTGTCTGTGCCCAAGGTGAAAAGTTCAGGATGTCCCTCTGCAGACGGATGGAGGTAGGGCAGCCTGCGCAAGGAATGTGGCCAGCCGCTCGCCACAGTGCTTCCTCCCAGTGCCCTGGATCTTAGGGGCTGGGCTGGGCCACTGAGGGATGGATGTGCCAGCCTTGCCTGCCTGCCAAGAGTACGCAGACCTGGACCTCCAGGACAAGGGACAGCAGAGGCTTAGCAAGGCCGCCAAGGAGTGGGCTAGGCCTGGTGCCTAGCGCGTGCCCTGCAAGGGTCTGGTGATGAGCACTCTTGGGCCCATCCCAGCACTCTGGGCCCTTCAATGGGTAGTGTTGGGCTCTGGGGGTGCAGGAGAGGACCCCTGCGTTTAGCTAGGGCAGCCCTGTGCCACCTGGACTCCCTAAAGTACATGGGAGGGACGTGTCTCCCTGAGCCTGTCAGGTGCAGTGTCTGTGGCTGTCACCTGCACCCTTTGGGAACTGAGACCCTTGCTCAGTTCTGTTTCGGGATTAAAACTTTGGAGTAACAGCACGCTGTGGTACCCGCCAGGCTGCCCCAGGCTGAGGCTTTGTGAGGGGCCTGCCCCGGGCTGACCCCCATGTTCACTGTCCTGCTGAGCTGCTCTCACCCCATGAAAACCTTTGTCCCTTTGAGCCTACCAGTGCCTGCACCCCCTTGCTTGTCCTTACAGGCCTGCCCTGTGGCAGGATCTGGGTGCTTGTCCCTGGAGGGGATCCTGGCAGCTTTAGAAATCTCCCCCCAGGGGGTATTACCTGTCCCCCTACTTTCAGGCCAATTGCTAAGGGGCCAGGAGGTTCCTGAGATTCTTGCCATGGCTGTAGGGGCCTGGCACCCTGGGAAGACTGGCTGGTGATGTTTCCAGAGACTGGTTCTTAAGATGCACCTGGTCTCCAGAGCAGTGGGCAGTGTCTGTTTGCAGTTTCCTCTGTTTCTTTCTCCCTGGAGAGAGGCATTTAGCTGCATGGCAGGTGTAGGGCAGCCAGGCCCAGGGGCTGGGCTGCAGGCCAGGGTGCCCACCACCGAGGCCACTGCTTTCTCCAGGCCTGCGCCCTGCAAAGAGGCTGGTTCAAAAGGTCACCACCCTGATTTTTATTGCTGCCTCTTGTGTTCTCACGACCCCTTGCCCTCTGCACAGACTGGCGGGCTGCAGTGGGGACAGGCCCCGCCTTGCGGACTGGAAGACCTCGGGAAGGGCTGTGCCTCCAGCCACCAAGGTTACACAGCTCAGTGACTTAAAACATGGTGTAAAAATCAGGCAGCCATTTGAAATGATGAGTCCAGGGCATACAGACTCTAGGTCCACTTGAAACTGTGCTGCCTCCTGACCAGGACCGTGGCCCTTCTGTGTCCCCTCCTTGCACCTGAGGCACACAGAAGTCTCTGACTTTTCTTTGCCTGTAATGGAGGGTGAGCTGGCTTGTATTTTTGTATTGTAATGGATGGCCTCAAAATCCCTGCGTTGAAGGCACCCAGACCTTACAGGTCTCCCTGAGCGCCGTGTTCCACTGGGACATGGACTTATTGCTATCCGTGGTGTGTCTGTCCCTGTTGTGTGTTGGAGATGCGCTTCTCCCAGGAGGCAGAGGACAGGGGTTAGGAGGCAGGAGCCAGATCTTAAATCAGGGAAAGTGTTCATGGCAGGAGTTAAAATACTCAGTGGTCTGAGAGACACCTGAAAATGCAGGGTATCGGCTCCTCTATAAAGACATTCGTTATGTCGCCACCACAGTCAAAGTGTAAATGTCACAAGGCCTTTTCTTCACGACCCTTGAAACCATTTGGCCCTTTATCTTGGTGAAGGAAGATTCTAGCCAACCACAGGGACACATTTGCAGTGTGTGGCCTCAATGTGCCACTGCTTTTGCTGGGGGAGTGGGCCTGGCCTTTCCCATCCTCCTGTCCCCACCAGGACATGGGTTGTTGGAGGTGTGCAGGCAAGGATTGCCTCTGGCTTGCATTCCACAAGCGCTAGAAGGTGGCTTGTCCCAGTTCTGGAGCCATGGTTCAGGGCCTGGGACGGCAGAGAGGTGACACAACTCCTTTCCTTGCCGTTTTGCCTGCAGCAGAAATGGTGTCCAGACTCTGCCCCCTTTGGAGTGGGTGAGCTGGTGGACATGGTGACAGATGGCCCTCCTCAACCCTGTGATCCGGTGTGGGGGGAGTGCTGGGCCCTCAGTGGGTAACTGTGTCAGGCAGACAGTGAAAACATGCAAGTCCAGAAAAGTGAGGAGGCTTTGTCCCAAGACCCTCTCCTAGCTCCGTCAGAATGGGCTTAGGGCAACAGGTAGGTAGGTGGTCAGGGCCTCTTGAGAGCTTCTCTGGAGAGCCCTGTGGGCTAAAGTCATGCAGGGTCTTGAGGTACCCTGGAGACAGTCCTGACTCCTCTGTCTGCTGGCCTTGGTGGGGATCAGCTTGGAATCTGAGCCTCAGCACCTGCATCCTACCTCTTAGCCATACCAGGTGTGCGGTAAGCACCTACACCCAGGCACAGCCTTCTCAAGTGGAGCATGTCCAGGTGGGGAGGGCATTTACCTGCCTTTCGGGGTGGGGAGACCTTGAAAGGATATCTCCAGGTTGATAGATCAGAAAGATCTGTTTCCCCCTGTATTCACTGATTGAAGACACTAGGTCTTACTTTGTGAATTTTTTTTCCTCCCAAAGCCTTTTTACTGGGCTACATCCCAAGCTCAATTTTTATTTTGAGACAGGGTCTTGTTAAGTTGCCAACTTGCCCAAGCTGGCCTTGAACTTGTGATCTTACCTCAGCGTTAAAGTGCTAACATAATAGGCACACGTCACCATGCCTGGCTTACTTTGCCCTTTACTAACCCTTTAGACCTCTGTGGTTCCTGCCTTTGCGTTTTGCAATGCCCCCTCGTGTTTGTGGGGCACACATAGGTTCAGGACTGACCCACTGGGCATCATGAGTCTGCCTTGTGGTGGCCCTATTGTGACCCTCTCCTCTGGTGTCTCCCGTCCTTCTCTTTTGCCTGGCCAAGTTCAGATTTTGAAAGGGTGAGGTGAAGTCAGCCAGCCAGCCATGGGAAGGTGGCCAGGTGGCCCTCGGCAGGGAACTGGGTGTGCTGGGCTATCCCACAGTGGCCTGCGGCTCAGTTCCCTTAAGGCTTCATGCCTCCCTTGATCTAATCCTGTTTGGTGCTCTCAGTGAGCACCCCAAGGCACTGTGCCTGGCCCTGTGCCTTACTCCATCCACCTCCTGGTGAGCTGCAGGGCAAGGTGACACAGATCGAGATTCCCTGTCCTAGCTGTGGCCATGTGTGTTATGGCACGTGGACAGTCAGCCTTCCCTGGAGGCCTCCCAGTGTGTGTTCATTCCTGTCCGGTTTCAGGGCTGGCCATGTGCCTTCCTAAGACACCTTCTAGAAGTGAGACTCCAGCTTGGGCCCTCAGGGTGCGATGGACATTGCCAGTAGCCCCAGGGGACTTGTGGGACTTGAGGAGGTCTCCGGACAGTGTGACTATGTCAGTGGGTCGCAGAAAAAGTGTCCAGGATAGGGATGGGGTGGCATGTGGCTCAGACACTTTCAGTCACTTCCTTTGGCTGACATATGACAGCACCCACTTGCTCCTGGCTCTCACTGGGGAGAGGGCATTCAGGGGCAGCACAGGCATTGTCATCATTTGGGCTTTGGTGTCCTTTACTCTGTCATGGCCTAGAGCAGGCTCATGGCGGGCACCACGGACTTCTTTCCCTTGTAAGGGCCTTGGCCTGTGAAGAGTGCCTTGAAAAGATGCTGCCTGGGTTGGGAGATGTCGGTGTGTCCTGGCCCAGAGTGTCCTGAAAGGAACTTATGTTCCCCAAGTCTCTGGGGTGGTAGCCAGGCAGATGGATGTACCTGTCTTGGTGCTACAGGGCTATCTCGAAGTGCTTAGGGAGCTTTTCTGCGTGTCTGCATTCACAGAGCTCCCAGCTTCCTGCACCTGGCCAGTGGTTACAGTTCTGCCTTTTTCAGGAGGGAGGGGACATTCTGTTTTTTCTACAAGCACTCCACCAGCTCCTTAACTGTCCCCTAGGCCTGGCTGGACAGATAGCCTTGGCCCTATGGGAGGGTCTCTGCAGGCCCCAGGTACCTCTGCTTGGGTCCCCTGGGCACCCCAGCTCTCAGCCATGCCCTTTCCCCACAGGGGTGTGCAGGAATTTTTATAGGCTGCAGCGCCTGGAGGGATATTAGTTTGATTTTGAGGGAGCAGCCCTTCACAGCTCCTGGTGTTTTTGGTCTGCTAAGAATGAAGGGTTTCTCCGTGCACCTCAGCTTGGCCATTCCTTTGGTTCTCCCTGAAAATGAGGAGGTTGCTGGGCTGTGGAGATTCTCAGGCCCTTTGGGGGCTGGCATGTGTTGAGAAGAAGTAAACTATAGGGCTCTATACCACTCTGTAACTTTTTTTTTTTTTTTTTTTTTGCGGTACTGGGGATTGAACTCAGGACCCTGCGCTTGCTAGGCAAGCGCTTATTCCACTGAGCTATATCCCCAGCCCTTATACCACTCTGCTCACAGCCTGACAGTTCGGTCCAGGTCGCTGAGGAAGGAACTTGACACCCCTGCTTCACCCCTACTGACTGCCCTGTGCCACTCGGCCCTCCCTGAGCTTCCATTCAGGTCCTTTCTCAGTGCAGGCTGATTGTCCCCACAGGTAGGGCTGGGACCTAAAGGCCCAGACCTCAGGATCAGTCTAGGAGTTGGAGCACAGGCCTGCTGCTTTCTGCCTGTCAGGGAACCCAAGGCCCAGTGGAGTAGTTGTAGGCTGCATGGATGCCCCCTTTCCTGCCTTGTACCCTGGAAGGGGGCTCTGGGATCTCCCTTGCCAGAACACCTGAGTGTGACTGTCCCCCGCAACCTGGCTCTGCTTCGTTGGTAGGTGTTTATGGTTTTGATTTTGGGCTGTGGTGGTGATCAGACCCTGGGTCTTACTCATGCTTGGTAAGAGCTTTACTGCTGAGCTGCACCCTTCCAGGATCCTTCCAGCCCCAATCTCAACAAGGCGAGAATCCTTACTCTGCCTTGGCACTAAGACGAGGGTGTTCTCTGGTCCTGGGTCCTAGTGGCCCCTGCTGTTTTGGTGGACAGATGAGTCACAGAGCCTCTTGCCTGTAGCCTCCTCTGCAAGGGCCAGGTGTTAGGGAGACTTGGGACCCAGCAGGGTGCCAGGGCCTCGGCATGTCGGGGGAGGACTTTTAGCTCTAAGCTTGCACTAGTGGGAATTGTGGCTTCCTCTGGCTCCCACTCACGCTGTCCGCAGTTGTCCTGTGTCTTCCATGGGGAGGTGCTTGTGCCTTCGAGTGGAGAGATGGGGAGTTTGGCCTACACACAGCCATGGGTGGGGCATGTGGTGGGGGTCTTTAGTGTGGGCCATAGACAGCACAGTCCCTGTTCCTGCTGCGGCGCCCGTAGCTCTATGCCTCCAGTGCAGGGGCCTCTGGTGACCGGACTGCTGTGTCCCACACCAGCCCAGCTCTGGGTGGGAGTCCCTGAGCACGCTGACTTGAACCCTGGCCACAGAGGTAGAAACCTGATTTGTTTAAGCCCAGCTTGGGCTCCTGCCATCCACAACTGCTTGCTGCCCACCCTAGGAGTTGCAGGTATAGGTAGGTTAGCTGCAGTGTTCAGGCCCTGGACTTAGCCACTTGGTAAATGACTGCAGCAGGATTGCAAGCTCCATGCCTCCTGGGCAACTCAGGGAGACCCTGAGTTAAAAAATAAAAAGGACTGGGGGTGTAGCTCAGTGTAGAGCATTCCTGGGTCCATCCCTAGTACCACCTCTACCCCCCCTCAAAAAAGTGCTGGGTGGGAGTCCCTGAGCATGCTGACCTGAATCCAGGTTTGACCTCCAATGTTGCAAAATAAACACGTTTTCAAATGTGAAGTGGAATGGTCTCCTGAGTAGCCCACCCACTGGCAAGCCTGGTCAGGAACCCATGTGTACCAGAAAGCAGCAGGTGTCAGTGTTGGTTCACAGGGCCTCACCAGATGCCCTGGCTTCAGCTTTCCTGGGCGAGTGGAGTGGGCTTCTGGTGCCGGTGCAGGTGGCAGCCATCTGCCTCTCAACACCTTGCTCTTTGGGGATGTAGGGTCTGCCTGCAGCCTGGAAGGGGAGGGTGGCAGTGTTGGCTCATCTTGAGCAGGACGGCCCCTGCCCACCTGTCTCCCCATGACTCCTTGTGCCCCTGGGTGTCGATGGAGTCAACTCTGTTCTCAGCTTGTGCCCCATGCCTCTCTAGGTCTAGGGGACAGATTTGGGGATGGCAGCTGACCTCAGCTTTGCTGAGTCCTGCAGCAGGTAGCCATTTGGCCCCCAGGGAGTCACAACCCTACCAGGTCAGCACCATGCCAGGTTGACTCCTGTCTGCCTGAGTGCAGAGCCATGTCCTCCTCTGCACTAGTGCAGCCCTTGGTGCAATCAGGAGGCAGTGTCTATAGCTCTAGGCAAGAGTATCTTAGCAGATTGTGACCTCTTCGGACTGCAGGCAGCCGGAGCAGAAGATGAGGTAGACTGGGTGACTTATAAAGGAGAGGACTTTGTGTGCAAGGCCCCTAGGATGCCGTCCAGGATCAAGAAGAGGCCTCCGGTTGCTGATGTGGACCTAGCAGGGGCCCTAGTAGTCCTGCCTTTGTTCTCTGGCTCTGGGAGCAGCTGGCTGCTGTCGCGGGGCCCTTAAGTGTGCTACCCCTCCTCCCCATGCTATACCACAAGCTCCATGACAGCAGCCACTGCTCCAGGGACGGACAGGTGGCCCTGTGTGTTCCGACCTGATGGCTCTGTCCTACAGGGCCTTGACCAGGCTGGGCCTCCACCTCTGCAGCAGTTGTGTCAAGCTCAGCCTGCCTGGTGGGAGGCTCCCCTGAAGTTCTGCTCATCCATTCAGTGCGTGCTTTGGAAACCCACGGACTTTGGAGTGCCTTGGAGGGGCACCAGTCTCCACCTGGCAGAAACCCCAGCCTTCGCCCTTCTATCTCCTGTGTCTTGGGGACTTGGCAGCCCAGTAGATACCAGCAGAGGGGACTGCCATGATCTGTTCCCAGCAGAGACCACCTTCCAATGATGGTGGAAGGTGGCCCCATCCAGTCACCTTGTTCCTTTTCCTTCCTGACCCAGGTCTCTTAAGGCCTCTGCCAGAGGGGGTGCCTGGGGTGTGCTAGCTTCCCTCCTAGCTCCCACCAGCCCACTCCTGGCTTCTTGCTTTGCTATCTGCATGCTTGCCAAGAATGCAGGGGAATTAGGGGGAGGGGACACAGGAAATGCCTCCCTTCCTCTGACACTGCTCCAGCTGTGGGGGAGGGGCTGGGAGGGAGCAGTGGGAGGTGGGATGGCCAGTCTGTGGTGTGTCGTCCCCGCCCCCCCCCAACAGGGCGCAGCTTAGCCTGCAGACAAAGGGCTCTTCCTCCCCAGTTTTGGGCCATTGTAGATGGGTGTGAAGGAGACTGGGGACCTGTGACTTGGTGGTTCTTTTGCCCATGTGGTCTCCAGAGCAAGCAGCATCTGGGTGTTTTACAAGAAAGTATGTCACAGGCAGCTTGAGCCCAGCCCATCCTACCTCCCCCAGCTTGCCATGACACTGGCCCAGCCTACTGGGCATCCAGAACCCCTCAGGCATCCCGGAGCATCCGTTCTCCACAGCACCATTGCTAGGGGTGCTGCCCACTCATGCTCATGGAAGGGCATGGCAGCTTCTGGAAGTGCCCCTTGGCCCCTGCGCCAGTGGATGGGCACACAGGTGTGTCCCTTTAGGCAGTACCTGAGCCCAGGCTATCAATTGGGGTGTTTGTGAGTAGTCCCCTAAATGACAAGACAAGGTGGGGGTGGGACAAGGTGTAGCATGCTTAGGGGCTGCTGGTCACCTTGGGAGCTCTGGGTTCCACTGGGAGCTCTGGGCTGAGAGTGGCTTCAGAGGGACCCTGGTTTCTGGGGGCAGCACATACTGCTGCTGCTGTTCTGCATTGGGCGAGCACCCCCATTCTGAGTTCTACCCATCAGTGTGGGCCTAGTGATGTTGGCAAGGCTGGTTCACACCTGACCCTGTGCCACATCCATGCCCTAGGGATGGAGCCCGGGATCCTGAGTGGCCCAGATCCCCTCTTGCTGGTAGGGCTCTGGAACATCAGGCTCCTGGGCCAACCAGTCAGCTTGGAGTCTTGGCAGTGCCTGGGGTGCCCAGCACCGTGGGTTGAGGGCACCTATGGTAGTTGAGGTTCTAAGAGTGGGTGTCCACAGGAGTAGGGCCAAGCTCTGGTCACTGTCCTTGTGTGTATTTTGACTTTTTCACCCCATCCCACACAAACATGTCCTGCTGTTGTCCCCAGCTTGGGGTGTTACCCAGGCCCCCACCCCTCAGCCAGCCTCAGCTAGGCAATGTCTTGGAGCCTCTTAAGAGGGCTTAGTGTCTGTCTTTTGGGAAATGGTGGGTTTTTCTGGAGTGCTTAGTGGCCGTGCCCTCCTCTGTGTACCCGAGTCACCCCTTGAGGTTTGGTGGCTGCGTCCTCTGCCTGGCCTGAGGCTTTGAGGCAGGCCAGGGGCTCTCTCTTTGGGACACACACCTTTGAGTGCTGTAAGCAGGCTCCAGCCTGAGGCCGAAGGGATGTAGGCAACTCCCTGGGTTGGCCCCCAGTGCGAGTGCACACGTCTGGTGTCCGCGTGCAGCTTCGTTGCCCACCAGCCGGAAGCTGAGTGGCTGCTGCCCCACTCAGAGCTGCCGGCAGGCTGGGGAGCAGTCCACTCTGTTGTGTCTGTTCCTATGGAGAGAAAACAATGTGGATGTCAGCCAGTGAGGGGGGAGGAGGCTAAGTGGACCGCACGGGCGGAGCTGGCTGCTTCCCCTTGCTGAGGACGTCTCCATGCTGCCGCCTGCCTGGCCAGTACCAGCCCTGTACCACTCCCAGACTCCCAGTCTCCGAAGCCTTGGAGCCTCGTGGCCTGTGTCCCCTGCTTGTCTTAACAGCTAGGTCTGAGTCTGTCCTATCCACTAGGGCCTCCAGTCTTGGGAGCCTCGGCCCCTTCTGAGGTGAGAGGCCAGCTGCTCCAGGTCCAGGTGTATCTCCTTCAGTCACTGCTGCCACGTGGAGGCCAAGCCCTGACAGTGGCTGTGGGTGCGGCCTCTGGGCGCAAGGCTGTGAGGACCCTGCACAGTCAGTTAGGTGCAGTGACCCTCCTCCTGGGGCCCAGGTGGCCTGAGACATGCCCCTGGAGGACCCCCTCCGAGGACTTGGAGCAGGGAGCTGGGCTCACTGTGGCTTTGTGTCTTGATTGTTCTCTTAGAAGCCAGAACCAAGTAGATTGTTCCCTCTGCTTGTAGAGACTGGGAGAGATTTGTCCCTGTGCCTCTGAGCGAGGCTGATGGGCAGGCAGTGATGCCACGGTGCTGGGGCCTCGTGAAATGTGAGGGCGGTGTGTGGATGCTGCCGCCTGCCTGGCATCAGTGCTCTGATTCTCAGCCTCCTTCTGCCTGTAGAGGAGGGTCTGTGGGCAGGGTGGTGGGTAGAGGGGTCAAGGAGCAGAGGGAGGTGCTGGGCCCAGCAGACAGGCAGTAAGTGGGACCACCCAGCTGGTTGTGTGGGACACTGCTGTGGGGTGGCACTGTGCTGTGGTTGAGCTGACCCCAGGTTCTTGTGCCAATACAAAGACATTTAGCGTCTATTTGTGCATAGATGCACCCAAATGAACCTTTCTGATAGAGAGAGAGACTGCTTTCTATACTTTGACTAGAGCAGGAAGCCTTTCTGTTCCCGCTAGAGTGAAGTCACTGAGTGGGGCTGCTTTGGGTGCTGGGAGCAGTGGACAGCTGTGCACAGCAGGGTCTGGGTGGCCAGTGGGCGTCGTGGCCATCTGTGTGGAGCTCATTCACCATGGGCAGCCAGGCGGCTGCATCCCCATCTGCCCAGTGAATTTCCATCTCCCTGATGTCAGCTGGCTTTCTGACATGCATGTGGAAGGTGTTAACAACAGCTATGGAACTCTTCCTTTGGAAGGTTTTCTTTTTCTTTCTTTCTTTTTTTTGACAGACTAGAAAATTGTTTCCAAGTTCCCATGGTCAGTGTGAGTCCAACCTTCTGGCTGAGTCCTGTTTGGCCATGTCCCTGGGAGCCCTGGGCGTGGTCGCAGTGGTCCTTGGCTTCATGGAGTCTAGCATATTTTGGATGTTTTGTTTAAGAAAAAATCTAAACTTGTGTTTAAGAGGAGCCTTTTCCTGTGAAGCCCTCCACCCAAGTCACTGGAGGATGTACAATGGGGTCCAAACCCAGGGCTCCAGGATGGCTTTCACTCTGAGATACAACTTGGCACCCTTCTGCTCACTCTGAGCTGGCCCTGTGCAGTTTGGTTTGGTTTGGTTCAGTTTTATGTGGTACTGGGGTTTTGCATCCAGAGGTTTCCCACTGAGCTACATACCCCCATCCATTTTAGTTTTTCTTTTTCATTGTAAGACAAGATCTCACTAAGCCTGAGTATGAACTTATAGTCCTCCTGCCTCCACCTCCCACAGTGCTGGGGTCATAGGGTAGGCTTGGGTGATCACACTGAGCTGCCAGTGGCATTTAGTGGCTGTGAAGCATCATTGTTATTGGGGAGAAAGCCGGAAGTGTATGTTTATTAACCTTCACCTGTGTATTGTGCCGTGGCATCTTAAAAAGACGTGAGAGCATTTGCTCACTGTGGGATCGCCAGAGTTGACAGTTCACATGCTGAACCTTGAATGTGAGTAGATGTCTTATGGTTAGTGTGACATGGAAGCACTGCGCGTAACAGCTCACTGTTGCATTCCACTTCTTGATCCTTGCACACTCAGCACAGCCCTTGTTCTACTCCCCAAGAGTGGGGAGGCCTGGGGTGTGGCAGACCACTGTCCCTTCTGCCCAGCAACTGCAAATGCCAACAGAGAAGTCATTGGGTAGGAAGGAGCCTCATGCGCATGGCCTCAAAGATGGTAGCTCTATAATGTGGTGGCTTACAGCAGGTGCTTTGCGCGCGCACGTGCACACACAGTGTGCAGTGGTTGCTCATGTGCACGTGCCACTGTTGTAAGTAACAATGTTTTATTGCTCATAAAACAGAGTGTTACTGAAGTTGAAAGTAGGACGGAGGGGTGGCGCACAGAGGGCTGAGCCCAGTGGTGTCCCAGGCCAGCTCTGGGACATCCTTGGGCTGGAAGGTGAGTGAGTGGAGGGACTGTTTCTTCTCTAGACCCCAGATGCCAGCTCCAGGGTGGCATGAGGCTGCCCCGCCTTACCCACCCTGCAGTCTTGAGGTGCAGTGGGTATTTGATGGGTAGGCCATGTTCACCACAGCCTCCTGGCTCCTTGCAGGCCCAGCCCTGTCCCACTGTGTAGAGAGGCAGAGACCCTCTTCAGGTGGGGACACGGACAGGTTTTTGCTTAGGTTTTGAAGATGGGAAGGCATTTGTCCCTAGACAGAAAATGTGGCTGTGTTTTCTTAGGGGAGGAAAATTTCCAACTTGGAGAACAATGGAAATCTCCAAATGTCTCATTCTGGGCTGAGCAGCAGTGTTCGTTGGACGCAGCTGCCCCCGGAGGAGCATCCAGGTGAGTATCTCCCCATAGCCAGCTCCAAGTGGTGGTTGCTGGAACAGGACAGACGGTGGGTCACAGAACCTGCCCTCGAGGGTCTCTTGGGCCTTGAGTTGATGCCGCCCTGCAGAACAAAGTCCTCCCCTCTGGTCCTGATGAGCTCTGGTGGTCCCCCTGCCTCCTCTGGGGTCTTCAGGCTCTCCCCCAGGAGTGGGCTGCTGCCTGCAACATGAGCACTCCAGCCCAGCACAGTGGTAGATACTTGTAATCCCTGCACACTGGGAGGCTGAAGCAGAAGGATCACAAGTTGGAGCCCAGTGTGGACCATTTAAGGGTTCAGCAAGACCCTGTCTTTCAAAATGAACAAAGGCCCAGGGGTGTAGCTCAGCATGACAGTCCTGGGTTCAGTCCCCAGTAACAGACACCACCACCCTTGGCCAAGATGAATGCTCCAGAATCCTTTTCTTTCTTTCTTTTTTTTTAAATTGTCCTTTTGAGACAGGGTTTCGTTATGCAGTTTAGGCTGGCCTTGAGCACACTTTGTAGCCCCTGCTGGCTTCAAACTCACAATAATCCTCCTATGTCAGCCTCATGAGTGCTGGGATTACAGGTGTGTGCCACCACACCTGGCTGTCCAGAATCTTAAACTCCATTTTATTTTAAGGTTAGGAGCCAGAGCCTTCTTGATAGTAGCTTGTCCTGTGGGAATGCCTGGCAGTAGAGCCTTGACCTCCTTCTCTGTGCACACGTCCATGTGTGCACGTGTGTGTGAGCACTGTGTGCCCACGTGTTCACGAGAGTGCTTCTCCCCAGCAGATGCCCTGGCCACTGCAGGTAGTGCCTGGTGTCCCTGTCCTGTCCTGAGTGGCCTCTTGGCCTCTTTGAGGTCCCCGAGCTAAGGCTGGAGTGTGACGTGAGTAACCGCTATCAGAGGTGGCCGGGGCCTTCCTCAAGCCAGCCACCCTTATGTGTCCATTGCCAACAAGGTAGACAGGTCTGTAGAAGGAGCCCGCATCCAGGATTTGGCCACACGGGGGTGTCCTGTCCCCTTCAGGTAGCTGGAGTGTGGGTCAGTGGGCCTCGCTGTCTGTCTGACTTGAGTGTCCTCCTCATCTTTGAGCTGACAGTGTAGACTCTCCTGTCCATCAGCCCCTAGCCTGATGGGCAGGAAGTCAAGCAAACAGATTGTAACTGTGTGGTCCAGAGCCCCCTTGAGCGAGTGTGCTGGAGGGTGGGGCTGTCCCTGTCTGGATGTTGTGCTGCTATTGGGGAGGCGGCCCTGCTCTCCTCAAGTTACTGCCCCTGTGGAAAGGATGGCTCAGTGGGCCCAAGGGGGGTGAAACCCTGGCCCCCAGGGCTCAGCAGGAAAAGGCACTCCATCCTGTTGTGTCCCCCAAACTTCTTGGCGTTTTTCCTGGGTGCCTTAGCTGTGTGACAGAGCGGACCACACTCACGGAGGCCACACTTATTGCCATCCTGACAACAACAACATGCAGCACATGGGGGGTGGGGTAGCCTGTGATCATCAAGAGAGCAGGTGGCAGGGTCCCCCCTGCAGGGAGCAGCGGCTTGCAGACCCAGGAGTGGTAAAGGCAGGGCTGGTCTGCAGGTGGGAGGTGGGAGACATGGGGTATGGAGAGCAGAGTGGTGGCTTCGGGAGTCCTGTGCTTGGAGGTGACGATACTGACCCCAGTAGATGCTTAGGGGTCAGGACATGTCCCCACTGCCACATATGCTGTGTGCTCCTCCTCAGCTCCGAAAGAGAATGGCCAGGCAGGCAGCTGGTCAGTGGGGCCCCCTCACCCTTGGAAGCAGGCTGTGAGAACAGGGCTGCAGGCAAGCACGCACGGAGGGTCCTCAGGAAGGCCCCATAACGACTCTGCATCCCTCCTGAAATGCCTTCAGTTAAGTCCGATTCTTGGTGAATCAGCCTTCCAGGAACAGTGCCCACAGCCTCCTGTGCTGCCGCCTGCATCCCATGCTCCTCTGCTGCACTTCCTCCCATCCTCTCTCTGGCGGGAAGGCCTGTTTGTCTCCATCAGTCTCTGGGAGGGGTGGCAGGCAGCCAGGCTGCCCCGCCCACCGCCAGTCAGCTCGGTGGAATGTCTGCTGGGAGGCAGGGACTGGGAAAGCACTCTCTGAGGCCTGCTCAGACTGAAGCCAGCCGTGCACACAGCACACCCATGGCCTAGCTCAGTGCAGGCCTGCCTACTGTATCTTCAGATTCTGCTTTCTGTGTTTGAAGTTGTTTTGGTGGTTACTTCCGGGTGGCTGGAAAAGGAGCATGCTGCTGACTCTGTGCTTCAGAAAGTGAGGCCTCAGGGCCTGGCGAGGGTGCCTACTGGGTGGGCCACGGAGTTGGGACACTTGTCCAGTGTCCTTAGCCCAGGCGTCAGCCACACTCAGGGAGCTTGGCTTGCTGACTGGTCTCTGCAGAACTGGGGTGCCAGCCCATGACACACACATAGGCTACCCCTCTTCTGAAGGGGTACCCTGTGTTCTGCAGGCCCAGCTCTACTCAAGGGATTGTATTGTTGCCAGCTGCCGGGGACTCGCAAGGGGCAGGCTGCCCATTGGGTTCTCCCAGGAGGGCTGGGCAGGTCCTGGTGACTCAGTTTCCTTGGAGAAGTCTTGTCAGCAGCATGACAGTAACCACAGCAGTGACCTACTTAAAGCAAAATCAAAGTGAATCTTCAGAATTGGTATTTTCTACTTCATTTAGAGGCTTGGGGTTGCCTTGCAAATTTAATCTGCTTCCTCTGTACTGTAGTAATCAGAAAATAGGTTAAGGCTGATAGGAGTTTTGAATTATCATGTGTAAAATATTAATGGTACTTATAAAAATAGCTTTGACAATTCTGGAACTGTGAAATCTTCAGGAAAGGCCCATGGCTCAAATGGGGCTGACACGCAGGTGAGAGCCACACAGCTTGCTTGTAGGGGAAGCCGACAGTGTTAACAGGCCCTGCTTGCCAAGGCCCACTGTCCGCACAGAGGCCCTGAGTCCTGCCGGCAGATCCCCACTGTGAGCTCCACCCAGGGATGGGTGTTCAGCTCTTGGGGCTGGGGAACCCTCCGGGAGGTGCATCCCATCCTGGTGTGCTGGTGTAGGAGCCCGAGGCCCTGGCCGTGTGTCCTGCCTGCTGCCAGACCAGGCTGATCTGATCTGCAGAGGTTGTGGTAGCCCAGGGGACACGAAGGTGTGGGCAGTCAGAGCCTCCTCAGCAGGGCATGCTTGTCCCTGCTGGGGCTTGTGTGGTTTGGGCTGTGACAGTGGGGGCCTTTAGTTCCTGACTCCTTACCCAGCCTCTGGTAGCAGTAACGAGCATGGCACTACCTGGTACCACTCTGCGAGCATCTTCGGTGGGCAGGTCCCTGGAGGAGCAGATGCCAGTTGGAACCCAGCATCCTGGTGTTGGAAGCTCAGCGTGAGGACAGGGCTCCATGTTGCCAGTCCCCATGTGGCGCAACGACTTAAGCTACAGCACTTAGCTTCTGTGCCCCTAGCTGGCCAGAATCTGGCCCCTAGATGGGGCCATGATGGACATCAGCAGAGGTGTACTAGGTGCACTCAGGCAAGAATCGCCATGTGGCCTCGGGCTTGCGGGCAGTGGCGGCTTGCAAGGTCCACCTCAGCTTGGCCTGCGCTCACTGGCCAGGGTTCAAGGAGACAGGTTGCTGAGGTTGTCTGGGCTGGACACTGACCTCCATGGTTCCTTCTGGAGACTGCTTCGCCCTGCAACTGTCTGTGTTGTGGACTTGCTTTCCTTTGCACTGCATCGGACTCCTGTTCTGCTTGCCTGTTTTACCTTCCCGGCTTCTTCTGACCAGCATTTGTTTGTGGTCTGAGGCTCTCTGGTGCACACACACTCCACATGTGGCCAGGTGTTGGGGCCCTGGCTCAGCTCCCCGTCTCTGGTCTCTAGAAACAGGCCTGGGGTGCAGGTTCCTGGGGGCTTCTTCTCTGCCCAGAGCCCCTCTCCTTGTCAGTGGTTCTCAGCCTCCCTTGAATCAAACTGGGCTGTGGACCTGGTGGGCCCATGGGGTCCAGGTGGTCCTGGTGGGCCTCCCAGGGCAGCTAAAGTGGTCTTGTGATGGACCTGGCTGTCAGACCCTAGGGACCCCAAGGGATAGGGTGCTCTACAGCGTCCACTCTTCTTGAGCTGGGTTTTCAGAGCTGCCTGGCAGCTTGGGATTTGGTGATAGTATCAGTTAATCCTAGGTGGGCATACCCTGTACCCTCAGTGCCCACAGTGACATTCCAGTTGTCTGTTAAGCCACCCCTTGATGGCCCGAAAATCAGGAAACACCAAGGAACCCCAGCAGTGGCAGGCTGGCCTGGCCCCTCTCCTGTGCTCTCTGGGTCTGAGATCAGCACAGGCTCAAGGGCTGGTGTGTGGGGTGCAGCCCCTGTACTGCGCCCCTCAGGACCTTGACCAACAGCCCATGCTGTTTTCTCAGCTGTTGATGCTGGCCGGCTGGCACCCCACCTCCCCATTTAGGCTGATCAGGGTAACTGTCCTGTCCAGGGATTGGCCTCTTGTGCCCCCCAAATGCTCTCCCCCAGCCCCATAGAGTCTGAAGTGTCACCGCCCATAGCAGAACCTTCTGTGTGTGGGGTAGCAGCTGTGGGGCCTTTTAAGGAGCAGAGTTCCCTCAGGTGTCACAAGCCTTGGTGACAAGGCTGGACACCCCTGGGAAGCAAGGCTGCCTGTAGACTGAAGGGCTTTGCCTTTGTGAGCAGCTCATTACCACTGCGCTGGCATTGCTCACCATGTGACAGTGGTGGACCAGCACATCCCCGCTCAGGCAGCTTCGAGGTTGGGCCTGGGATGTTCCTGGGGCCTCCTGCCCAGGCACCTGCCACGGGACAGGGCGGGCTCTGCGCCTGGCCCCACGGGCTGCAGTAAGTGGCAGCCTCAGCCTCAGGTTGAATTTTCAGCTAAGAGGTCATCGTCATGTTGTGGGGGTCTTACCAGTTTTTTTTTTATCATACTATTATTACAGCCTTGCCTCCTTTTAGAGAGTGGAGTTGTGGCTGTTAGTCCATCATGGATGTCTGGGTTAGAGCACCATCAGGACAGCCCCAGTATCAGTTGCACTCTGAGGCCCCACCTTGATCCTGAGCCACCAGCAACCTGTGTGCTGTCTCTGGGTTTTCTGTGTGGACATTTTGGATAAATAAAGCCCCAGGACATTGTTTTCTCTGACGACGTCTGCCACTTGCTGCTGTGGTGTCGTCGGCATCAGTGGCACACTCCTTGCTGTGGTGGGTGACACTGTCGCCAACATGGACCAGCTTGTCGCCTGGATCTTCTCCACCGCCTGACCTCCTAGAAAGTGTGGCTGAGTGGTGGTGGGTGCACTCATGCAGACAGGTGTCTGCCATAGTCTGAGGGGGCCCTGAGGATGGGGTTCCAGGCCATACTGGGAGTCTGTGTTTCGCTTTTTGGGAAACCACCAGACTTTCCCAGAGCAGCTAAATCATCTTCCCACCAGCAACAAATTTCTTCACATCAGTGGCAACACGTATTTTTTCAAAGTTACAGTCATGCTGGTGGATACAAAGTGACACTTCATTGTGGTTTTTTATTTTGTTTTGCTGCTTTTGAGATAGTTTCATTACACAGTCCAGGCTGGCTTTGAACTTGCTCTTTAGCCTGTGCTTGCCTCAAACTGATTGTCCTCCTGCCTCAGCGTCCTGAGTGCTAGGATTTATAGGTGTGTGTCACCACGCCTGGTTCATTGTTTCTTTTTCAAGTAAAACTTATCAAATACTTGTTACAAAATGGATGTAAGGCAGGGATTTCCTATATTCTTCATCTAGATTCTTCCAGCGACCGTGTCTTGCGGAATTGTAGGCCAGATGTTCAGCTTGTTTTCTGTGCTCTGGGCTCCAGAATGGGATTCTGTGTGTGCCTCAGACCAGTTCCACAGTGGCTGAGCCATTCAGATCCCCCTATTGGGTGTGACAGTTTCTGTCCTGATCCTAACCGGTACTTGTCATTGGCTGGTTTTACTTTTGCTTCTTAGATGCACAGTGCACAGCGATCGAGTCCTTCTGGGGGTCAGTGCACCCACAGAGCATTACCTTCTCCCCCAAGGGACTTGGTTCTTGGTGGCCGTCGGGGGCCCCCTCGTGTCTCACTGGTGGCTTTGTTGCTCAGGGCTAGATGCACTTGAGAGTGTCTTGACCCTTGTTCTGTAACCGGATTTGCGCTCTGTCCCATTCCCTGAGGTCCCCTTCACTTCCATGATGGCACCCTTTGAAGCACAAAACTTTCATGAAAGTGCTGAAGTTTTGAACAACAGGTTTTTCATTTTGATGCAGGCCTACTGTTCTGTTTGTGTGTGTTCCTGTGCTCTGATGTCATCTAGGAGGGGTGCGTGAGCTGGGGCAGTATTCTCACCACCAAACCTCTATGCATGGCAGTGCCAGTGTGCTATAGGCAGTGGCAAGGTGCATTTGGTTCTGGAGCCTGCAGCATGGCCTTCGAGGCTGTCCCTGGGCAGGCTGTGGCTCTGGGGTGTGTGTTGGGGTTGGCAGTGGCCAAGAGCCAGAGGACATTTGCATCCTGCACCTTGTGCGTGCTGTGTTCCCCCCATGCTGGATCTCTTCAGAGGCCGCCCTTGCCATGGGAGCACCTGGGTTTCATGGTGGTTGCTGAGTGGGCGTGGTGTGCTGGTGTCCCCCCCCCCCCAGCTGCTGAGGTGCAGTACCTGATACAAGAACAAGGAAGGGCAGGTTTATCTCAGCTCACTCTGGGAGCTTAAACAGAATGGCAGAGGGGCACCGTGGAGGAGGGCTGCCCAGGCCTGGTAGCTTGGAAGCAGAGAGAGGAACCAGGGAGCGAGGCCTCCCCCTCTGGGCCACACCCCCAGGGGTCCCAACCAGGCCCTGCATCCTGACAAGTCAGCCATGTACCCCCAGCATTCAGTCACTGTGGCCTGGGGGTGTGTCCTGGATGCAGACCGAAGCAGGTCAGGGCTGTGTGGCTCTGAGGCCCAGTGTGAGGTGTGCCCTGCCCAGGTGGAACTGACCCTGTCCCTGGGCCTGCAGCCTCCACGCAGCTAGAAGGCCACGCACATGCCGGTGTCAGGGCCGTGTGGCTTCCTAGGCCATGTCTGGCTCCAGAGCCACCAGAACTCCTTACCTGGACCCTGTCCTAGTAGGAGTGACTGCCTTTGTGTGGGACGCTCTGTGTTAGGAAATACAGGTGCTGATGGTCCAGTGCCTGGATCCCCGAGGTGTAGCTCTCCCTGCACCACTGGAAGGCTGCCATGCCTAGCTGCAGAATGAGAAGAGGCTGCAGACAGGTGGGCGGGCGCTTGCAGTGGTGGGCAGCTGTGTGCAAGGGTGCGCCTCTGAGCTGGCCCCCAGGGGAGGGTGCCATCTTGGCCCTCCAAGTCTGATGTCCTCTGCTTCTTGCTGGGGCTCCACAGCAGACCTGGCTAGGTGATTGCTGGATTTCTCAGCACAGGGACTGCTGTGTCCCCTCTCTTAGAGGAAGCCTTGCTCTTGTCTCACTCAAGGGTGGCATGGGCCATGGCTGTGGCTTGTCCCGCTGGCCTGCAGAGCAGTCTTTGTTGGGGGGGACACCTGTTTGGGGTATGCTCACACATTGTTGCCTATGATCCCCCCCCCCCAAGGGAAGCCTTGGCCATGACACCAGGCCTGTAGACCTCGGGGCTTGGCCACCTGGTGGAAGGCATAGTTGAGGAGCAGGCGGTGGAGCTAAGTTGACACTGAGCCCAGCCACTCTGTAGACCTGCACTGCACATGGCACCCTCTCCCTGCTGAGGGAGCTGAGGCACTTTGGCTCTGTGCTGGTACATCCCCGGGTAAGTCTGCTGCCTCTTTTCTGCATGAGTCCTCAAGGAGCTTCCAGTGTGGAGTTGAGGCCCAGCTGCCTTCGCAGCCCACCCCTGGGTGCCGTCCACTGGAGTCGTCCTGTAGGCTCCATGTGTCAGGTACTGCCAGAGCCCCACACACAGCTGGACCCAGGTGGCACTGGGTCCAGACCTTTCCTTCACTGTGTGTGTCCCCCGTCCCCATGGAGAGGCAGCTGACTGGAGCTGTCCAGTTGCTTCACCTCTCCCACTCTTTGTGGGCTTATGGCCAGCCCCCTTCATCCACCCATGGGGCCTGGCCTGGGTCATCTCCAGACTCAGGAACTGCGATTCCTGCCACTTGTGGGCCAAGGCAGCTTGGTGTGACTAGTCACCCCAGTTCCAGGTGTCAGCAGGCATAGCTCCTGGAGCCAGGCCTTATGGGAAAGCTTGAAGCACTGAGCAGGGGAGCCCTGGGCGGGGTCACACCAGGTGCACGTGCAGCTGTGTTTTGTTCTGAGGTAGGGTGTGGTGAGGACCAAGCCAGACTCCTGAGGCTATGACCCACAGCATCAGTTTCCCAGCAAGAAGGAAGGGGCCTCGTCCCGCCCCAGCTGAGTAGTAGCCACTGGGGTAGTGCAAAGCTGAGGGGCAGCCAGAGTGGCTCACCCCTGCCTGGTGGAGAGCCTGCCTTCTGTACTGTTGGACCAGGCTGGCCATCAGCGTTAGCACCATGCCCTGAGGGGTCCACACTGGTTTAGTGCGGGTGTGGGGAGGAAAGCAGGGACAAGACGGTTGCCATGGGCTTTGGGGTCATCGCCACTGCTGCAGATGGAGGCTTGCACCTCTGGGTTCCTGGCCCACCTCCCGCAGGTCCCTCCAGGGTCCTTGAAGCCTGGCCAAGAGGGCACAGGGGCCAGCAGGGAGGCCCCAGCCCTGACCTGACCAGAGAGCAGGGCTTGTGTGTGCAGGCCCCCGCTGTGGCTATGGGGATGGGTTTACCTAAGCAGGAGGCCTCCTGAGGTCCTTAGGGCCAAGTTGGTGCCCACCCATGCAGATGGGCCATGCCTTGTTGCTGGGTCTGTGCCCACCTGCTGCCCTGGTTCCCTCCCATGGGCAGTGTCCTGCATCTCTGCACTCAGGGAGCCTAGTCTTCGGCAGCTGTGGACTTGCGTGGGCCTAGGCAGGAAAGTGGCTGTGTGCTGCCATCCTGCGTGACTTCCCACTGCCATGAAGCAAGTGGAGGCTGGGGCTTCCTTGGGCCCAGAGACCCCCCACAGGTGGCCCTGGCCTCCTGGGCAGCAGTACCCAACCTGCCTTGTTCCCGTGTAGTCCACCCTGCCAGGTCTTGCCCCATGAAGACGTGAGCCTGACTGGCCCCTGGTGTGGGCTGAGCACCCAGCAGGAGCCAGGCCAGCCTAGTGTTGGGAGACTTCTGCTCACCTGCCTGCCCTGCCCTTGGAAGTGTGGCCTGGCTGCATGCCTAGGCCATGCCCTGGTGTGGGATGCAGGTGGAGCTGGCCCTTCATGCTCCCTGTGATGCTCAGTGGACACTCAGGAGGGCAGTGGCTGGTCCCCAGTTCAGCTCTGTCCTGGGGCCCCCAGGGGCTGGGCTGTGGGCGGACACTCTTTCCCTGAGATGGACACCTGTGAGTGATGCTTCTTGGGGGCTCTGGCAGGTATGCTGCTTCCCCATTGGGCAGACTCTCCCGCCCCATGTTCACACCAGTGACTTGGCGTGAAGGCCAAGACTGTGGCCATCTCTCTGTAGGGCACTGTCCGCTGTGAGGCTGCTTTCTGTGAGATGCCATGCATGCCAGGGGCTGCGACTCTGTCCCAGCCTTGTTCTCCCCATGTGCCCCATGGGCAGAGCCTGAAGTGGGGCACCTTACAGCCCTAGCGGCTCCACAGAGATGTCTGGCACTCCCCCTCAAAGTCCCTGAAGTTTGTCAAGTCATATCAGGTGGTGCCGGCTCTGTGGCTTTCCTCTTTCCTCCGGGTGAGGACAAGCTCACCCTCTGCACCTGCTCCTCTGTGAAGACAGGAAGCCCCACCCTGGTGGTACAGCCCTGCCTGAGGTCTGGGAGGGTCCCACAGTTCCACAGGGCAACTTTACGCCCCAGTCATTGTCCACTTGCGCCACTGAGTCTTGTCACCTCTGAGAGATGTTACTGTCCTGAGCACAACTCTGCTTAGTTGCACCTGTGGGGCTACCCTGAAGTCACCCAGGGCAGCTGGGCAGCTGTGTTTGTGTGAGGACAGAGGCTAGTTAGTTTCCCCTTCTTCTGGTTCCCCTGACCCAGCCCCTGTGTGCAGAGTAGGGAGGGGGTTGTCCTGCACCTCACCCCAGCCATGTGTTCCTGGGCAGATGGCCGGCGTGCACACCTGCACACAGACAGGCTTCACTGGCCCAGCCTGGCCCTCTCTGCTGAGTTTCATTCTGTTGGTGCTGTTAGGAGCACCTTGACTGCCCACCCTCTTGCCTGCCCCCCAGAAGTGGGGACCCCTGGCTATGCTGGGGCCAGTTCTGTGGTCATGCTTTCTGGGGGACCTCCAGCGTCATATACTCTTTGTCCTGAGGCTCCCTGGCTGGAGGAGAGAGGCCCACAGGTGCTCTGGGGCCACCCTCCTCCACCCTGGGTCCCTTCCAGCCTCTGCGTAGGCTGAGGCAGGAACAGTGTCTTCCCTGGGCCACATTCCTGTGCTGTGCTCCAGGGAGACCTGTCTCTATATGAGTAGACACACCGCCCCCGGGCTTGGAGCTTTGGGGTTGGATTTGTTCTCGTGGGGAAAAGGTCGGACTGTGCTGTCACCCCATGGCTCTGCAGGCTGGGCTAGCACTGGGGCAAGTTAGGGCCCAGGGAGAGCTTCTTTGAGCTTCCTGATGGCAGGGACAGAGGTGACATCTGCAGTCTGACATGCACAGCATACCAGGCACCTTTGTGTTGGAGGGAACCTGAAAGGCCACTTTCCTAAATAGTTGACAGCCTCTCTGGTGTCTCCTTGGTTCAGGCACATGCTGTGCACATCTCAGTTGCGGGTTCTGTCACCTGCTAGACTGGGAGGGGTCTTGTGCCCCCAGGTTTGGGGGAAGGTGGTGTAGACAGAGGCAGGGGGCACAGGCAGCTGGAGCTGCTGTGCCCGCCCCGCCCCACTGCAGCTGCGGGTGAGGTCACTCAAGCAGCCCAGAGAGGCACAACAGCGTCCTCTGTGTTCTCGAGTGGCTGCCCCTTCCCGGCAGCACCAGGCCCACCTTCCTTGCACACTGCTGGCAGCTTGGGCCTGCAGTGCACAGTGGGCAGGGCTATGTGCCCTCTGTGCCAGGCATCGGCCCATCCTCATGGGGCTGGCTATCAGGGAGACTCTGCCTGGTCCACAGGTACCAGCAGGATACTTTGTGTTCCCACAGGTCTCCTCTGAAGCCCCGGCCTCCATAAGACCCAAAGCAGACGCTGCCTCTTCCCAGTCCCCTGCGTCTTCTGAAAAGGATAAGCCGTCTAGCTGGCTAAGGACACTGGCTGGCTCCTCCAATAAGGTGCTGTGCAGGACCTGCCTGAGTCTGGGGGAGGTGGGCATCTGGCCTTCTGCTCAGGACTGGGCACCTAGCTGGCCGTAGAGACCTGATGCAGCTTTTTCCACAGAGCCTGGGCTGTGTTCACCCTCGCCAGCGTCTCTCTGCGTTCCGACCCTGGTCCCCTGCAGTTTCATCCAGTGAGAAGGAGCTCTCCCCACACCTCCCGGCCCTGATCCGAGACAGGTGAGCGGCTGCTTCAGTGGTGGGGCACCCAGATAGTGAGCGTCTCGGCAAAGGATGTTCCTGCCGCTATTCGCTTGGCAACAGAGTGAACCATCTAGTTTTCTGAGATCTTGAGTGTAACTGTGGAATTCATAGGGCACATGTGTGAATGTAGCCTCCTTGGGGGGTCCTCCTGGTAACTCCCAGGTGGTCATGGGAAACCTCTAGGGTTCTCAGCCAGTGGGAGATGGCACTAAGGGTCTAGGCTGGAGAAGAACACATCTCCTGTGTCGCAGCCAGGGATTGGTCCAGCCATGGTCAGCCTTGGCGGGCAGGCTGCAGGTGGGGCCCAGGGGCAGGCATACCCCAGCAGCCCAACACCTGCACCCCCTGCAGCTTTTACTCCTACAAGAGCTTCGAGACAGCAGGGGCTCCCAACGTGGCCCTTGCCCCACCAGCCCAGCAGAAGGTTGTACACAGCCCGCCATGCAGCACTGTGGTCTCCCGGGCCCCCGAGCCTCTCCCCACTTGTATCCAGCCCCGGAAGCGGAAACTAACTGCAGACACCCTCGGAGCCCCGGAGTTGCTGGTGCCAGTAGCTGCTGCAGAGGAGGACAAGGACTCAGAGGCTGAGGTCGAAGTGGAGAGCAGAGAGGAATGTGAGTGGCCCAGTCTCCTCTGCCTCCTGCAGGCCAGTGGGGGGTGGGGTCAGGTCTGTTCTGCAGCAGCCCTTTACCACCTGCAGCTACTCACTCCAGTCTCTATTCCCAGTCACCTCCTCCTTGTCCTCGCTGTCCTCGCCATCCTTCACATCATCCAGCTCCGCCAAGGACCTGAGCTCTCCAAGTGTGCACGCCCCTCCCGTGGCTGCTCCAGATGCCACTGCCCACGCAGATGCCCCGAGTGGGCTGGAGGCAGAGCTGGAGCACCTGCGACAGGCCCTGGAGGGCGGCCTGGACACCAAGGAAGCCAAAGAGAAGTTCCTGCATGAAGTGGTCAAGATGCGTGTGAAGCAGGAAGAGAAGCTGAACGCTGCGCTGCAGGCCAAGCGCAGCCTCCACCAGGTGAGGCTGGGACTGTCCATGGTGCCTGCTGCACTGTGGGCTGGTGTGTCTCTCTCCAGCACATGAAGGCTGGCACTGAGCAGCCAGACGGGGAGGCACATGCTACTCCTCTTGCGCCCCACAGCATCACTGTTATCCTAGCCTGAGTGCAGGGCATCCCCGGAGCTGTCTCTTGGCGGTGGCTGAGAGGGCCCTATAGCTGGAGCACACGCCTGATGAAAGGGAGCTGGCCTCCCTGGGACTCTGCATGGAGCCTGGCTATGCTGAGGCCGCCTGCCTGGCAGCTGAATTCACACCTCAGCTGTGTCTGGCAGCTCTGGGGCAGCCTTACACTCGTGGGCGTTAGCACAACACAACCCTGTTGTCCCAGGCTGCGGGCTCTCACGCTCAGCACATGCCCCACCACTGCCACTCTGCTTTGGGTGGAGGTGCGATTTCCCACTCGGTGTCTGCAGCGTTTGCAGGGTGGGGTATGAGTCACACTGCTGCTCAGCTTGACTCGGCTGGCTGGGGAGGGGAGAGGAGGCACCGAGTGGCTGAGGTGTGCTAGCTCCAGCTGTCTGGGAGAGAACCTGGGCTGTCCCGCACACAATGGCCGACCCAGAGGGTTCCCAGGGTTGTCACTGATGCTGGGATGGGACCAGTGGGAGAGGTGGCCTGGGCAGCTTGCAGATGACCGCCCGCCTGGCCACTGTTCTAGGAGCTGGAGTTCCTGCGAGTGGCCAAGAAGGAGAAGCTGCGGGAGGCCACCGAGGCCAAGCGCAGCCTGCGGAAGGAGATCGAGCGCCTCCGAGCCGAGAATGAGAAGAAGATGAAAGAGGCCAATGAGTCTCGGGTGCGCCTGAAGCGGGAGCTGGAGCAGGCGCGGCAGGTCCGGGTGTGTGACAAGGGCTGTGAGGCCGGCCGCCTGCGCGCCAAGTACTCGGCTCAGGTACATGCAGGCACCGGTGTGGGTGCTGGCAGCTCCAGAAGGCAGGGCCTCATGCCAAGCTGGGAGACCAAAGCATGCTGGCCACGGCTGGTGCCGTGGCCCAAGGTCCTTAGTCACCAGGATCACACTGCCCAGACTGCAGTGGGGTCGGGGTGGATTGCAGACAGCCAGACCGTGCCTGGAAGGGCAGAGACCCTGGAGACGTCCTTGCAGGCCCTGGAGCACTCGGCTCCCTTCCTGCTGCTCCGAGTGAGAGAGCTGTGGGGGTGGCCTAAGATAGGCAGATAGATGGAGCCTGCACATGGACCATGTGCTTGGCCACGCCACCAGCTGGGGCCAGGGACAGAGCACCCACCCTGGCTTGTGATGGGGCGGCTGGACTCCTGTCCCAGTGCCTCCCGCATGGGTGTCCTGGGGCCTTCCTCCCCTAGGAGCTGGAGATGGAGTGGGTGCTGGGGTGGCAGGAGTCATCAGGGCACTGCTGACCCTCACTGCCTATCCTTGCAGATTGAGGACCTGCAAGTGAAGCTGCAGCATGCGGAGGCAGACCGTGAGCAGCTGCGGGCAGACCTGTTGCGGGAACGCGAGGCACGGGAGCACCTGGAGAAGGTGGTGAAGGAGCTGCAGGAGCAGCTGTGGCCACGACCACGCCCTGAGAACGCCGGTGGCAGTGGTGGCAGAGAGGGCACCCCTGAGCTTGAGCCCTAGCCTGAGCCGCCCACCACCGGGCACAACCACGCCAGGCACAAAGAGCAGCAGGCAGGGGTGTGGGCTTGTGCAGGCCCGGCCCGCGCCTCTGCGGCCACACAGCACAACGTCTCTACTGTGCCTATTACCGCGCGAGTGTTTGTAACTACACACTTTCGAGATCCACTGCAAAATTTTCTACTGGCCAAGTTCAAGCAAGCAAGCTGCATCCCGGGCTGTGGCAGAGACCAGGCCAGCCCGGTGGCCGGTGCCCAGCCTCTGCTTGTTAGAACGTTCTAACATTTACACCTTTGTTATAAGCTATTTAAAACCAATAAGGAGACTTGATATTCAGAAAACCCACACGTTTTTTATGACTTAACTTTTAAGAACCCTGACGCGAAACGCCATCTGGAGACCTGGCGTGGGGGGCACTGTCCTCCCCGCCCTGGAAGCCATCATGCTCATCTGTGCCCGCGGCTATGAGAGGACAGCAAGGGTTTTTCTTCAGAGTCTATTTTTTCAGCGACAAGGACCTGGATCTTCCTGCTGTTGCCAGGAAGAGCAGGGAGAGTGCCGCGTGCGAGATGAGCCCAACACTGCCCGCCTTACCGCCGCCCGCCCCCGTCCACACTGCTGCCGCCCCACAGGCCCCGGAAGGCAGAGCTGCCAGGAGCCTGGAGAGCTGCTGGCTGCCCTGGGCTCCACCACGCCTGGCCTTGCACCTCCCAGTGCAGCGAGGTGCTGCCCTGCGTGGGGCATGCGAGGCAGCTGGCACACCTTCCCCCCGGGAACACACCGCTCATTCAGTCTGCAAACGTCGCTCCTCTCGTTTCTGACTGAGGCTGCAGCATTGGAACAAAACACAGCATTACTATTACTTTTTTTGTTTGTTCATTTAAACGTGTATTTAGAACTGCACTTTGTCAAAAATTTTCCCTTCTCTTTTTACTCCCCCGTTAACTGAGGTTTTTACAGATTTCTAGAGCAGTTCAAACCCTATGTGCTTGAGTGCTTAGAATCCCCTCTGGTGCTTGGTTGAACAAGGGAATCACAAGGAAACGAAATGCAGAAACGAACTTGGGGCTCGTCCTGTGCCTTCCAGCATCATGTACAGAAACCCCGGCTCCTGTCTTTTTACCCCCAATACCGTCTTCAGTAGCAATCAAATCTGCCACTGTCGAAATAAGTTACTTGCATTTATTCCAAATAATCTCGTTTACTCTCAAGTGTTTATGCAAATTGTATAAGGTTTCTTATGCCCAAGCTTAAAAAAATTACTTCCCGGTAGACAAGAGGCAGCTGCCCATCCCAAAACCGTGGCGTTGCTCTATGTAAGAATGCGCAAGATCTCTTTGCCCAAGTCCAGTCTGACGCCATGGCCTCTGCGAGCTGAGGGAGGTGGAGACGGCTTGTGCAGGTACAGTCGACCTCAATTGTCAACCGCTGGCAGCAACAAGCAGAGAGCAGAGACTGCGGCACCCTGACATTCGGGTGATGGAATCGTCTGCAGGGTTTGCCCTTGGTTTACTGGGGGGATCGTTTGCTGCCGGGATCCCCCCTTTCCCGAAGTGCAATGCAAAAGGGACATCATGTATATGCAGCATTTACTTGGAGTTTTTCTCTTTCTTTTGCAGTTACGAAACCTGTATGCATGGGATTTCGCGCCTCTGCTATAGCAGACCCGCCCATGGGCATTATTCCGTGTCTTGTAAAGGGTCAGTTTTGTTACGCAACATGCGGAGCGCTGTTCTCAGCCTTGTTTTCCAGACTTGTGTGTTTTCAGTCATTTCTTCAAGGGAAACTAAACGATTTAGTTTGAGCAAAGCTTTAAGTGTGTTGGCGTGCTTCTGTGTGATGTCCTTGTTGCCAGCTGCAGGTGGCAGTGAGTTGGGCCCAGCTGGAGGTTTAGCTCCACAGGGACGTGCTTTGCTCAGCTCTGTTAGGCAGGGCTGCCCCTCGCCCTGCCCCTGCCACCATGGCACCCAGGTATCCTTGCTGGGTGCTGTCCATGACAGTGGGAAGCACTGTATCTATGTGATGACTCCCTGGGCACTGGCTGGCCTTGGACAGTCTTGCTGCCCCATTAGTTTGTTGCCCCTTGACATACACCTCTGGGATGGTGGCATAGAGCAGGCGCCCCTCCAGCAGCTGGGCACGGGGCTGTCTGGGCAGCTCTGTGGCTTCCACCTTGCACCCTGCTCGTGGCTCCAGGGGAAGCTAGCAGGGTGCTGGGTCATCCCAGCCGCTCTGATGTAGGGTGACCAAGGGCTGGGGCATCCCCAGGGCCACCTGTGCCTAATTGTGCCAGCTTGGCAGGCTGCAAGTTCCATTTCTTTGCAGGAGGGAGGAGAGCCCCCCCCCATTATTGCAGTGGTTGTGTATTCAGCTTAAGTACTCATTATTTCTATCCTGAAAGAAGATTTTAACGAAGGGAAAAAACAACAGCAATAACATATCTGTGGAGCAGCTAACTCGTACATGACTCCCCGCTTTCCGTACAGAACTAGCCAATGTAAAAACAACTAACATGTAAATACTTTTTTTCATTTTACACTGTTGTATTATACATGTATATGGTGGCTCCTTTTTCAGAAACTTTTCTTACTTGGTAGTTGTCTTGTTTTCTGGGCTGTTTTTAACTGAGGAAGAAAATCGCTCACCTGCCAGCGGGACGGTGTGGCCAGCCGGAGTCCTGGTGGCATCTCCTGCCTTGGCTGAGCCCCAGCCCTTTCCCAACCCAGCCTTGACCTCTGCTGCCTCCCGCCACACTCTGGGCTGAGGGGCACCTCTTGCTTTACGTCAGGAGTCTCAAGTGACATTCTTTCAATTAAAGGAAAAACCCCATTTCCAACCTTTACATGCTCCAGAGCCCCTGCCCCTGCCCTGCCACATCCTCTGCTGCTGCTAATGACAATACGACGGCTTACTCTGCTACTCGAGAGCTATTTTTATGTAATTAATGTATGCTTTCTTGTTTATAAATGCCTGATTTAAAAAAGGAAAAAAGAAAAAGCTTGGCATATTTATCTATTTCGCTGTGTACCTGTTAGTACTCCAGCCCCCTTGGAACCTATGACATTGTACAATAAAGGACTCGGAGAGCACGCGGGAGGCTGTGCTTATCCCCGCTCCATCAGGTCTCGGTTGTGGTAGCCGGGTCCCTGAGCACAGCACCTTGGGCCACCAGCATGGGCACAGCTCCCCTGGGGCTGCCACTCCCTGGGGAGAGGGGCTGGGGCCCCTCATGCCTGAGCTCAGGGCCCCCACAGGCTGCTGTGCAGGACTGGGCTGCTAGTGACTGCAGGGGGACCCCATGGCAGGATCCCCTGGGTTTTAGTGCTGCCCTTTGTCACCTTCTTTGTCCCCCAACTCTGACCTAGGCCTGGCCCGGCTCCAGTGAGAGATCTGGTCTCATCCAAGAAGTGGCCCCACACTTTCTAGCAGGAACCTCATACCCTCTTCCACCCGTGAGCCCCAGGACCAAAGCAGTCCCCTTCCTCCATCCCCAGGTGGGACTTGCTTCTGCTCTGTCCACAGATGTCACCCAGAAAGCCCACCACCCTGGTCAGGTCCTGTGTTGGGGACAGCATCAGGTTCCAGGCACCTCAGCCTGGGCGTAGGCCGAGGGGCGGGGCCGTCTCCGTGATCGGCGGGCCTTGGCACGGCTCGTCCTCCCCGCACACACCTTATAACTGCAGGATTCATAGGGAGCGCCCGCCGAGAGCAGGGTGTGTAGCTGGAGGCTGGGCTCGGCAGGGCAGCCTTCCCTGCAGGAAGCCGGCCAAGCCCAGGCCAGGCTACAGAACAGCAGAGGAAGGGTGGGGCTGGCATGGAGTCCTGGTCTCTGGGGCCTTGGAACTAGCACATGGGGGTCTGAGGCCATGGTGGCCCTGGTGTTCACCTGGGGCTGAGCTTACAGTCAAAGCCTGACCCAGGCGTGTCAGAAGCCCTTGCCCAGAGTGACCCAGGGGGCATGCAGAGCCACTGTCATCCTTCATGACCAAGGGTGAACAGGAAGCAGCCTCCTCCTTTGGGTCCCTCCTTAAGGCCTCCTTTGTCCATAGCCAAGGCCTCTTGGGCCCTGGGCTGTCTGCACCCTGTTTCTGGCTGGTGACTCCCCAAGTCCTGAGGACCTGGGGGATGAGGGTGAGCCAGGGCAGAGGTGGGCCAGCTCTGTTCATTTCACCCTGTGCCTACCTTACATGCCAGCTGTGCCTTCACTGTCTGCAGCCCCACCTTGCCCCACCCCCAGGGCTGACCACAGTCTGAGTGCCTGTGCTGCTTATCTGGTGGGTGGATGCCAGGTGCCCTCTGGAAAACGGAAGCCACTGCCCAGGCACTGTAACAGCTGGCTGGCCTGCCCTTCCCCCTGCCGGGCCCTGGGCCGGGTGCTGCAGTGACAGCGTGTGTCCTGTGTCCCTATGGCCAGCCCAGCAGAGGTCACCAACCCTCTTCACTCCCCCAGGGTTCCTGAAGGAGGGGGTTGTGCTTGGGTGCTGCCTTGGTCAAGGAGGAGCCCTGCCCAGCACCTGCTGTGACCATCACCGCAAGGCAGGGCCTGGGTCCCCCCACAGGCCGCTGTGGGTGTCCTGAGCTTAGGGCCCATGCCCTGCAAGAAGGGGCCCCTGATAAGGAAGCCTGCTCCGCAGTCTGCACCCTGAGGAGGGAGGGCTGCCGACAGCGCTGGCCTACGAGGATGTGAAACCAGGGTGGAGGGGCGCAGCTCCCCACAGACGCACCCAGTGTGGCCAAGACCTGCTGTCTGCAGAGGGGTGGGGACGGACATTGGGGACTGGCTGTCTGCCTGTCCCTGCCACCCCACGGCTTCAGTGACGCATGTGGCCATCTGTGACCAGCCCGCGCCAGGTGGGTGGAGGCCTCAGCACAGGCGCCTAGGCTTGGAGCAGGTGGTCCACTGCGGGAGAGGACAGGCAGGGGCAGCGGCCGGCCTGGCTGGTCTCGCGGTATTCTGTGCGCGGCCAGGTGTCTGGCCAGCCAGGAGGGCACTCCCTGCCCTGTGGCCTGGCCCGACAGCCTTGCTGGCAGGAAGCTGGGCCCATCTCATTCCACGAAGAGGCTGGATCCAGAACACAGAGCTGACACTGAAGGGAGGAAGCACAGGGCGGGACCCCTACCAGGAAGGCCCCAGCAGAGGATGGCACCAGGTCAGGCCTGCCTGACAATGTCCTGGAGCCTTAGCCCAGGGCTGAGTGGCCATCTGTCCTCCTGTGGCTGCCCTAGGCCCCATGTTCGTGTGGAGTGGGGAGCAGGTACTTAGCCCCGGGTCAGGAGGGCGGGCTGCTGACTGTGCCAGAGCCTGGGGCTGTGTAAGGCGAGGGCTCAGGCAGACCTGGTCTGTTCTCGGGGCTTTGTGCTGGCTCCTCCAGGTCGGCCACTGCCCCTTCCTGTTGCCTGTTTGCCATTACCCAGTCCTGGGCACCAAGGGGCTTATACAGCCCTGGTCAGCTGGCTGGCCACACTGTCTGCACCACCCTCCTTGCCAAAGTCCAGGCTTTCTAGTCCTCTGGAAAGTGGAGCCCTGCCAGGCCACCCTAGAAAAGCCCCCAAGAGGAGGCCAGTCCAAGGGCAATCTGTCCAGGACAGATCCACACGTCTCCCTGCCAGTAAGCAGGAGCTGTACGCTCTGTAGGCCCAGATCAGAGACACTGCCACTGGAATGGGGGCTGGTGCCCAAGTTCCTCCACTCCAGGGGCCTCTTGCTTCCAAGGGCCAGGGGAAGGAGAGGCCAGGAACAGGGGTTGAGACACTGGGCTGGGCACCTCCTCCAGAGCTAGAGTGGTATGTCCTGGCCTGGGGAGCCCCATGTGTGCATGTGCTCTGCACGAGCTCATGTATATACTCCAGCACATCTGAGCTTGCATGCTTGTGCGTGCTGTAGACTGGGCAGAGGGCAGAGGGACTGAGGCCCAAGGCAAGCCCTAGCAACCCGGAGTTCCATCCAAGCTGCAGCTGCCCGTGCTGCTCTGTTCCCATGCCTGACCCATGTGACGTGACCCAGTCCTGGGACCTCAGTGGGACCTGGCCTGGCCAGCACTGCTGCCCTGCCCCTGGTCTCTTCTGCTGGTTGGTGGCCACATTGTGTTGGATCCCCCAGGAGAGTGCTGGGTGGCTTCCTGATGGACACTGGCTGAACTGACATGAGGGTCTGGTAGCTGAGGTGCTGCCCCATCAGGTTGTAGAGCCTGGTGTCACCCCAGCCTCAGGTTGCCCAGTGCTCACCAGGGAGGGTCTAGCAGAGACAGCACCCCAAGCCCTGTTTCTCCTGGAGAGTGAGGACAGGGTCCACAGCCAGTGTGCAGAGGGCACCATGCCTGGCCTCACCATGGTCCCTGTCCAAGGCCTGGGCCTAGCACAGGCTCAACAGCAGGAAGTGGGGTCACTACTGGGCCTTTGGCACCCCACATGCGGCCGTTCATATTCCAGCTTGGGGTGGTGATTTGGGCTGGGCTGGGAGTCAGGAGTCCTTACTCAGGGTCCCTGCAATGCAGCTGCGTCACCTGTGCCCCAGCCAGCCCAGAGCCACCGTGATTCCAGTGTAGGGTAGTGTATGGGGAGGGGAGGGTCCTCCTGCTCACCAGGGCAACTTGGGCTTCTCTGTCAGGATGGGGCTGCTTGCAGGGGTCCCGGGGAGGTTAAGGCACAGCCCCATCTGTCTATGCAGTGTAGGAAGTGCCCTCTCCCACCCACATGTCTGTGTTCAGTGTGGGGGGTGTGATCTTAGGCTGTCCCATGGGAACTGCGGCTCCAGGAAAAGGGTCAGTTTCCCCAGGAATTGTGCCCTCTGTAAGGTCCCTGTCTGATCCGCAGAGCCGCCTCACATTTATGCTTCTTAGAAGGGGCCTCCCTGTGTTAAGGACCCCTGCAGGTCCCCACTCCTGCACACCCTGTGTACTGGGTCCTAGCCTGGCCCCACAACCCCATGACCCCATGACCCCATCCAGGCCACAGAACTGGAGTCAGGGTTAGAGATAGGGTTGTTACGGTTATTAGGATTAGGGAGGTTAGATTAGGGTTAGGGATTATTGTTGAGTGGGTTAGGGTTATGGGGGTTAGGGTTAAGGGTGAGGTTAGACTTAGGGGTTTTTGTTTTGTTTGTTAAGATAAGGTCTCATTACATAGTTCAGGCTCATCTTGAACCCACTATGTAGCCCAGGCTGGCCTTGAACTTACAGCAATCCTCCTGCATCAGCCTCTTGAGTGTTAGGATTACAGATGTGCACCACCACACTGGGCAGGTTTAGGGTTAAGGTTAGGGTTAGGATTTGGGGTCTAGGGTTAGGATTAGAGTTAGAGGAGGTCAAAGTTAGTTTTAGTGGTAGGGTCAGGTTTAGTGTTAAGGTTAGGGTTAAGGGTAGGGTTAGGGTTAGTTGATTAGTGTTATGGGATTAGGTTAAAGGTAGTGTTAGTGTCAGGGCTAGATGGATAGTGTTAAGGGTAGGGCTAAGGGGTCAGTGTTTGGGTGGGGTTCTCTCCCCCAGCTCCATCTCTCCCAGGAGCTCCAGGGTTGGCCGGGTGTGGGGCCCAGCAGGTGCAGCCTGTGGCTCCTTCCGCACCCCAGAGATGCCACTCTTCCTTTGGAGACCCTGCCCTATTGGGTCACATGCACAGCTGTCCCCTGGGCACCCAAAGTCCACGCCAGGATCGTTGTTGCTCCCTCTCCCCCAAAAGGGGTGGTGAGTACTGGAGGCACCTCTGCATGTTGCCTGCTCTCCACTCCACACCTGGAGGGCAGCTGCCCTTGTCCTTGTCCAGGGCTCTGTAGGGCTAAATGCCCTTGTGGAGGTAGCTGTGTCCTCAGAGTCCTGAAATGCCAAGCGCGAGTCAGTGTGGATCAGTTCCATGTCCCCAGATGGTGAGAGGGGTCCTGGGAGCTGGCCCTGGGCTCTCAGGCTACCTGGTGGCCCTTCTGTCCCCTGGGGCCTCCCTGGACCACCTACCCCCGCCCACCCCTGGGCACCCAGGCAGCAGGCCTGTGCCCTATGCTCTGTTGGCCTGGGATCTGTTAAGGCAGAGGTGCCAGGATCCATGCTGGGGCCAGGAGGGCTACAGGCTGGGCTGTGCCCTCCCTGTGCACCCCAGGCTGGCTGCTTACCCAGGCCACCTTGGCAAGGAGGCCTTTCAGACTCAGCCCATCCCACTGGCTCTGCCGCTGTATTACTGGGGGCTTCCTGTGCTGGTCCCTGGCTCTGGCCCTCCAGGGGCAGGGGTATGGATCCAGGAGGAGAAGGGGTGCCCCAAGTTTTCAAGAGTGGCACCCTCCCAGCAGGGACACCAGCACTGGCTTAGGGTGAGCCTGCCACACCTGCCAGGCCCTGTCTGCTGGGGACAGCCCTGAATGTGGCTCCGTGGCCCTGGCCCTGGCAATGGGGTGGCTTGCCCACTCCTTGGACACCTGGGGACTCTCTGAGATAAGCCTGTATGGCACAGCTGTGCTGTGGGAGTCCCACATCCTGGATGGGCTTCCTGGGGACCCTTCCCTACTGCTCCAAGTCCTCCCTGCCCCTGCGACCCCCCTCACCAGCCCCTCCCTCTGCTGCTGGCCGTAGTGGCTATCTCCTGCCCCGAAGAGAGAGGAGCAGGAAGCAGTGGGGCCAGGCTTGGTGCTGTCTGCCCTAGACACATGCTGGGCAGTGGTGGCTGCCCCAGGGCAGGCAGTGAGCTGGCAGGACCTAGCCAGCTGCACAGGAACTGTCTGGCAGGCTGTGCACTGGGCACCTCCAGGAAGTTCTGATGGGAGGGCCCTGGGCACACAGCTGGCTTCACACTTACTGGGAAGAGAGTAGGCAGCCAGCCAGGCTGAAGCTGGGGTTTGGGGAGGTCTCCCAGGTTCCCTGTGTGACCAGTGTGGTCATGCTGTCCTCTGCTGACCCTGAATGTCCCGGTGACTGTAGGCCTGCTTGGAGTGGGGTTGGGCTAGGAGGGATCTTCATGCTCCCTCCTCTCTCTGGGGGAATCTCTTCTGTCTCCATCTCTCTAACTCAGAGGCTCCATGTAAGAACTCTGGTCTTTCAAGGTAGTGCTTGCCCCAGTGTTGTCTGTCCGTCATCATTCAATAAATACCCGACAAAGGGGCCAGTGTTCCCCTTCTGGAGCCAAGGGTCAGAGGTGAAGAGGGACACGTGGGAGGTCAGGGGCCTTGGCTGGAGCCAGGAAGACCTGGGCCCAGGAACCCTTGCCCAAGACCCTTCTCATATGGTTCCTGTGGAAGTAACCTAGCAGCCAGGCAGCTGCCCTCTGACCGCCAGCACAGCTGGACAGAAGCCAAGCCAGGCTGCTGTCCTCCCAGGCTGGTAGCCCCGCAGGCCCTGTAGGGAAAGGGGCCTTGTGTTTGGGTTCCATCTTTCGCAGGTACCACCCAGGAGGCTGCTGATCAAGAGGGCCCCTGCTGTGCCCTGAGGCCCTGGGGCTTGCGCAGCAGGGTGGGCAGGACGGGCAGCGAGTACCTGGCAGCAGGAGGCTGGCAGTTTCTGTGGAAAGCCAGCCTGGCCCAGGACACAGGCCACTCACTGCCAAGGAGCCGCCCCCTATCCGCAAGTTTTGGACTCCGAACTTCTGCTGTGGGTTTGGGGACTGAAACTGCACATGCTCTGGGGAGCTTGGAGGGGGACATGCCCCAGCAGGGTGGGAGCAGCAGCTGCTGCCATTCCTAGAGACTCTTCCTTCCTAAATTGAAACATCATTTTCTCTGTTTTTCTTTTGACAGAAATGTGGTTCCATCCTGAAGCAGAAAAAGAGCCTCTGGGTGAGCTGCTATGTCTGAGGGCGGAGCAGGGGAAGGTGTGCAGTGGCAGTTGGGGGTCAGCCTGTGTGTGACCCCTTTCCACAGAGGCCTCATCTAGCAGGCCAGGGGCAGGGAGGAGCCGAGACCCCCAGTAGGAGCCATGGCCAAGCCCAAGGGTGGTGGACCCTCTAGGGTGCCCTTGGGCACTGGCCTGGGGCTTGGGAAGGCAGAGTCGCCCTCTTGAGGTAACAGGTGGTACCCTGGACACTGGACAGCTTAGTTGGCCACAGCCAAGGCCCTAGAGGCACGGGCACTGCTCTAGGTGAAGCTGCTGTTCTGGTTGGGTGATAAGTGGGGTGAGGGGGCAGAGGTGTGGGGTCCACAGGGTCAAGCCCACCCCCCTCAGGAAAAGGGGACTATTGCTAGGCACACACATGGCACATGCCACGGACCCGCCTACCAGGCACCAGCGCCTGGATGCTCCCTCCTGTGGCTGACATGGGTGACAGGGAAGTAACTTCTTGGCAAAGCCTGGGAGAGGGTGCACCATGCTTGATGCTGGGGCTGCAAAGAGTGACACCTCACCAGGTGGGCATGTGTGCCAGGTGGGCATGGCCAGGCTGGGGGTGGGAGGGGTGCCCAGAAGGTGCAGTCTCTGGGTGTCTTTCATGTGGCCAAATGACAGCTACCTAGGTGTCCTTAGCAGCCAGGGCCCGTCAGCAGCAACTGTGAAGCCTGACTATGCCAGGCCGCTCCTGGTGGCCACCCATGGCCCTGGCCCAGCCTGGCAGAGGACTCCAGGGGAGACCTTGCTGGCCTGGGAATGGTGTGTGTGGTACAAATATGCAGGCCTTAGAGAGCTTGGGCCTGGCTGTGAGGGCAGAGATGAGCCTCCCACCCTGTGCCTGGGGACTTTTGGTGCTGACCAGGGACATGGCCAGGTCCTGCCCATCCCATGTGTATGCACAGGGGCTTCAGAGCTGCTGTTGAGTGTTTTATTGAAGCCGGTGGCTGGGAATTCACATGCCCCACCCCGTGCCCGAGCTGCTGGGAATGTGGGGGCTGGGGCCAGGGTCAGGGCCAGGGAAGGCTGCACGGACTTCTGGGAGGAGCTCTGTGGGCTCTGGCGGCTCTGGGGCCATCTGTGGGGCTCACCTCAGGCTTGGTCCTGGAGCCTTCTTCAGAGATGGGGGTTCCAGCTGCCCCTCTGCAGGATGCGCAGGTGCTTGAAGGCAGTAGGCAGAGTGTGGCCCCGGAATGGAGGTGTGGTCACGTCCTGGATCATGACCACATACTCCCCTGCGAGGCATGGGCAGTGCTAAAGCTTGGGCTCCCAGTGGGCACAGTGGCCCAGGCTGTTGCTCTGTACCCCACAGGCCTCTCAGCCCTGCTGCCACTTGCCCAGGACTTGCTGGTGCCTTCCTGGGGCTCCAGGCTCCTGGCATTGTGATCCCAGGACCCCACTGCCATTCTCCAGGTTGCTGGGTGCTTGGTCAGTGAACATGAAGAAATGAGCCCGAGAGGCACTGCTTCTGTGGACCCAGCCACCCTGGAGCCAGAGTTGGTGCTGTGACCATGGGGCCCAGGATCTGGGCAGCTCTCCAGGCTCTGGGCCATGGGGACCATCTCATGTCCATTGGGCCACATGGCCAAGGGATTCTTTTGGAAATAGGTTCCTAGGCTTCTAGGAGAAAAACAATTCATTTCCTCAGAGCTATTTGCAAGCATGTTAAAGCTCTGCATGCCCCTGGCTGGCCTGGGGTAGGAAGGCTGGGCGTGCTCTGCGGGGAGCTGGAGGGCGGCCCTGCAGGGGCTTAGGCGGAGGAAAAGTGCTTTTCCTTTCTGCAGTCTGTGAACTGTCTGGAGAGCTTCAAAGTTGGAGAAACCATAAAAAAGAAAATAAGAAATAACAAAAAGGGAGGTTGCCATAGATACGGCCCTCTCCCCTCCCCTGAGCCCATCAGGGCTGGCACTAGAGAGGGAAAAAAGCTCCCGGCTGGCCCAGGCTCACACCGGGAATGTGGCCACAGCTGCACTGGGGGCAGGAGTCGCCCGCACCGCAGAGCAGGGCAAATCGACATTCCAGACGCTAGGCTGGGAAACAGGCGGTCACTGTCCACCTCGGCCAGGCCGAGGGCTGTGGGAGCCTGCACATTCTTGGGCAGGATGGGAGCAGGCCTCAGGGTCCCAGAGGAATCTTCGGCCTTACTCAGCTCCTTCAGCCACCACGGTTCCATTCTGGAGGCCTTTGGGTTGGGGTGGGGGGTCGGGAGGGGACACACATTCTGCAGCTGGTGCGGCAGTGGGCCAGCCTCCCTGGCAGCTGGAGGGGAAGCTGCGCATAGCGAAGCTGCGGTGTTCTCAAGCAGCCTGGTCTCCAGGCGTTGCCGAGAACACTGCTTAGCCAGGCCAAGGGCGGCTGGCCAGGGGGCCGGCATGAGCTCAGCGGGCAGTGTGTGTAACCAGGCCCAGGCCTGAGCTGACCCCATGCACAGCCCGGCTCTGGGAGGGAAAGGCTGCAGGAGGGCCGGGGCCTGGGTCCCTTGGCTGGCGCTGGCCCTGGGGCTTGGCCATCCCTGACTTCACTCTGTGGGCTGAAGTCTGAGTCTCTGCCCCAGCTGGAAAGTGGCTTCCACCAGGGATGCCTGTCCGGGACAGTGATCCTGTAGGATGAGGGAAAGTCTGTCTCATCCCGGCTCAGGGCCCTGCCAGTGCTCCTAGTGATCTGAGTGGATCCTGGGGCTTCTGGGGACCCATGAGACGGCCCACGCCTCCCAGGCAGTCCTGGAGAGCTCCCAGTGAGGGTCATCTCTGTCAGGTACGAGCAGAGGCCCCATCTCTGCCGGACGCACCTTGGCTGCTAGGGCCCAGGCCCTCCCACAGGACTAACCCAGAGTGGCAGCAGCGTCTCTGTCCCAGGTCTGGGGAAACTTCAGGTTCCTGGGGTTCTTGAGGGACCCAGGCCCAGGCTCTGCAGGGAAGGGCTCAGTCTACAGGTGCTGCCCAGGGCTTGGGCAGGCACACTGGGGAGCTGCATGGCGTGGGGGGGAGGCAGTGCCCATGCCCCAATGCCAGGCCCTGTGCTCATCAGGCCACCACCTGTGCTGCCAGCCATGGCTCCTGGAAATGCTCAGCCACCCAGCACATCTGCTCCTACTTCCTACTTGAGCCCTGAGACCCACCCTGGTGTCATCCTGGAGCCCAAGCTCCCGCTGTCCCCAACCCCAAGGCCTCTCCTCATCTGGGCACTGGAACAGACTATACTGCTCTCATGTGCCCAGCCATGGCCCTGGGGTCTGGGCACTGGGCCTTGCCCTCCCTATAGTCCCTGCCAGCCCATGAGCACCACAGCTCTGCCTACCTGGGAACACCTCGGACACTGGGTCCACTGTGGTCCTGTTGGGCCTGCGAGGAGAAGGGGTCACCTGAGTCCTGCACCCTGAACAGGGCAGCGGCTCTGAGCAAAGCAGGGCTGAGCACAGCAGAGGGGCCTGGTGGGCGCAGGGTCAGTGGGTTCTGAGGCTGGGAACCTGCGTGTCCACACCCCACTGTCTATGCTGGAGCCTCCCAAGGCTGGATCTCTACCCTCCAGGCCTCAAGCAGCACAGGAATACTGCGTAGGTGTGTGGAAAACTGCCCCATGCCCCAGCCCAGCGCTGATCCTCGGAACCGGGGTCAGGGCCCAGCTGAGGCCTGGACTCCCTGGTCACCAAGGACCACGCAATTTCCAGCAGGAAGTGACTGGCACATCCAGGTGGGGCTATGTAGCACTGATGTGTCCCTCAAGGGGCAAAGGCCAATGTCGGCAGGGTCCTCTGGGGTTGGGTGGACAGCAAGGGAGGTTCTGCCCTAGGCCTTGCTGTCTCGGGGTGGAGACCCCCACAGTTGCCTGCATCTGAGAACAGGTCCTGTGGGAGGGCTCCAGCCCCCGTCCCCGGTTCTCATCTGTAGTGGGGCCGGAGGCCCTGCCTGCCCTGGCAGCACCTGGAGGAGCAGTGGCTGTGGCCAGGTCACTGCGAGGGATGTGGAGAGCAGAGCCCAACCCGCATCCATTTCTGCCCCGCCTCCAGCCCTGCCTGCCCTGACAGGAAGCCCAGGAGCCCAGGAGCTGCTGGGGTGGATGCCAGGCCGGTCTTCCAGCTGCCATCGAAGTCCCTGAGTGCAGGGCTGGGCTGTGTCCTGGACTGTCTGTCCGTCCATCTGTTCATCCCGGGGGACCAGGGCTCATGGCTTCTCCTCCACCCAGGCCCCTGGGCTGTGGCTCCCCCTGTCCCTCGCTGGCTGAGCTGGAGCTGGGGGCTGAGAGCCCAGCACGCCCAGCACACCCAGACACAGCCAGGGCTTGGGGACGGGTTGGTTCTGCCCCTCTGTAAACTTAAATTCCACAATGGTAATGACAAAAGATTTTAAAAAGACTTCCTTTCGAGTATGGAGAAATGGGCTTGGGCTGGGCCCCGGGAGTCACGTTAAAGACAGGGAAGTGCAGAGGAGGAGGGGAGGGAGATAAATAATTTAGCACTGAGGGTAACTAGAGGCTGCCAGCCACCAGCTCTATTGCAAGACTCCCAGATCCCGAAGCACCCCAGGGCTTTGAGGACTCCAGCGGAACCAGGCAGGGCAGGGAGCTTCGGGAGACGCCCATTAACAGGGTAGATTGATGGGCACTGGTTTGGCAGCATGGGGTCCCCCTGAGGCCGGGTTCCATGCAGGCCAGGAATCCAGGCTAAAGCAGGAGCACCCAGTAGTGTGGGAGACCCCAGAAACGTAGACTGAGCATCTGCTGTGTGCCTGGCACCGGCTCAGCCACCGTGTCTCCCTGAACAGCTGCCACTCCAAGCCCAGTTAGGTGGAGGCCTAGGTGTGGCAGGGCTGGGTGCCTTCTTTCTTTGGGTGTGCTTGAGGTTCATGGATTTTCTTGAGTCTGTGATGCTTTTTATTTTTTCCATTAAATTGGCTCTCTTTTGAAATCTTTTCTCCGCCTCCCTGCTCAGGTCTCCAGTTGCAACTGGGTTTGGGGGCTTGAGGCCCATGTGTCCTGCCTGTCCTGTCTCCGTGGGGCTGCTGGACTCTTGGAGCCCCGTCTCCATGGCCATCTTCCCTTCCTCGAGGTCTGCACTGTCCCACCCAGGCGTGGTCCTTTTTGCTGCTTGCTGTTGCCTTCCACTGTTTTTGGTGCAGGGGCCAAACCAGGGCCAAACACAAGCTCGAAGGCACTCACCCCTCCTGGTCTCTGCCCGCACGTTCTGCTCAGAAACACAGGAGGGGACACAGGCATGTGTCTGTGACAGTGGCTACTGGCTCGAGCCTGCTGTGAACTCTCCTGGCTGCGGCTGCGGCGGCGGTGGTGTTTCCAGCTCCCTCCTGATGGGCCATTTCTCCTGTGTTCGCTTGCTGCATGATCTCTGGTCAGATCCCAGACTCAGCAAACTTCATCTTGCTGGGTGCTGGGTAGTTTTGGACTCCTGTGAATGTTCTTGCTGCCATTGTTACTTGGAGACGGCATAAATCTTCTAGGCCTCAATTTCAAGGTTTGCCAAGTGGAGTGCAGGTGGGGGTGACTATGTGTAACCCCAGATGTGGTCCTGTTCCTGCCCACCGGGCCTGTCTCCTGTGCCCCACCTGGCTGTGTGTGCTTGGCCACCGGGCCCTCGTCCTCTCAGATGTTCTTTCCTGGCCTTGTGGTCCCCTTTCTCCCATGCGTAGGCCTGGGAGCTGCTGGGCTCAGGGTTCCTCTGCCACGGCATCCACACTTCCCAGCCATTTCCTTGCCTCCAAGGACCCTTGGCCTTATGCTGGCCTCCTCCCAGCCCACAGTCTGCCCCTCCTGCACAGGGTGTGCCTGGTACCCCCTCCCAACCCCCTTCTGTGCCCGATGTCCAAGTGGCAGCTCCCATGTCTCTCCTGCCCTTCACTTATTTCAGGGAAGATGGATCCAGCCCCACAAACCATCCTGGGGGCAGCTCAGCAGCAGCCTGGCATTGAGGTCCAGCCATGGCAAGGGCTCTGGCCTCTCATAGATGTTCCAGGTGGACGTGAGGGTGACATCCCTGGAGACCTGCCACTTTCCACCTAGGCCACCATGCCCACAATCTGTCCTCCACCTCAGGAGGCCCTACCCCAGCTCGACCTCATCCCAGGTCCCTGTGATGTCCACTGAGACAGGGAGACAGCAGGCACCCTCAGGACATAAAGGCCGTCTCTCCTTTCTCTAGGACCATGTGGGCTATGTGGGGCTACAGAGTAGGGAGGGACAGGGCTGGGGCACTTGGGCAGGACTGGGCACAGAGCCCTTCCTGGTAAGAGTGCACTCTACCCTTCTCTTCCTGGGGGCAGTGGCTTCCACGAGGACTCTGCCGTCCTGAGCCACTGAGGCCACAGTGCCCCATCCATGGTCCCCAACCCCAAGACCATGCAGGACAGTGAACTGTCCAGGCATCCAGGGCTCTCCTTCAGACCCAGAGGGGCCAAGCTGGATGTGGCCAGGGATCTGTGTGGTCCCAGCCTCATCTTGGCTTTTCCACCTGCCCGGTGCTCGGTTGGCTCTGGGCAGTGCCCCTTGCATCAGGCACCACATGCTTCCTATTCCAAGGCCTCGTGTATGGTGTTGGTGGTGGCATCACAAGACCCATGCTGAGTGTCAAACCTGAGAAAGCAGTGCCTGCTTGTGAAGTGGCAGTCACTTAACTGCCTGCAGAAGCTGGCACACAGATGATCTGTGAGGCAGGATGGCTGCTCCTGGGGGCCCTGGTGATGGGCCTGTCCTGGTGGACCTGGCCATGGTGACGACACTCACAGCCCAGGCAGCTTTGGCCCTGGAGGCCGTAAGTGCACCTGATCCCCAGGGTCAAGGCAGGGTATCTGGTGACTGGGATGGGTACACGGCCAGCTCCTCCAGGGTCCTGTGTGGCCCCCACACTATGTTCCGGCCTAGGGAGCAGGAGCCAGGGGGGCACAGATGGAGAGCGCTGTCACCAGATGCTCACGCAGCCCTGAGAGCTGCCTGGCCTCTCCCGGCTTTTGGAGGACCTGAACCTGGGAAAGGATGGCCTGGTTCCCGCAGGCACAGAGGTCCTGACCAGGGACTGCACTGGCCATGGCCACCCAAGGGGCACTGGGCAGCACGTGGGCACAGGGTGGCACTGCAGCTGGAGTTACCCAGGCCTCCCCCTTGGGGTGCTGTGTGCAGCTGGGGGCTGGCAGCAGGAGCCCTCTGTGAGCCCCCTCTGCTTCGGGCCATTCCTGAGCCAAGGCGGGCGGCAAGCAGCCCCGGTGTGGGGATTAGGGCACTGGCGGCACAGGCACATCCGTGCTCAGCTGCTCCTGCCTGCCACACACCTGCTCATTTGCTTCCTGCCTGGACAGGATGGGGCTCACTGCTCAAGACTTACAAGCTCACAGAGGAATGAGGACCCAGGCCACCTGTTTGTTCCCCGAGCAGGAGGGTGTCCCGAGGGTGGGGACATGCCTGATGAGATGACCCATGGCCTCAGCCTATACCTCTTCTGTTGCTCCCTCTTGCACCCCCATGAGGGCCCTCCCCCTTCCCTGGACACCCCGCCCCCAGGCACCCCTGGACACAACACCCCCAGGCCAGCCTTCACCCCAGTGCCCTGCAGCTGCACCCCAGCTCTCGCCTGGGGCCTGGAGCTTCACACTCACACCCATCAAGGTCCCTGGATCTCTGTGTCTACTCAGAGGTGTGTGCCCAGGGCCCGGCCAGGCTGCATGAATTGAGAGAGAGCCAGCTGCAGAGTGGGACCCAGGCTGGGGCCAGCAGGGTGCTGGGCCAGCAGCCGTACCCCAGCAGGAGCCCGTGGGTTGTAGGTTTCCAATCTGCTGTGCTCTGGGGGTGCCCTCAGCCCATGGGGCTTCAAGGCTGCCCTGAGCCACACCCTATAGCCCCCACGGCTCTGCAGGCCTCAAATGTTGGGGCTGGTGTTCCTGCTTCAGGTAGGGCCGGTGCCACCCTGGCCTGTCCAGGTCCTCAGAGGCATCAGGCAGTGGTGGTGGACAAACTTCCAGTCTACAGCAGACCCACACCAGAGCCCCTGCTGGGCTGGCCCTGTAAGGTGGCATCTGAGTGGCCGACTGGGCTCAGGGTGGCAGGCCAGGCACAGGTGGAGGGAGAGCCTCAGCCCTCAGGACACCTACTATGCTGGGCGTGCCTGGTTGCTGTGGCTGGCGCTGGAGGGGCCAGGGCCTGCCCAGAGTCAACTGTCTTTTTAAGTCAAAAAGATAAATAGATGCCATCTGCGTTGGCCTAGTAATGGAGTCAGTGGCTAATCTCGGAGGTCTTAATTAAAGCCATTTTCCTCCAGAATCAGGGGGGAGGGGCTCCGATGGCCCCCAGGGCTGGGCCCTTTTTGAGAGCCACCAAGAACCACTGGGCATGCAGCACATGACTTGGGCAGCAGATCCTGTCCCCACAGGCTGTGTCTGCCGCCTCTACCTCTCCCTTGGGTTTGAGGTTAGGGCTTTGGCCGGAGCAGGGCTTCTATGGATGCTCGAGTGGTGCCGGACCATTCATGGCCACAGGCGCGGAGCCCAGCCCCTCTGCTGCAGCCGGCAGTTCACTTTGCTGGGGACCAACAGGCCCGGTCTGCTTCGGGATTCTGTCATGGGCCTGGAATGTCTGCAGGAATGTGGCGGGGCCTCACAAAGCTCCCTCCCAGGAAGCAGGCAGCCTGGCTGGGGCTACATCGCTGCCCCAGTGGCCACCCTGCCACACTCCAGGTTCCCTTGCATGAGCTATATCCCGCCTGAGTGGACACACAGCACCCCACAGCCAGCTGTCCCTGCTGGGTGCTGCACGATGTGGCCTGGGGGCTGCTGACCTCCAGAGCAGGAGCTTGTGCTGGAGTCTCTGGGGGACCTGGCTGGGCTTCTACTCCGCCATCTCTCTCTTACAGCTGGGAGTGAACCCAGGGCCTTCACACAGAACCCCCTTTATTTTTATTTTGAGGCTGGTTCCCAAATTGCTAAGCTGCTCAGGGTAAGCTTGAACCTATGATTCTCCTGCCTCAGCTGCCCAGTGTGCTGGGATTGCAGGCAGGTGCTACCAGGCTGGGCTCAAGCTCACTCCTTTCAGGCCACCTGCATGTGGGTGACCAGGCCCTGGGGGCTCACACAGCCAGGGTTGCAGGGAGCAGCCAGGTGTCTCCCAGTGAGTTGGGGCTGGGAGCTGCACCAGGCTCTGTGCCTAGGAAGCTGCAGCTATGGCATTGGGTACCCTCTGCCCCTTCTGCCATGGGCACAAGGTGCCTGCATTGTTGTTTTCTTATCAGAAATGCTCCGGAGCAGTGCCTGCAACTGTCATGGGGGCTGTCCTGACTTAGCGACAGCTGATGTGGCAGAGCTGCTAAATGGGGCTTGGCGGGGTCACAGCAGGTGATGGGCACAAGGCCGTGGTGTCAGTGCCCCAGGGGGTACCATGGTTGCTGCCAACTGTGGAGCCCCAGGGGCATGTAGAGTTGTTTTGAGGGACAGACGCACGTTGTGGGCCCCCTCACGCCTGACCACCCTGACTTCACATGGAGACCCCGACAGCAGAAGCAGTGTCCCCACCCTGGCCTAAGTGGGTCACCCGGCAAGGGTGGCTCCCACTGTCCCTGCTCTGGGTCCCTGAGCAAAATGCAAAGATTAGTGAACTTGGAGATGGGGCCTGGAGCTGGCAGGGGCCAGGGTCTGCCTGTGGAGGTGCAGATCACCTGCCATCTACGGCCAGGTGGCCGGAGGGAGCACAGCCCTGGGTAAGGAGTGTTCCCTGTCATCTCCACACCCAAAAAACAGGACCTCAGGCTGTCCAGAGGGGAGCGGGGACCCCAGGACTCGCAGAGGACCAGAGAGACGCAAGCGAACGGGAGGAGCTGAGGTCCTACTCTCCCAAGAGAGTCAGGTGACAGCTTAGACCCACAGACTCAGATTCTGGGGTCCCAGTGACTCTAGTCTGTGGTACCTTGAGATGCTTTCAGGGTCTGGCCAGGTGGGAGGATGAGCAGGCCGCCTGTTCATGGCCCCGGGAGGAAGCTGTCCAGGCTGCCTGTGACAGAGTGACTCCTGGCCTGGGTCCCCAAGCTGGCCTGAGCTGGGCTGCGCCTGGTGTTGTCTGTGGCTGGGTGGGTGGAGGGGACCTGGCATGGTCATAAGGGGCACCCAGGGTGGATCTCCCCTCCTGTGGCCAGGCTCATTGCAGGTCCGGTCACTGCCCCACTGATGTTTAGGCACACAGGCTCCACTCAAGACCAGGCAGCACCTGGCAGGCAGGTGGCAGACTGGTACTGGGGACACAGCAAGTCCTCCACAACACTGGCCCAGCATGAGGGCCAAGGGTTGGGGCATCCTGTGCAGTGTCTCTGTCCCAGTGGGGGCTGGGATTGGCCACCGCATGCTCTGAGGGGTTGGGGGGCAGCTACTGGCCTTCTGCTGTGTAACACACAGCCCTCAGACCTGTCACACTTGCTTTGGTTGAGCAATTGCTGACCTGAGTCCCTGTGCCTCAGTTTCTCCTCTGTAAACACGACCAGTCATGGCCTCTGGGCACCTATGGGGTTCATACCTCTCCCTCAACCTCCTGCACACTGCCTGGGTGCTGGGTGCAGGGGTCACCACCACCTTGGGCCCTGCTTGGATGCCATGGGGCCATAGTCCTGCTGCCTGGCCTTGGACAGGCCCTTGTTGGACACTGCCTTCCTAAGCCTGCCCTGGGGGCTTCTCCAGGCTGTGGGCCCTGCAGAGCCCTGGTCTGATGCCTGGTGTGGCAGAGCGTGAAGCCCCTAGAAGGCCCGTGAGGGGTCCATTCTCCTACCTGCTGCTGCAGGTGGTGGGCACCATCTTCGCTGGGCACAGGTTGCCTCCGTGCTTGTGGTCAGCCTTCTAGAAGGCCAGGGGCAGGGAGAGGATGGGCTCAGCGGGGCTGGCACAGGCGAAGGAGCCAGACCCTCCCAGCCTCCCTGGCCTCTGTGCTCACCTGGCTGCGGCTGCCCAGCGCCAGGAAGGGCTGGAGGCCAGGTGGGGGTGGCCCAAGGAGGATGTCTGCAAACTCTGCACAACCTTGGTTCACGCGCCGGTGATCTGCAGGACTCAGGGGCTCCTGTGCCTTGGCTGAGCAGGTTGCTCCAGAAGAACAGAAGAAAGAAAGTCCAAGTCACAAAACCAAATCAGCAAAGAGCTGCATTCAGCTTTTGAGCTGGTCTCTGGGTGTGGATGGCCATTAGGGTAGGGAGCAGGCCCAGGAACTCCATGCACATGCAGGAAGAAGAGCCCATCCAAGGATGGGCCTTGTCCTGGGCACTCTCCATGTGCCAGCCTGAGTGTGGACTGGCAGTATGGACAGGGCAATGTGGATGGGGCAGTGTGGATGGACAGTGTGGACTGGCAGTATGGACAGGGCAGTGTGGATGGACAGTGTGGACTGGCAGTGTGGATGGGCAGTGTGGATGGGCAGTGTGGACGGGCAGTGTGGATGGGCAGTGTGGACTGGCAGTGTGTGCAGTGCAGGCTCTGTGGGGGTGGCTGGTGGCCACACTGCATCACCACCCCTGCTCTCCCTCTGAGGCCCAGTGTGGCTCCAGAAGCTGTGCCGAAGGGTCAGGCCCCGTCTGCATGTGCCCAGCCACCCCAGGGCTAAGGGAGTCTGCGGTGGCCTGGCTTAGCCCCTGGGACCCCTGAGGGCTGGAGGCAGAGGAGGTGTCTTTGTGCTGCACCTCCAGGGGCAGAGGGCATCAGCCTCGTTGCAGGTGGGGAGTTATTTGTTCCGGGGGGGCCTTCATTTCCTCCTGTGCTGTGTGATGAAAAGTCAAGCCAGCCCTGCAAGTACATCCCCAGTGCATGCGCGGCTGTGGCCCCCTTGCCACCTCCACCCCCACCTCTGCTCACTCTGATGGGGAGCCTTTTCCATTCTTAATGCACCATGGCCTCTGTGGGCTGTGGGTGCGAGGTGGCGGTTGCACACTGGGCACTCCTGACCCTGCGGTGAGCCCTGTCCTGGTAAGGTGACCACTGTTGTGGCCCCAAGCGGGGGTGTAGAGGTGTCTGGGCTTGCAACCAGCCGAGCCAAGTGTAAGAGCCCAGCAAGCATTTCCAGCAGAAAATGACACCCCAAACTGGCTGGGCTCTGTCCTTACTGTGGCCCGAGAAGCCGAGTCACAGACGGAGTGAGCGGGAGCCATGTGGGCACATGCCTGGTTCCACTGGGCAGCACTGTGCCCACCACACTGCTCAGCGGTGGGGCAGAGAACGCACGGACCAGGGTGGGGGCCCTGGATGCTCCTCTCTGTTACTCCCCAGTGAGGTGGGGTGGTGAGGCCTGTGGACTGGCCACAGAGAAGCCTGGCAGGCACATCCACGCCCGTGAGTCCAACCCCACACAGGACAGCCAGGCCCTGGGGCCGCTTCCCCGGTTGTCACTCTCTGGCTTCTGGAACCTGGCTGGGTACAGCCACTTGGCCGTGTGGACCTGGGAGTTGGGAGGGCTGCTTGGCCTTTCTCTGTGCACTCGCCAGGAGTTCCTTTCCCAGTGATGGGCACTGCACCCCCAGGCGCACAGACCAGAAGCCAGGGTGAGTCCCGCTCGCCTGTCCCCTTCCTGTGGCCCCACGATTTCTGCTGTGTAACTCAGAGGATGGGGGTGTGACACCAACTCTGCCTTCAGAAGGTGTGCACTGTGCCCAAGCCCCAGCTAGAGACCATCCATCCTGGTGCTGGCCAATTGGGTCCTGGCATACTGCTCCTGCCCAGCTGGGCAGGTGTTGTTTGCACAGTGGTGTCCAGATGGCTACACCGAGTCCCAGCACCCTGTCCTTGGGGACCTTGGGGCAGAGCAGTGTGGAGGGGAGGCTCAAGACATGGGCCATGGCACACAGGGATAGCACCCCAAAGCCACCCTGCAGGGCATGGGGACGCAGGGACACAGAAGGGGACCTGCTGATGCACTTTCTCCTGCAGCATGGGGCAGAGTCCCCTGCAGGTACTGTGTGCCTGTGGCTTCCTGTGCTGGGGGACATTGTCTTCAAACCCTTATAGTGGGGGCCACTGCTCTCTGGGTACCTGCTGACCCCCTCCAGCTGCCCCGCAGCAGCTATGCCCTCTCCCATGCATAAGCACCATGTCCCCTGGAGGAGCCAGTTCCTGTCCTGGGGGGGCCAGGCCCCAGCCCAGCAGGCCTCAGTACCAACCAGGCTGTCCACACCATGGTCACAAGAACTTGGGGCTCCCAAACCCAACTCTTCCCTCCCTTCACAGATCCCCCAGGCCAGGTCCCCCAAGTCTCTCCAGTCCTCCTGTCCTGGGCCTGGGCCCTGAATGCCCTGCTCTGCCTACAGCCCATGCCTTACCCAGCACAGGGCTGAGACCTGGTCTGTGGCTAACCTCAGGGTCCATCCTGCCCAGGAAGCCCATGAGGCCACGTTCTCCAGTCATACCTGTCCTGGGTCCCTCTGCTCTTGGGCTGTGCCCCCGTGCACTGCTTTCTGCCTCTTCCTGGGAGCCAGCAGCCCTCCCAGCACCTCTCTCAGCCCCCTGCCACTGGCTGCTGCCTCCTCTCCCATCCGTCCTGGATAGGGGTGCATCTGTTTTATCCCCAGGGCGCCCCGGGCAGGTGTAAGGGTGGCCCACAGAAGCCTCCTGTGTGGGTAGCGCTCTTCTTGTCACTCTGGTCCTGTCAGGCCGAACCACCAAGGAGAAAACAGTCCACAAGCGCTGGGGAGCCCGTGCCCCCCACCAAAGCCCTGCAGGCCGACTACTAAGAAAGATGGTGGCAGAGGCCATGGGACCAGGCTGGGCCATATTTGTGAGGGCTTTGCGGCCCACAGTTTCCACAATGGATGCCTGGCCGCTCCCAGAGGCTTCTGGGAGCTCTCCTGTCCCAAAGGGTACACCTGTCGCTCCCCAGCCAGAGTGACTTTCTGCTGATTCTAATTCCATCCCTCACAGCTTTATCAGCAAGATAAAGGCTACAATGCTGCCCCAGGGAGAGGCCTGGAGAGAGCGGGCAGCCTGACCTCTCCAGGAGGGAAATGTCAATTAATTATCTTTTTACAGCCAAGCCAATTAGATCCCTAATCACCTGTGTAGGACACCAAGATGTAAGGTGAAGAAATTGCGGATAAACAGGGTCCTCAGCGCAGGCACCACCGTGAAATAGCTGCCTCGGGCAGGACCTGCCAGGAGGTGGCTGAGCTGCAGCCTGAGATGTTTTCTCCGTTTAAGTGAATTCACAAAATAAAACATTGGCCCTACGGGGCAGGCAACGGCCTCGCTGGAGGTGACCAGACACAGTGCATTAGCTAGCCTTCCATGGCAGCTCCATTAGCCAAGGAGCTGTGCTCCAGAGAGGCAGCTGGCAGGAGCCAGGGAGGGCAGAGCCACCCCCTTGGGCGCTTGCACAGCAGCATCAAGCAACCCCAGGGTCAGCTGTGTGCCCTCAGGAAGGGAGCTGCTTAGTTCACCCAGGAACCAGTTCCCTCAGTTTACCCAGGACCCACTGCCCTTGTGGCGGCCAGGGCTGGCTGGCCAGCCTGCATCAGGAATAGAGGCCCAGTGCCCCTGGCCTGGCGCCCATAGGGCCCATCCTCCCACTTCCGGGTGTGGACACCCCGGGGCTACAGGGTCCAGAGCCCTTGCTAGACTCTTTCCATGTGCCTTGCCCATACTGAAGCCTCTGTCAGGCTGAGCAGTGCTGCAGGGCCTCCTCTGCCATGCCCGTCACTGCCTGACCCGACACACTCTGCACTGGAAACACTCACAAGACACCCACCAACCCTCCAACTGCACCCCACCTCACCTGGGCCTGGTTTAGTTTATTCTTTATTGGCGGCACTGGGGATGGAGCCAGGGCCTTCTGAATGCTAGCCAGCCTCAAGCTTGAGGTCCTCCTGCCTCAGCCTCTCCAAAGCCTGGAACTATAGGTGTGCTCCACCATGGTTGATCTATAAAGATTTTCCAATACTATATTCCAAAGGTGAGTCTCTTGGTGAGAACAAGGACCAGAGGGTTGGCCAGCCTGCCTAGAGCTTTGGTTCGGCCAGACCTGTTTCCAGGTTGGGGGCTCAGGATCTGGGGCCGCAGGCAGAGGCTAGCGAGAGCCACAGGTGGCCACAGTCCCTGTCTATGCAGAGCCAACCCTGGGGGAGGAGCCCAGCACCTGAGCACAGGACGTGAATATGACCCAAACTCCACGCCCCCATCCCCCGCCCTGCCCAAGTGTTTGGGAATGAGAGGCCTGTGCTCTGGGGCATGGCAGGAGGCCCCAGGCTGCCCCTGCACCTGTAGTCACCCTCTCCTGAGGAGCGGCTGCTGCTCTCCACACTCGGCTGCACCGAACCCTGAGCCACCGCAGTGGAGCTTCTCACCTCGGCACATGGTTGCCTCTAAGCTGCCTCCCAGAGCAGAGGCGAGAGCTCCTCTGGCTGCCTCCCAGCCTGGGCTAATTCGGGTTCCTCCTGAGTCTGCTCTGGCATCCCGCCCACGCCTTGCCTCTGGAGCCCCCCAGCAAGCCATTTGTACACAGCACAGCTCAGCCGCACTGGGCCATCACAATGGGCCTCACCGTGACCCTGCGGGCCTTGCAGGGACCCCTGCTCCCCTGTTGCCCCCAGTCTCTGTGGCATCCTGAGTGTGAGACCCTGCCCCTGCCCACCAGGGCCCAACCTCACAGGCTCCATGGTGGCCACCAGAGGGACGGAGGCCACATGGGCTCAGGGTGGGCTGAGGAGTAGAAATTGCCTGGAGGCCTGGCCAGGCTACAGGTGAGCGCCCTGACGGGGCATACACATTGGCCAGGCTCTGGCCAGCAGGTGTAAAATGGGGGGTGAGGACCCCAGGCTTGTCCAGCGGACCTGGGTCTCAGTCACCCTGCAATTGATGCTCAGACTGCCCTCCTCACCCGGGTCCTGAAGCCCACCCTGCCCCAATAGGTACTTGGGGTTGCTCCACATAGATGTTTATGGCTCTGAGATGCACGTGCAGCTCACACAGGCCTCCCATTCCAGCCTTTGGGGACCCCAGTGTCTGTTGCTGTGTCTGTGGGATCCCCCATCACCCCGTGCCCCAGTGTGTGGGCTCTGCTCACCTCCTTCCATACTTCACCCTGCGGCTACCTCACTGACCAGACCGCAGGGCTTTTAGGGCTGAACAGCTCAGGACAGTGGGGGTTTGGACAACCCAGCAGCAGGGGGTCCCAGGAGGGAGGGCACATAGGGAAACCATCACTGCAGGGCTGTGGCAGAGCCGCTGTGGGTGGGGTGGAGAACCCTGGGTGCAGGGAATCCAGACCCATCTGGGTAACACAGCAGTAGCGTCTCCAAAATAGACAAATAAGAGGGCCGTCAGCCCACAGAGCTGGTGGAGCCCGGGGAGCTGGGCATGGGAGGGCATCACCACCAGTCCAGCGCCCCTGCCTTGCCCTCCTCGCCACCTTCCTGAAGAGGGAACGGCACCTGTCAGGACCCCCCACCCCTACGTTAAGACAGAATCGCACCCTGATATCCGAGCGAACTTCCATTTTTATCCACAGTTTTGGCACTGGAAGCAGCATGATGTCTTTTTATACTGTATTTTTCTGGGACATCCCCTCTATATAACATGCTACGATTCCTGGAAGAGGAATTTATAGCACCAACTTCCCTTTAAAAATATGGCTCTCTTGTGCTGCCCTGCCATAATTAGCTGTAGACAATTAATATTAAAGTGTGGTGTCACCCCACGAGGCACTAAAATCTCCAGGAAGCTCTGCTGCACAATCCTCTACTTTTATTGGCAAGATTGAATTAGCAGCAGAGGGCACCTTGATTTTCTAAATCATCTTATAATAACGGCTGATTCTTCCTGGATCCCATCTGATGAACACTCAAACCCATTTGTCCCACACGTGAAAGGGAGGGATCACTCAGGCCGCCTGGAAACACTCGCCGGGAGTGTTCGTGTGGTGGAAAAAAAGAAGAGAAAAGCAGTGTGACCTTCTCTCCCTGCCGCGGCTCCCCGGATCCCATTTGCAGGGGCTGCCTGAGCCTGGCCCTGGTGCCCACGCGTCCAGTCCTCTATCACATCAAGGGCACCTGTTCTGAGTCAATGGGCCCAAATTACCCAGCCGAGGCAGACGCCCCGCCAGCATTCCGAGTGGTGGGCGGGAATTACAAAAGGTTAGGAGACTAAATATAAAAACCCTCTTGAATGTGAAATCAATGTGCTTTGTTGCTGAAATCTGGGTGCTGTAATTTATCCAAAACAGGGTTTGGAATATCTGGCAACTGTCCACGTCTGAGAGGTTGTCTTTTCTTCCCAACGAAATGAATATTGTCTATTGCAAAGTTAGAAACAATTAACCAAGATATTTCATATCAAAAGAATAATGAAATATGTGCCTTGCAATTATATATCGCTGACACGCGGCCTCGGGAAGGCCTGAGTGCAGGCGTGAAGCCGAGCTTCTGCAGGGTTTGTTTCCTGACCATCGGGAATCTGGGTGGTGCTGACCGGGTGTTGGAGTTGGTTCTGTGGCTCCCGCTGCTGCCCCAGACCCCCAGGCAGGTGGCTGTGGCACTGGTGAAGCCCAGCAGGCAGGGAGGGGCTCCCAGGCTCCAGTGAGGCCACCTCCTCCCACATCCCAGGGCGCCAGCATGCCCCTGCCTGAGGACGATGCCCCACGCATCCTGGCTGTCAGCCCCGGCTCAGGAAAGCATTGAAACACTGATAATCACTTCAACTCGCGCCACCACCTGCTCGCTGTAATTTTAGGTCTGACTCAGGCAGTGCTCTGCTCTCTGTGGGCAGCCGGGCTTCATGCCCACCTCTGATCACAGCCCATGACGCTGATGGTGACAACAAACCTGGTGCTCAGAGGTTCGAGACTGGAGGTGCCCAGGGCTCCCAGAAGATGTCCTAGCATCCTCTGCATCCCCAAGGGCCCAGCCCTGGTGCCACCCCCAGCACCACAGAGCTAGGAGCAGGGCTGCAGGTCAACCCTCCTGACACGGCAAGTGTGAGTCGCGGGCCAGGCCCTCCCATGCTCACAGCAACTTGGTGGTCCTGTGGGCAGGGGTCACAGCCGGACAACTTCGGTCATGGAGCCGGTGCAGGGCCCAGCCTCCAGTTCCCACAGTTTATGTCTCTGGACACTGAAGTGTACTGGGCAGGCCCAGGAGGTGTACCTTCCTTGGCAAGGACAGCCATTCTCCTTTTTTCTGATAGCAGAAGCCTGTTTTCACAGGCACATTTTTACCCACATGTGGCCTGGTTTGTATAACCAAGTTCTGCCCATTAGGTTTTTCCTTCCTGCCACCTGGAATGGGCATTTGATGGTTGGAGTTTTGCAGCCACACAGGACCATGAAGTAGGACAGGAAGATGACAGAGTAGCTGACTAAGAAGCAGAAACGGGTCCACAGTGACTGAGGAAGGGCTGCCCCTTTCCTCTGGGCTTTTGTATAAAGAAGCAAACACGACTGGGGCTGAAGCCACTTTGCTGTCTGCTCAAAGCAGATTCTGGGCACACAGTCTGCCCAGGATAACGGTGAAACAACAGGCACACGTCAGCCCTGCACACTTGCTTCTGTGGAGAGGGCTGGCCAGCGTGGGCCAAGGCCTGTCCTGGCCACTGTGCTCACTGCCTGGATGAGGGGACCTGGACATGTGGCTTCTGACCCCACCCAAGAGCCGTCCTAAGTGACCTCCTCAGGGACAGTCCTACTTGCTTCCAGCTTCCCATGCAGTCTCTGGTGGCCTGATGTCTTCCTGGCTGTGTACCTACTGCATGTGGTGGCCGTCTGGTGGGAGTGACATCCACAGTGCTTGTGGTGCCTGGGTCTCTCCCAAGGCCACATGGCTGCCCCAGCCTTGACTCACAGGCGTGGGCCTGGTGAGCGTGGCGACTATGTGGGGCCAGGTGGAGGGGTGGTCCCTGCTCCTTGCTTTTGGGCAAGGATTCCAGGTTTACTTCTCTGCCTGTGTAGAGCTGCCTGTGATTCCCAGGCTGCGTGCTCTTCTGCTGCTGGAGGAAGGAGGCATCATGGCCCACCTGCCCCCGTGTGCTGGAATCCGCCTGCAGGTGGGGTGTGGCCCTGCTGTCCCAGCCCTTCTCCGGAAGCGGATGGCTCCTGCCTGCCTGGGTGCTGGGGTAGACCGAGCTGGCCCCCAACGGGGCTTCCTGGCCCTCAGGGACTCCAGGCCTCAGGGCCATGAGAGGTCAACTGCTTTTCAGTGAGGCAGTCGCTGTCCTCACCAGGACCAAGCTGAACTTTCTCAGTTTTGTCTGAGGGGTCCCAGGCAGGAGAGAGACAGACAGGAGCCCAGGGCACTGTGTCGGGGGCACAGCCAGTGCCAAGGTCCAAGGCAGAGAGCAGTGGGCATGGGCAGGCTCCTGGGTGCAGGGGAGCTTTCTCCAGGAAAGTGGGATTGGAAGGAAAGTTCATTTTGAATGTTACAGAAAGGAGAGCAGTTTGGCGGGGCCATGGTTTGCAAGTGGGAAGCTGAACAGGTCCCTGCTAAGGGGGTCACATGAGAAACAGCAGATGGGAGAGAGACCTGCATTCCTGTCCTCCCCACGCCTATCCACGCCTGTCCACCCTGCCACCGGGAAGTCGCAGAGCCTCGCCAGGGCCGGTGTCTGCTGCCTGTTCTTGTGCTCATCCTGCACTCATCTGCGTTGCCCAACCTGGTCGTGTTTCTCAGCTGCACTTCATTCTTGTCTGGGCTTGCTGGGTGACTTGGTTGCCATGGTGACTGGTGCTCCAGTGTGGGCCTGGGCACTGGTCTGCCTTTTGGTGGCGCTGTGGCCCCACGCTGCTCAGAGCTTGTCCTCCAGAGGGACCTGAGGCTGGGCACCTGCCCCAGTGGATGGGTCAGGCTGGGGCAGTACAGCGCGCCCCGCCCCGCCTGCCCACAGCTCCCATGAGGGAAACCTGGGAGAGCATGGGAGCCCTGCGACTCCCAGCTGCTGCCCGTTCTCCACCTGGATGGTCTGGCAGGGCGGGAGCTTTGGGCCTGTAGATGTCCATGAAGTCCATTAACTTCACTTTACAAAAGAGGAAACTGAGGCCAGGGAGGTTGGCAGAGACACGGAGATGCTGTGCCAGCCAGTGCACTGGGCAGGGGCCAGATACCCTCGAAGCAGGGAACATGCACCTGGCAGCCCAGGGGCGTGGGCCTGGGACATGGAGGCGTGAGGCTCTGGATCCCAGCGCAAAGCCCACGCTGAGGCTGTGGGGCCCTGAGGGAGGCGGCAATGCTGGGGTGAGGGGCGAGCATTGCATTCCCGGCTGGCTTCCATCTGGACCTTGGTGCTTGGCTCTGAAACTCCACGTGGAAAGTGCGGCACCCAGCAAGTGTCTCTGTGTGCACGAGGCCCATTCTGCCGATGCAGCGCGAGTCACTGCTGTGAGTAGGGGGAGGCAGACCAAGGGGTTGCACCACGCTCCACCCTGTGCCCCAAGGTGAGCCCCTGGGCACTTGGGGCCTGCAGCCCACAGGGAGGAGCCGAGGCCATCACTCCTTGAGGGAAGAATAATCCACCCTCACACTGCTTTCTCAGGACCACTGTGTCAGCAAACTCTCAGAGGACAGCCAGCTTCCCGTGAGGACAGGCCTGTCTGGCCTGCTGCTTGCTGTGGGTCTCAGGTGAGGGGACCAGTGGGTGGAGCGCTGAGAGCGACCTCAACCACTGAGGCCCGAGACACCGCCTTGCTGTCCTTTTCTGCCTTCCCCTACCATCACCCAGCGACCCCCAGCCCCTCCGACCGCAGAGGGCTGGGTGGCTGTGACCAGGAGGCCCCAGAGGGCTGGTGCAGGGTGCTACCTAAGGCCTCAGGCACCCGAGCAGGTAGTGGCACAGAGCTGGGGAGCCCAAGGTACCGTGCAGGAGGGCATGAGGACCCCAGGTTGCAGGCGGATTTGGGCCACCCAGAGAAAGAGGGGCTTGGGCAGGAGGGGCAAGTGCTGCTGGAGGGTTCCATGCTGAAGGCTGTGCAGGTGGGACAGATGGGCTGTGGGGCCCTGTGGGTGGGTGAGGCTGCCCCGGGCCTTCACAAGACTAGGCTCCCATCAGAGGACCACCAGGTAGGCAGGGCGGGCTGGGACCCAGGCGGCTCCAAGATGAGTGGTGACATCATCCTGCCACACCTGGCACCTGTCACCCTTTGTGGATGGTGGCCTTGCTCCTAGCTTGGAGTCTGACTCCTGCCAGGTGTGGGCTGCAGCTTTCACATCAGCCCCTGCTGGGCTCCTGGCCTAAGAGGATGCGCAGTCTGTGACCCCAAAGGTGGGCCCGGCCCTCAGATCCAGCTGTGGGGCTGGGGTGAGCAGGTGGCCAACACCCCCACTGAGAGTGTGCCTGAGGGACCCTGTCCCATGTACTGAACCTCCTCAGCCCTCTACCCAGGGTGTAGACACCTTGGGGTACAGGCTGTACAGGAGGGGCCCAGATTCACCAGATGATGCCCAGGGATCTGCCTGGGGGGTCACAACGCCGCATCACAGTCACCAAGATGCTGCCCCTCGCCCCCTTGGTAGGACACACACCGAGGATCTACAAGTGCCAAGCTGTGCCTGGGGCTCCATGTCACCCACCTATGAACTGCATAGTTCAGCCTCGGTGGAGCCCAACACCAGCACCTGCCCTGGTGAGCAGCTCAGAATAACTTGGTACCCAGGGCCTGTGCTCAAGCTCGGGCTTGCTGCTGCCTGCTGGCTCTGGTAGGGGCACTCAAGTGCCAGGGGCACCTGTACCACAGGGCCCAGGCGGCCCCAGGATGCCTTGAGGCTGGGCCCCATGGCTCAGGGGCAGAGGGAGCCTCAGGTGTTGAGTCAGGCTGACAGACTGGAAATGCAGCCCTGTCAGGCCCCGGGTCCATACCCCACCTCATGGGGACCCCAAACCCCACAGCCACCCACACAAGAGGTGCTGTCCACTGCCCCAGGCTGCTATACCCCACACCAGGTGTGTGTGGTGGTGACACAGGCTGCCAGGCTACCAAGCTGGGGCCCCTGGCCACCAACTTCTGCCTGCTGGCCAAGGACCATCCTGCTTGGTCCCTGCCTGGGCCATCCTCCCGGGCTTCCCGCCCCCTCCATGCTCTGTGTTGTGCAGTGGCTGGTGTGTCACCCCCACTCACCAGGCAGGTGGCCGGGGTTGTCATCCTGACTGCAGATGGCCCCGGAGTCCAGCGCAGGGCCTGGCTCTCCCTGGGACAGGGGTGAGTTGACAGTAGCCTTGGGCCCCAGCTGCGGTAACGTGGGGCAGGACAGTGGGTAGGAGAGGCACTGGAACCCACTGGCAAGGAAACAGCACCACAGTGGGCTGGAGGACCAGGGCAGGGTCCACAGCCCAGATGGTGCTGCCCAGGGCCAGGCCCTGGGACCCTCAGCACAGCAACAGGGAACACTGTCCAGCCCCTCCTGGGCTGCAGGGTCACTCCGAGTCTCCCACTGGGCTGGACCACCTGGGGCAGCCTCTCGGTTGCTACCCCCAGACCACCACCCCTGTGTTCCTCTGTGTGGCCTGGTCCTGGTGAGGAGCCACAGGTGAGGCAATGGTGGGGCTCCCTGTCCATTCCTCTTCACCCCTGACCCCCAGTGAGGGGTGTCCCAGTGTCACCGCCTACTCACAGCGGGGTCTCAATGGGCTGCTCCCCATCTGCCTTGAAGAAGCTGACCTCGGAGTGGGCCGGGAGCTGCACGAGTCGAACGCCCCCTGAGATCCTCAGGACCCGGCCGCTCTCACCTTCCAGGAGAGAAATTGGGGACTGAGCCCGGAGCCTGCGGGGTGGTGGATGTACCTGGTGGCTCACAAGGACTCATCCCAGAATGCTCTGCTTGACACTTGGTGTGACTATAGTCAGCACTAGCCCATGACTGTGCCCTGGGCCAGCACCTCAGGAGCCTCCTCACTCAGACGGTGCTTCCACCCCCATCTTGAGCTCCTGGGCTCCATGAGTCCAGCTGTGGGCCCCTTGCACTGGCTGAGTGCCCATACTCTCGAGGGTCCGCACTGCTGACCAGGGACTTGGGGCCCTGTGGCGAGGCCTCTTTCCACTGTGGTCCTCATCATCCTGGGGGGGGGGCACTGCTGCTCTTCCTGCTACCCTGACCATCTCTGTACCCACACAAGGCCTGGCACAAGGCTGGTGCCCATTGCATGTCTATGGGTGGTGCACAACTCCAAGGAACCAGCTGCCAGGTCAGATGCTCTTAGCCCCCTGCTCCTGCCCTGGGGATGTGGCAGAGGCGGTGTGGCAGGCAGCACATGGCCCAGGTGACCTGGTGGTTGGCAGCAGGGCAGCTGTGCCCAAGTGGGTGAGGAGGGGTGGGGAAGGATGGCCCATCTTTGAGGCTCTCAGGCTGAAGTGGGGCTCTTGGGGGTCTCCTAGGCTTAGAGAAATGCAAACTGAGGACAAAAAGACCAAGCAGCAGGCCCTAGGGTGCCTGCCGGAGGTGGCTTCAGCTAGGATCACCTTGGACCAGGGGCTCCACATGGACTTCTCAGGGGCAGAACCTGGGGAAATAGGACCTGGGCCAGGGTTGAGCTCCAAGGCCGGAGTGGCAGGGGTGGAGCCCTGCAGGGACCCGGCTCCGCGGCCCAGAAGTTCCCAGGAGGCCTTGCTCTGACAGGAGTAGCTGACCTAGATGCAGCTCTACTCCTGCCCATCCAACAATCACAGATGGAGACCAAGGGTGAAACTGTGTCCATGGAACACAGTTCTGCCCAGAGTGAAGCTCAAAATGCCTGACACCCAGCAAGGTCAAGGTTACTGTGTCTGGCACCTGGGTGAAGCTCACAGGCACGGACACCAAATACAGACACCGTGGGAACATGGGTGGGTGGAAAACAACTCAGGTCTGATTCCAGGGCCTGGGACCCACGGCCAGGGTGCTAGAAGGTTATCAGGCGTGCTGCGTGTTCAGCAGTGAGGTTGACACAGACAACTGAACAGAAGATAGAAGTTGGACTAGAGGTGAGAAGCACCGCCTGCACGTTGGTTTTGACCTGAGTGACCCCAAAGCTGCATGTGTGGACGGTGACTGGATCAGGGGGATACATCATTCCACATGGTGACCGGGCTGTTGGGAGGCGCAGTGGAGTGGAGGCAGGTCCCTGGGCCAGGCTGGCAGAGCATGCCTCCTTCCCTGCTCCTCCCTGCTCTCTGCTGACCACCATGATTTGAGCAGCTTTCCTCCGCCTGTAACCTCAGCACTCTGGGAGGCTGAGGCAGGAGGATCCACCCCAATCTATGCAACTGTCTCAAGAAAGAAATTAATAAAGGGCTGGGTATGCAGCTCAGTGCAAAGGCCCTAGATTTAATCCTAAGTGCCGCAAGAGGAAAAAAAAATGTTAGAGTAATGATTCTAGGTATAAATCTGTATCTACAGAGGGGATGAGAAAGCTGGCATTAGTAAGTATGGGTAGATGGATCATTTTCCTATTTATTAAGAACTCCTTAAAAGATAAGCAGTCTTTTCACCAGAAGTAACACTGCACAATGGCGCACATCACACATGTGAATGCAAAACGTGTGAAGACGGCGGCACGGGCTCAGAGCGGAGCACACACGTGCTGCTGTGTGGTTGGGTACTTGGGCCTGGCCCTGAAGGTGACTGTGACACGTCAGAGATGTACACTGTGGCCCTTAACAAAGCCCGAGGGAGCAAGAAGTTCTCAGTGATGAGCAACAGACACAATCAAATCATAGTCAATCAGAAATAGAGACAGAATACATGGGGGACACAGCTGTGGCAGATTAAAAGCTGGCTCAGTGGTGCCGCTTTACTGACTGCTGCAGTATCACCTCAAATGTGAATGGCAGAAACATTTTTGTTAAAAGGCAGAGACTGCCAGAGATTGAAGGAAAAAAGAGCAAGACCCACTTCCATGCTGCCTGCAAAGGACACTTGAACTGCGAAGACACAAGCAGGTTCTGAAGAGGGTGGGTAAAGGCAGCAGGCAGCCCTGGCCCAGCTGTGAGTGCCCCATCAGGCTGAGGGGAGGGCACGCTGGCTGACGGCCACCAAAGGAGGTAACTCCACAGGGACAGGGCACTGAGGCAGCACAGACCCTGAGGAGTTCATGCCCACAGTACCAGAGCTGCAGGACACATGAGGCAGGGGCAGACCTGGGAGCGGGAACAGATCCTTGGTCACTGAAGGAGCCAGCAAGGGCGCACCGACCCCAGCCAGGGTGCAGGCAGCATCCGTTATCCACAATGCCTGAGCACGCAGATGCTTTGCTGGGCTCTGGAATATTTGCTAGACTTACATCACCCTTTAAAAGGTTTGGGTTTTAGGTTTCAGATTTTTGTATTAGGCATGCTCAACCTATAACAGCAAAGACTGACCTCACTGGCATCGACAGAAATTCCACACAGCGACAGGATCCACATTCTTCTCACGAGCACAGTGAGCGTTTACCAAAACAGAACACATTCTGGCCCATAAAACAAGGCTTGATGAAGTCAGGAGAACTCAGTACTTCCAGAGTATGACTAACTGCTGGGATTAAGCTAGAATTCTCTAACAGGATGAACTCTAAGAACTCCTCTGAAATTTAGCAGTGAAACAACTCACAGCTTCTGAATAACTCATCGGTTAGTAAAGAAAATCAAAGGAGGAAAGAAGAAAATATTTTGAGTTGAATGAAAATGAAGACACAATATAAGAAAATGTGCAGAATGCCACAGAATCAGTCCTGAGGAGAAAGGAGATTCGTGGCAGTAAATACCTGTGTTAGAAAAGAAAGGTATGAAGTACATAACCTCAGCTTATACCTTAAGACATGAGAAAAAGAGGCAAGCTAAATCTAAAGTAAGCAGAGGCAAGGAGAAAACAAAAGAGAAAGTAGAAACTGGTGAAACTAAACGCGGGCTGCTTATTAATGGGATTGATAACCCTTAGCTACACTGCAGGAAAAAGAGAAGACAGCAATAACACAAACATATGGACAGGATAATCCACATTTGAACTGAAGCTCGCTCAAGGGGAAGCTGCCCATGTAGGCCTCGACTCATGGAGGAAACTGACGTCCCCATAAAGAAAGAAATCTTCCCACCAAGAAAACTTTAGGCCCAGGTGGGCTTTATATTGAATCTGTCAAACACTTCAGGAAGAAATAATACCACTTTATCACAGACTCTTCCAGAAAACTAAAGATGATGGAATTACCCCCAAGCTCATGTTCTGAGGTCAGCATTACCTTGATATCAAAACCGGGTAAAGAGTTGTAAGAAAACCAGAGACCAATATCTTTTATGAACAGATGAAAAAAATTTGAAATAAAATTTTAGCAAATTAGGTGCTATCATAGTCCTCTGGGTAAAGAAGAATCTTTCTAACAAAAGGTGTTGAACCAGTCATACCCTCCCCCTCCCTCCCAATGGGTCATAGGCTAAAATGTAAGAGCCAAAGCTATAGAATTCTTAAAGGAAATCTTCATGACCTGGTTTAGGCAAAGTTGTCCTAGATGAGACCAAAAATCCTTTCCTTTTTGTGCGTTTAGGTTTTTGACACATTGGATTTCATAAAAATGGTCTTTTGTGTTTGAAAGGCTACCATCAAGAAACTGCAGGATAGCACAAAACATGGGAAAAATATCTGTAAATCAGACATCTGATAAGGGGCTCAACTCTGGAGGATATAAAAAACTCTAAAGGTTCATAATAAACAGATTAATCCAAGCTGGGTGTGGTGGAGCACACCTGTAATCACAGCATTCAGGAGGCTGAGGCAGGAGGATTGTTGCAAGTGTGAGGCTAGCTTGGGCTACAAAGTGAGTTCAAGACCAGCCTGAACTGCACAGTGTGACCCCTGCCTCAAAAAAAAGCAAACAAACAAGATTAACCCAATTTTTGAAATGGGCAGAAGATCTGCATAGATATTTCTCCATGGCAGACACACAGATGGTAAATGAGCACAGAGAAAGATGTCCTGTCCCACTAACTGTAAGGCAAACGCAAATCAAAACTGCAACACGGTACTGCTCCACCCCCATGTGGGCGGCTACTCTGAAAAGACAGATAAGCAAGTGCTGACGAGGAGGTGGCAATCGGCACCTCATCCACTGCTGGTGGGAATGCGAAATAGAGCAACTGAGAGAAAGAAAGAGAACATATTCAGACTCACAGGGAAGACGTAAAATTGTACTTATCTGAAGACAGTATGATCCTATGTATATAAAATTCCCAAGAATCCTCAGAAGAACTAGCAGCACTATGTAAGATCAATATATAAAGATTAATTGTAGCCCAGCAATTTCCCAATGAACTTAAGGAAATCCCACTCCCAAAAGCACAAAAACAATATAACAAATAAATTTATTGGTCATATTAATAATGGTAGTCAGGTATCTAATAATAAATAATAAATCGCTGATGATCTATTAATACTTTGCATGGAAGTAACACGGGGGTCCAGAGTCCCAGCAGGCTCTCCAGCTGTGGTACCACAGATTGACAAGCTGATCCTCAAGCTCAGATGAAAACGTGAAGGCTCCCACAACAGCCGATGCAATTTTTAAAAAGAACACAGTTGGAGGACTCTAATCGCAAAGCCTGCTCAAGGCTCGGGGAGGAAGACGGTGCAGGACTGGCACGGACCTGGGGGCGATGGATGCGGATGGGTGGATCAGTGGAGTAGAACTCAGAGCACAGGCTGGACCCTGGGCCCTTACGAACTGACCTTGGAGCATGGTACCAGGCCAGTACACTGGGGAAAGGACAGTCTTCCATAAGAGAGCTGCTAGAAGATGAACTCAGACCTTTATCTTGACCACAAAAACTAGTGCAAAATGGGTCACAGACCTGAATGCAAGATCTAGAACTATAAACAATCTATAAAACAAAAAAACCAACCGGAATATCTTTGTGACCTGGGGTTAGGCAGAAAATTCACAGATACAGGACGAAAACTGTGCTCTGTAAATGAAAAAGTTGGCAAACTGGAATTGATCAAAATTAAGAGGTTTCCATGGTGGGAGCACATGCCTGCAATCCCAGCTACTTGGGACCCTGAGCTTAGAGGATCATGAGTGTGAGGCCAATCTGGGTGACTCAGCAAGACCTTGTCTCCAGACAAAAGGGCTGGGCTGTGGCTCAGTGGGAGGGCATTTGCCTAGCGTACCTGAGGTCCTGGGTTCCATCTCTAGCCTAAATAAATAAATAGTACAATAAAATAAAACTTTTACCGTGCATAATACATTAAGAAAATGAAAATATATTGGCCCGGTGTGGTGGCACATGCCTGTAATCCCAGCACTGGGGAGGCTGAAGCAGGAGGATCATTTAAGTTTAAGGCTAGCCTGGGCTACAAAGTGAGCTCTAGGCCAGCCTAAACTGCATAGCAAGACCCTGTCTCAAAAAGACCAAAAAAAAAAAAAAAAAAAAAAAAGAAAGAAAATGAAAATGTAAGCCAGCATGGTAGTACGTGCCTACAAATCCCAGCATTTGGGAGCCTGGGGCAGGGGGACTGAAGGTTGATGCCAACCTAGGCTACCTACAGAAACCCTGTCTCAAAAACTCAAAAAGAAAATATAAGCCATAGACTACAGACTGCAAGAATACACACATCTGCAGATGTGCTTCACCAAGGACTCATATCCAGAGCACATAAAGAACTCTCGTGATTCAAGAAGAAGAACATGAACAGCCCCATTTTTTTTTCTTTTTTGAGACAGGGTCTCGCTATGCAGTTCAGGCTGGCCTTGAGCTCACTTTGTAGCCCAGGCTTGTCTTGAACTCGCAACAATCCTCCTGCCTCAGCCTCCCAAGTTCTGGGATTACAGGTGTGTGCCACCATGCCCGGCCTTCTGTTTTTTTTTTTTTTTTTAACAGTTTCATTTTTAAAATGAGTAAAATGATTGAATACAAACTTTTCCAAAGATCTACGAACAGCCAATAAACACATGAAAAGCTGTTTGTCATTTCTTATTAGGAAATGCAAACCCATGTCACAAGGAGATGCCACTGCACACCCACAAGGTGGCTGCCTCCAGAGTGGGAGACCAAATCTGCGTGGACGGGAAGTGGAGACAGTGGATCCCCACACACTGCGCTGGGGCAGAGAAAGGGGCCCTTCTGGAACACGGAGTTTTCTTCAGCAGCTCAAACACAGCCAGCAATGCTGCTGTGGGTCTGCACCCAGGAGAAATGAGTGCTTCTTTACACAAACATGCATGTTGGGTTGGTGCAGCACTGTCCTAACCACTCAAAAGACAGCTCCTCAGTGTCCATCAGCCAATGAACAGCAAGCAGAACCTGGCTATCACAGAACAGGACGCTACTACCTGGCAATAGGGTGTGAGCTCCAAAACATATGCAAAGAAAGAAGGAAGCTGTCCCATTCGTGCACACCTGTCATCCCCGCACTCTTGAGAGGCTGAGGCAAGAGGATTGAAAGTTTGAGTCCATCTGGGGCAACTTAGTGACTTGGTGAGACCCTGTCTCAGAATAAAAAAGGCCGGAAAGGTAGCTCAGTGCAAAGGCCCTGGGTCCAATCCCCAGTGCAGGCAGGGCAAGTGGGAGGAGAAAAGGTCACACACGGAAGGATGCGTCTGTGTGCAATGCAGAGGGAAGACAAATCTATAGACAGATGAGAGGTGGGCGGCTGCTGGGGGCCAGGGAGGGATGGGCCATAGGCAGGAGTGAGACTCTTCCAGAGCAAAGGGGGTGTTTGTAAGGGGGATCGTGTGTGGAGGTGGCTACCCAAATCCTGAGCTAGTAAAGGCCATGGAATTACTTCATACAGGTTAATTTCATGGTATGTAAATGGTGCCTCAATAAAGTTGTTAAAAGAAACCAGTTGTGACTAAATGTACTTGATCTGTGCTGCACACTGTGGTTTCCTAATCGAAGCAGAGGGGACAAGGTGAGTTTGGGAATCACTGATGTGGTGGGAAGGGTTCAGAAGCAGGGAGCCTGCCTGTCTCTGAGGCAGGGCTTGATCCTGCCCTTCCTTGGTTTCCCCAGGGAAGAGGATCTGACGCCCCTCACCCACCGGGCCACAGCCCACGCCCCCTGCAGCAAAGCCAGCAGTGTCCTTTCCACGTCTGTGCTGTGAGGTGTGTGCTAATGTCGCTCGAAAGCCAGAACACAGGCATGTACACGTGCACACACTCGTGTGTGCACATGCATGCACACATGCTGCTCCTCCCCAGCTGGAGGGCTCCTGAGCCTCCTGCCCCTTCTGCCAGGCTCTGGGCACCAAGGCCTCCTGTACCAGGTCACTCGGGTCCTGGGAACCCACGAGCACACTGTCTGGGCCTCTGCAGCTCCAGAGCCTGGGGTTCCCCGGGACACTCACTCTCTGCTGTTGCCCCGCTGTCCTGCTGCAGCTGCACGCGCACTGTGAAGGGAGAGCCGAGGGCCACCTCCAGCACCTCCGGGCCCAGGATCACAATCCTTGTGGCTGGTGCTGGGGAGGGCAGGGCAGGCGTTAGTGTTGGGGCACCTGGAAGACACAGCATGTGAGGTCGGGCCCTGGGCTGCAGCCAAGCCTGGCTCAGAGTCAGCACCTGCTCATCCAGCATGGACTGGTCACCAAGATGTGGATGACAGCCCACCTGGTTGCCATCAGGAACAGCACAGGGAGCAGCAGGGGCCCAGAGAGGCCTGGCAGCCAGTGCCCCGCCCCCTGTGGGCCACAGGTCCTTTGCGGTCACATTGGAGTGTGGAGCTCGCTGCAGGCCTGGATGAAGGTGCCTGGGATCAGGGCAGCAGTGCAGACACCTGGCTGCTGTGGCCAGGAGGTCCTGGGGCTGGGGTTGTGGTTGGGGTACTCTGCTTGTACCTCGACCCCTTGGGTCCAAGGTCAGTCTCAGTGGCTCTGCAAGCCCATGCACCCCTTGAAATCCCAGAACCTGCTTTTCCTGAGAGGTGATGGGACACTGGGCTCCATGATGCCCAGCCCCCACCCGACGTGCTTGTGGCCCAACTCCTGCTGCATGGCTGCCCAGGGCCCTGAGGGACAGTGAAGCCAGCGGGGTGATGGGACCCTACCTGCTGGGTGGCCATTGATCCACAGCCCGCAGTATGTGACCCCGGAGTGGTGAGTCAAGCTTCCAAGCCCACTGAACACATCGCTGTGCCACTGTCCCTGCAGAGAGGACGGGGTGGCCTCAGAGGGTGGCTCCAGGGCGACCAGGGCCCCAGCAGCACCAGGGGCCCAGGACCAGAGACACAGCACCCTCCCGTTTGGCTGTGCTGTTGGGGAATGACTCATGTGCCCTGCCCCTTGGGTGCATGGCCACACAGAGCTCCACAGTGGAGTACAGCACCTGGTGGGACCCAAGTGCCCAGCCTGCCGACCACAGTGGCACCAGGACGAGGTGCACGCTGCTCCATCACACGCTTCCGAATCAAGAGGCCACTTATACCTATAACATGACAAGCATGCCCAGCCAGGGTGCCTGCGTCAGCACATGACAGAGCAGACACTCATGGGAGACAGTGGGAAAAACTTCTGTGAGGGGACTCAGGGTTGCACTGCTATCTTATTTGACTATGAGTGACTTCTGTCTGGGGAAAATGGACCACGGCTGACGTTCATAGCTCTTCTGCACAGGTGAGCTGTGTTCTGGCTCCTGGTCCTCCAGGTCCCCAGGCCCCAGGCTGCGCAGCACTGTGGCTGCTGAGGGAGGGGAAGGCGAGAGGACACCGTGGGGCTCACAGGCCTGAGAATCAGGGCTGCAGCCCCACAGGGCTCAGACACCCCAAACCTGGGAATCCAGATCCACGAGAAGGCAGGGACAGGGCCTTGTGTGGCAGCCCACAAGGAGCTCGTGCCCTGAGCCTTGTCTCCACAGGAGAGACCCACTGCCCCTCTGGGGTCTGCACAAGGCCTGTCTTCTGCATGTCACAATCATCTCTGAAGTCCCTCCAGCACCAGAACTCTGAGACCTAAGCCCAGCACAGTGCTGCTCGTCCCCTCTGGGGGCAGCACCCTGGCTGCCCCGAGCTGCAGCTCCTTGAGCATGACAACCCTTTCCCACCAATGCAGCTTGAACATGAGGGTCAGGGCAGGGCCACAGGGGCGAGCTGAGAGCGACTGCAGGTGCAAACTGGGGGTCGGCGGGAACCCACAGGCTGCCCTGACACACGTGGATCCCCAAGATGCCCTGGTCCCTGGGTTGCCTCTTTTGGTCTCCCACAGTGTGACCCTCAGTGTCCTACCAGGTGGGGCCAGCTCCGCCCTAAGGGACCTGAGTCCCTGTGATAGACCTGTGGACCACAGGTGTGGATGACCATGCCCACATTTTCACCTCTCCATGTGGCCGGAAGGCTGAGCTACAGGCCCACTCTGTGGAGACCACGGCTGGGGCCTGCCTCTCCCCTGGTCTCTGGTCAGCATGCGTGCTGTGTCCAGGTGGCACTCAGGGTGGGGGCAGCCAGCAGTGTTGCAGGGCTGCAAGTGGGCTGCCAACAGGCGGGAGGCTGCACTAGAGTGCCCACATCCTGAGCAGGAGCTCTGGGAGGATGGAAGTCGCCGTGCAGGGTGTGAGGCACAGTGAGGAATTCAGGGCCAAGGAGAAGTCAGAGGAGTCCAGAAGGCTCCCCAAAGACCAGACCCACGAGCTTGCTGGGAGGTACCCTCACACAGGAGGCGGCGCCACAGGAAGGCCCAAGAGGCCAGAGCTGGGTGCCAGAGACGGGGCTGTGCTGCCCCCTGGTGGAGACATCCTGGAGATGAAGGTGCTATGAGGTCCCTGGTCCCGGTGCCCAGTGAGAAGCCCTGGCCCACCAGGAAGCCCTGCTGATAGCCAGGGGACCACAGGACAGAACCTCCTGGGGACAGGGTTAGGTCAGGCAGCTGCCCCTTTGTCTCCAGTGGCCGGTCAGCCCTGAAAGAAGCTTGGGGCAGGGTCTTCCTGAATCTCAGAGCACAGGTGTGGGTTGGGCTGGCACAGTGGTCAGGCTGCTCTGACACTACCTGGCTTGAGAGGCTGGGCCCGTTTCCCTATCTCCTGTATGCATGAGGGCTGAGAACAGTGCCAGGTCTGGAGGAACAGCTCCAGCTGCTTCTCAGGATGCTCATTCATCTGGTGCAGAGAGGGGCCTGAGCATTGGGTGAGGAGGGGCAGGTGGTGAGTCCTTGGGCTGTCCCTGGCTTACCTGCCCTAGGCTTGGCTGGGCAGGCAGGAGGGCAGGGGCCGGGTTGGACACCTCCTCCAGGAGAGGAGCTGGGCTGTCACAGGGGCCCTGCCTGCGCAGCCACTCTGCCAGCCAGCAGGGGCTCCGGACTCCCTGGGAGCAGCAAGGAGCTGGCTCTTGGCTAGCCACCCCAACCAGAGCTCTGGGGCCGGAAAAGGAGTGGCCTGTGCCCGGAGCAGCCCCAGAGGTCAGGGAGCTGTGCTGACGGTTATCGTATGGCCTCTCAGAACCCAGCTTCCAGCCATCCTTGCCCATGTGCGTGAACAAGGGAGCTGGGCTGGGCATTTCATGGATACAATGCCTGGCTTTGCCAACAGAGTGCGTGGTGGGGTCCATGGGAGGGAGGGGTGTCCTGACCAGACCCCGTGTCCACCATGGGCCAGTGTGACCCTCCTTCCTGAGTCCCAGCTGTGGTCACCCTCTCCCAAGGCCTGACCCTCAAGGGGAGTGGGCTCTTCCTGTACCCAGGGTCTCTGCTGCAGGGCAATGTGGCAAAGATATGCATTCAACTGCCACGAGGTCTCAGCCCCGAGACTGCAGGATTCTTGGGCTCTTCTGGGGGGTCTGGACTTATCAGTCCCTCCTGCTGGAGTCCCACAAGCCTCCTGGTCCTCATCACAGCCCCACTCAGCAGCCCCTGGGCTCCTAGACCTGAATGTCACAGCCCCACAGTGACAGCTCAAGTGGCCAAGAAGCAGGTGACACTACAGGTCCCCACAGGTCTCCTCCATCAGGCTCAGTGACAGCCGGGCCACCGCTCCCGCTGGGGCTATCTTGGCCACTCCTGCATGGCTGTGTCCATGTTTCTTTTTCCGCCCTTTGGCAGTTTTCCATCTTACAAGAGGGTAATTCCCTGTCGCATATTCCCCAGCAACACTGCTCTGGGGTAGCTTCTGCCTCTTGTCCATACCATGAGCAGGTTCCTGCTGTCCTTATGACACTCGGCTCCAAAATTCAGGAGGCCTCAGTGACCGCCCCTTGTCTTCACCTTGACATTCCCTGGGCATCCACTGCCAACAAGGTGGCCCCTGCTCCAGGCCTGTGTGTTGCCACCTGTGTCCCTGGAGGCCCTGTTGCCTTCTTTCTGAGGGACATGCAGCATCCTCTTACCGTCCAGCAGGGCGCTCAAGCCCGGGACTGGACATGGCTTCCGGCACTGCTGCTGGGACTTGGCTCTGGCTGTGTTGGATCTTGGCCCTGTCCCGTCCACCACACAGGCCAGTCCTATACACACTCTGCCCTGCCTGTCCAGGCTGTGTGCCTTCCCTCTGAATCCAGGCTCCCTGCTGTTGACCCAGGTGCCGAGTAAGTTCGTTCCACTGAGCTCCAAGGTTGGCACCCAGAAAGGTGAAGCATGTGGACTAGGGCAGAAGGGTTCTTCCCCATGCTGGAGTGTCCACCTGGCAGAGAAGGGCCTGGAATCCCAGGTGGCCCCAGCAGGTGATGCCTGAAACTGGCACCAGGTGGATGGCACAGATCTCTGCTCGGGAGGAGAGGCTGGGGGCCCCCTCAATGCTCGTCATCGATCTGGGGCCACCTAGGACAGGGCGAGCCTCGTCAGATGACATCCCCATGCGCAAGGATGAGCATCGCCTCTGTGACTCGATGGTGCTGCAGTCCTGGGCCCAGGAATCAGACACACTGGGCGCAAAGGCTTCTGGGGTTAGGACCCGTGTGGGCCCCAGGAACCAAGTGACATTGTTTTTAATCATTGCAGATGGAACACAGAGAGCACCAAGCTACACCTCAACCCTTTTTTCTTTCTTTTTTTTTTAAAAACTGGGTACATTTTAGGTATATATAGTGATCACATTCATCATAGAGAATTTGCACCTGTACATGATATATCTTGCTCCTTTTTTTCCCATTTCCCTTCTCTCTTGAACATTTTCTTCCCATTTCCCAGTATCTTTTATACATTTTGTCCTTATTTACACTTCCAAAGAAAGATTTGTGCAGTATTAAAACACATGTGTTTGTGTGTTTCCAGCACCATTTATTAAAGAGGCTATCTTTCTTCCAGTGAAGGTGTTTGGTTATTTTGTCAAAGATAAGGTAGCTGAGTATGTCTGGAGTTGTTTCTATATCCTCTAATCTGTATCATTGATCTTCTGTGTTTTTTTGGCCTGTACCATGCTGTTTTTTATCACAGTAGCGTTGTAGTATAATTTCAAGTCAAGGATTGTGATGCCTCCTGCCTTGTCTTCGTTGCCCAGAATTTACTTTTGCTGTTCTAGCTGTCTTCTGGTTCCAAATGAATTTTAGGATTGTTTTCTCTAATTCTGTGAGGTATGCTATTGGATTTTTTGAAATCAGGATTGCATTAAATTTGTGTAACCATTTTGGAAGTATGGCTATTTTCACTGTATTCGGTTTTCCTACCCAAGAGCAAGGGCTATTGCACCATTTTCTGATATCCTCTTCAACCCCCTTTTTCAGATTGCTGTAGTTTTCAATGTAAAGGTCTTTTACTTCCTTTGTTAGATTGATTCCTATGTATTTCATTTTTTTTTGTACGCTACTGTGAAAGGTGTTGTTTCCCTAATTTCTCTCACAGTTTGTTATTTGTGTACAGAAATGCTGATTTTTGAGAGATGACTTTGTATCCAGCTATACTACTGAATTTGGCTATTAAATCTAGAAGTCTTTTGGTGAAGATTTTGGGATCTTCTATGTAGAATATTATATCATATGCAAATAATGCTAATTTAACTTTTCCTTTCCTGTCTTCATTCCTTTTGTTTCTCTCTCTTATCTAATTGCTCTGGCTAAAGTTTCCAGAGCTTTACTGAATAACAGTGGTGACAGTGGACATCCTTGTCTTGTTCCTGATTTTAGATGGAAAGCTTTCAGTTTTCATCCACTTAGTGTGATGCTGGCTATTGGCTTGTCATGGTGGCTTTTATCAGATTGAGATAGACCATCTTATTCCAATTTTCTGTAGGATTTTTTTTTACTATGAAAAGGTGTTGGACTTTGTCAAATGCTTTTTCTGCATCAGTTGAGATGACCCTATGATTTTTGTTCTTGGCTCTTTTGATGGTGCATTATATTTACTGATTTGATGAATCTTACTTGGTCATGGTGTGTGTTATGGTTGATATATTGTGTCAACTTGGGGAGTCTAAAGGTTTAGCTGAGTGATTCAGCAGGAAGCCAGGGTGCTTATTTTGTACACATCCTGAGCCTATGGAAGAGGTGGCCATGGAGACTGTGTGAGTGCTACACACCCCCTGGGTGGGGGTAGCCTGTTTACAATGTAAGGGAAGAAAAGAGGCTGCTTGCAGCTATTCCTCCCTTTTGCTGGTTGTTTTGCTGTGCTCTGCTGCCCTGAACAGTTTGCCCTCTGCCATGTGCCACTCTGCCTCAGAATCAGCCAAATACGGACTGAAACCTCCACAAACTGTAAGCTAAATAAACCTTTCCTTCCTTCATTTTGGGTGTTGGGTATTTTGTCTTAGCAAGGAGAGAAAACTAACCAAGACAGTGTGTAATCTTCTTGATGACTTGCTGCATTCTGTTTGCCAGTATCTTACTGAAGATTTTTCCAACTATGTTTATTAGGGAGACTGACCTGTAGTTCTCTTTTTTTGGTTGGATCCTTCTCTGGTTTAGTATCAGAATAATGACTGCTTCCAGGTACAAATCTGGGAGTATTGCTTCCCTTTCAATTTCATTAAAGAGTTTCAGAAGGAGCAGTATTAACTCTTCCCTAAATTTCTTACAGAAATCAGTAGTAAGTCTGTCAGGGCCTAGGCTTCTTTTGTTAGTAGATTTTTAATTACATCTTCAGTTTCACTGACTGATATTGGTTTATTTACAATTTTTGTATCTTCTTGATTCAGCTTTGGTAATTATGCATGTCTGGGAACCTGTCTATTTCTTCTGCATTTTCCATCTTATTAGAATGCAGGTTCTCGGGGCAGCCATTGAAGACCTTCTGGCTTTCTTCAGGGTCTGCTGTGATTTCACCCTCCTCGTGCCTGGCTGTGGGCTCTGGCCTTGTGCTTTTCAGTGAGGTCAGCCAGGGTTCGTCGGTTTCATCTAATCTTTCAAAGAGCCAGCTCTTAGATTCATTGATGCTTTGTGTTGTTTGCTTAGTCTCAATTGCATTAATTTCTATTCGGATCTTTATAATTTTCTCCTTCATACAAGCTTTGGGCTTGACTCACTCTTCTTTTTTCTAGAAGCTTGAAGTTCAGCATTAGGTTGTTTATTTAGTTTGCAATGTTTTCCTGATTTGGGAATTCATTGCTATAAATTTCCCTTATAGGACTGCTTTCATTGTGTCCTGTAAGTCCTTATATGTTGTGCTGTAATTATAATTGTAGAAACTGTCTAATTTTTTAATTTAACCTGTGACCTATTGGTTGTTCAGAAGAGTGTTTTTTGCTGTTTGTTTTTGTACTGAGAATTGAACTCAGGACCTGTGCTTGCCAGGTAGGCACTTGTACTGCTGAGCTATATCCCCAGCCCAGAAGAGTGTTATTTAATTTCCATATGTTTAAAAAAGTTCTGTTATTTCTTTTGCCATTGATTTCCAATTTCATTGCACTATGGTCTGATTATCTGATGATATGCATGGGACAATTTCAATTCCTTTGCATTTACTTAATCATGTTCCATGAGCTAGTATATGGTCTATCTTAGAGAATGTCCTTGCACAGCTGAGAAAAATGTATATTCTGATGTTGTGGGGTGGAACACTCTGTAGACATATACTAAGTCCATTTGTTTGATGGACTTAGTTTGGTTCAGTTCTGATGTTTCTTTGTTGGTTCAGTTCTGATGTTGCTTTGTTGATTTTTTTGTCAAGTTTATTTATTTGTGACAGTGGCATATTGAAGTTCCCCATTACAATTACATTAGTGCTTATTTGATTTTTCATACCCATTAATATTTGTTCTATATAGTTGAGTATGCTGATATTTGGAGCCTATATATTTGTGGATGTTTTTGCTTCCTCTTAGATTGTTCCCTTTACAAGGATGTAGTGACCTTCTTTGTTCCTCTTAGCCAGTCTTGGCTGGAAACCCACTTTGTCTGCAAATAGAATAGTTACCCCTGCTTTCTTTTAGGCTCCTGTTGCCTGGAGTGTTGTTTTCCATCCTTTGACTTTCAGTCTATGAATTTATTTTTGAAATGTCTCTTAAATGCAGTATATTGTTGGGTCTTGCTTCTTGATCTGTTCTGCCAGTCTGTTTCTTTTGATTGGTGAATTGGGATCATTTACATTGATGGTTATAGCTAGTATGTACTGACTTATCCTTGTCATATTATTTTGTTGTTGGTTCCCCCACTTTTCCCCATTTAATTGCTTGCCTTGCCTGGTGGATTCATTCTGTTGGGGGTCCATGGAGTTGCAGTCCTTGTTACCTCTTTCTAGAATGTCCTTCAGGACATTCTGGAGGGCTGGTTTGGGAGCCATGAATTTCCTCAGATGTTCTGTGTCATGGAAGTATCTTATTTCTCTATCAATTTTGAAAGATAGCTTTACAGGGTACATCAGTCTGGGTTGGAATTTGTTTTTTTGGAGGGCTTGAAATACTTCACTACAAGCTCTCCTTGAGGGTTTGTGCTGAAAAGTCTGCTGTGCCTCTGATGGGGTTTCCTTTGTAGACTTTGTTTCTTTTCTCTAAAAGCTTTTAATATTCTCGTGTTGAATTTGTGGACTCTTGACTGTTATATGCCTTGGTGCAGATTTTTTTTTTTTGGATCATGGCTAATTGGAATTCTATGTGCCTCTCTTCTGTATGTCAAATTCTTTTTCTATGCTTGGGAAGTTTTCTGCCATTACTTCTGTGAAGAGTTTTTATGTCATTTGCACCATCTCCTGCTTTTTCATTGACTCTAATGAATTTATGTTATTCTTCTTTGCATCATCTAGCTGCTGCTGGATTTTTTGTGGTTCCTTGATGTTTTTAAGAAATGTTTCTTTTCAAAATCACTAACCACAATCCTGTCTTCTATATCTGATATTTTGTCCACATTGACTCATTCTGCTGAATATAGTTTCAATGAAATTTTTAATCGCCTGGATTTCTGTTTGAATGTTTCACGGATTGCATTTCTTTCCTATGTTGAGCATTTATGGTTTCTATCATATTCCTAAACTCCTCTATTTAAAAAAAAATCTGTATCTGCTCTAGAGTCATTCACAATGTCTGTCATTATGGCCACCATCTCTGTAGTTATCTGAGAAGTAATTCTGATTTGATTTTTTCTTGAGCCTCATTTATCTATTTTGTTACTTCTGGTGTTACCACTTCAGAGAGTTCAGGTAGGTGTCTTTCAAATTGTTCCACCTAACTGCTTCCTGGTTTGTTTTTGGTGAGCTGGAATTCTGGGGTTGCATCTTGCTTAAGTGTCTTCTCATTTTCTACTTTTTAAAAAGGTTAATTCCTGGGTTGATGCTTGTAAATTGCTTATGGCAGGTAGCTTTATTGCTAGTATTTAGAACCCTTAAGAAATAACTACTTTGCAGAGGTGTCTTCCAGTTGTAGCTAGCTTTTGGGTTTTAAGACTGTTACAAGATCCTACCTCTTCAATTTATTGGGAATGAGAAGTTGCTGCCTGTTTGCCTAGCCTCTGGTTCTTTGACACTGTCCTATAGTATTGTTTATGACCCTTAGGCAATCTCTAGTCTTGGTGTATCAGGAAGAACAACTGCTTAGAACAATTATGTCACCTTGGCTAACGTGGTACAATCAGCAGTAACAATAGCATCAAATACAGCCTAGAGAATGACAGACTGTGATTCATTTGCCACCTGCAAGTGTATGAAATAGATTTGTGGTCATATAACAACATCTAAAACAAAACAGAAAATTATAAATATGCCATCAGTATGGTGATTTTATCTTCAGGGGATAAAATTTAAAATGAGTTAGGGGGTAAAATAGAGACATAGAAGAGGAAGAGATTAGAAGGCTGGAGGACAAAAGATTACATGAACTGTTGGAAATTGGTGAAGAAGACAGAGGGAAAGAAGGAAGAAATAAAAACAAGAACAAAACAACAAAAACCCCTAAAAACCACGTTAACATATATAAAAATAAGAATTAAAAAAAAGGAAGAGAAAAAAATGTCCATTTCAGGGGGTTCTCTGCCATCACTGGCAGACAGAGTAGGCAGACAGAGTCCAGATCTGAGTTGGTTAATCCCAGCAAGCTTGCTGCAGCTTTACTTCTGGGTAGTGGATAATCCCAGCGAGCCTGCAGCTTTAGTTCCACTGGTGCTCAGGCTGGTTTCTGCCTGTGAAGCTGGAACCTGATCTGTTCAGCCTGCGACACTCTGTGTGCCTCCCTCCAGCTTGAAGTCGGGTCCACCTCACCCTGACCCTGGGAGCTGCTAGATGGAGCCGGCCCGAAGCTGCTCTGAGTTCCCAGCTCGGCTGGCCCCTCTCCAAGATGGCTCCTGGCCAGCCGCCCTCTCCTGGGGACATCTCCACTGGAGTCTGCATTGACCACTGCTCCGTTCCACTGGTGCACTTCCACGTGGAAGCCTCTGGGGTCACCGTGCGTCTGCAGGCTGGGGCGCCCCTCCCAAGCAGTGAACCAGGGCTCAGGGAGAAGGCACTGCTTGCCACCTCCTTCTTGTGCATTGAGGCCTCTTTGATCTCCCCAGGGCTTCAATTCTCACTTTAGATCCCTGCTAGATCTTGGGGACCTACTTCTCTTCTTTTCTTCCTCACTCTGCTATATCCCAGTGTCTGGACACAAAATCTCAGAGAGGCTGTTTCTCTGCTATTCACCACTCCCACCATCTTCTCAGATGTCCTCAACCTTTTTATTCTGAGATAGGGTCCTGCTAAGTTTCCCAGGCTGCCCTTGCACTTGTAATCCTCCTGCATCAGCCTCCCAAGTAGCTGGGATTGCAAGTGTGTGCACCACTGTGCCTGGCCCCAGTCACCCTCTTTTCCCTGCAGTTTCCTAACAAATGACATGGGAACAATCAGTCTCTACTCACAGGAGGCTAGGACTGCTGTGCCAGCCCCAACTGGCCTCTCTGGTACACACATCCCATAGATCAGCTCTGCAGACAGCAGCCAGTGCCTGTGATGAGGGAAGCTCACCCACACAGGGACTGCTCCACTGTGCCTCCTTCAGCATGAGGGCCCAGTGCTTGTAGGGGAGGAGGAGGCCTGCCTCAGTCCCCTCCCCCAGCCCTTGGAGCCCCACAATGCCTTCTCCTTCCTGTTGCTCACCCGGACAGATTCCAGCCTGACAGCCAGACCCTGGGCTCCTCTCTGTGAGCTGTCCCATGGCAGGAGGGCACCAGAGGACACTTTGAATTCTCCCCAACCTGACTTCCAGTAAAGTCGTCACAACCAAGACCAGGCTAAGTGGAAGGGACTCTCTGTGGTGGTGGCAGAGGCTGAGGGTGCCCGGTGCATCACCTTGAGGACTCTGACTGCCAAACCAGAGCTCCCTCCAATGCCCCTCGGAGCCCCTGCCCAGTGCAAAGCCTCACATGGGGGCAGGTACCTCATATGTGGAGCCATCAGCACAGTGCAGCACCCCATGTCCCTGGCGCTGGTCCCAGATCCAGTCGCCTTCATACTTGTCACCGTTCCTGAGGGCACAGCAGAGGGGTCTCAGGCGGGAGCCAGGTGGTGCCATGACTCAGATCGGCTCTTCCAACCGGGCTCAGCACCCATCTCAGGGACTGGGGTAAAAATAGGCCCTGAGCAGATGGCCTGTGAGCTGGTGCCTTGCCAGGGCCTAGGGAGGGGAGGGACAGGTGGGTCGCATCTGCCCATCTGGGCACTCCGTGGCAGCCCTTGGAACAGAAAGGATGGAGGCAGAGGAGCAGGGCTGGGGAGAAGCTGCACTAAGACCTGAACACAGCTTAGCACAGGCAGCCCTGCCTGGAGGGGCTGTGCTGGTGGAGGAGTCTTCGATCCCCCTTCCTGCTGGCCTTCCCTCCAGATACCTTAACTAGGGCAGATGATTTTTTCTACAAAACAATCACTGTCAGCAACAGGAGCCCAAGGTGGCTCAGCAATGGAGGACTTGCCTGGCACGTGCCGGCACGGGGTCCATCCCATAGGGCAATGGTTGCAGTGTGGACTGTGGGACTTCAACAGAGCTGCCCTCTCCCTGGGGCACCCCAGGATTCATGCCTCCCCAACCACATACTCACTCAAAGAGCATCTGCCCCCAGCCATGCCTCTTGTTGTCATGGAAGGAGCCCTGGTACACCTGTCCCTTTGGGTCCACCAGGACTCCCTGCCCTAGGGGAGCCAAAGATACAGTGTAACTTCATGCCCCCACCAGTGGTGCCCACACTGCCCTATCCCAGGAAGGACTCTGCCTACAGCCCTCGGACGGCTCCGCCCAGCAGAGGGGCAGCAGGGAGGCGATGAGTCTGGAGCAGGACTGGGGCCCAGGACACCCTTGGGAGCCCGGCTGCTCCTTCAGCACCACCACAGCAGTGGCAAGTGCAATCATGGACAGTGATGATGGCCACTGTCTGGGTCAGCCTGGGGGGCAGATGTCAGCAGCTCAGGCTGGCTTAAAGAGGCTCTGAGCAGGGGCCTCCTTCAAGGCCTCCAGACCCAATCTCTGAGATGGAAACTGCTCTGCCGTCTGGGGGACCATGCAGGGAGCGCCTAGGTTGGCTGCTGTGTGACTACTTATTTACGAGAAACCCCACTTTACTGCGAGCTTCCCACTCGCCACGCTGGACCCAGGGGCCTGAGGGAAACCACGAGAGAGCATGACTGAATTAGGTGTGACCTTTAGGTGGGAGGTGGCTCACCACACAACAGCAGAGCACTGAGGTGTGACATGCGTAGCGGGACACATGGCAGGATGGGGCTCCCATGGTGCAGGGCCTGGGACTGAGGGGAGGATACATGGTCTGGGGACAGCGAGGGTGAGCCTCTCCCTTTCCAACCTCTGAAGGCTAGCGGCAGGGGAAGCCGTTCCCAGATATGAGGACATCCACTCCCCCCCAGCACCCGCCCTCGAGCCCTGTGGTCAGACCTTCCCTGAGGCCGTGCCAGAGCTCCCCTTCGTAACGGCCCCCAGCTCCATACGTCATGACGCCACAGCCTTGAGGCTCTCCCAAAACAAACTGTCCAGAGTAGGTGTTTCCTGTGTGCAGATGAGGAGGAGGTCACTGGTATGTCCAGTGTCCCTTCCATCCTGACCAATGGGTGTCTGTCTCTAGGTTACTCACAGTGTGGTCAGTGGAGGAGGAACACCATGACACAGCTTGTTCCTCCCTGCGCAGTGAGGACTGCAGACTCACCCAGGTGACCCTTCCTGTGGGCACCTGAGGGACATGCTGTGGGGTAGCCTCGTCCCCAGGCCTTCTGTGTGTGTGGTACCAGGGCCTCACATATATTGGGCAGACTGTTCTGCCACTGAGCTATGCGCCCCCTCTATTTTTTTTGAAACAGGATCTCGCAAACTTGGCCAGGCTGCCTTGGAGCTTGTCAACTTCTGCCCTAGCACCCTGAGGAGCTGGAATTACAGGTGGGAGCCATGATGCTCAGCCTCTCTGGGCTTTTAAAAGGCAACTGGAAGTCGAATGCAAGAAAAGCTCCCATGAGCACGGACCACACACTGTGAAGAGGGTCTGAGGCGCTGGGCAATGCCCTGGCCATGGGCATGGGGTTGGTAGAGCAGATTTCCCATCTGGGCATAGGATGTGGTGAAATATCTTTAACGAAGAAGGACGCTGCCAAGTTTAGGATGATATCACTTTATTCCACAGAAGTGTCATGGAGAAGCTGAAGGCAATTGTAGGGGTGAGTGCAGAGCCTCATATGGGGGTCCCTGGGGTCCCCAGGGAGCCCCTGGCCAGGCATAAAGGCCATCCAAGCTGTGGGACCCATGCCACATGACCCAGCTTGCACACTGCTGTCCCCTTGTGTTAGGGGAACCTGAGGGCCATTTACACATAGCAGCTTGTGCATTAAAGCTGGGGACTGGCCTCCCTAAGAGAGTTGTGAGAGAGGGGTCAAGAGCCCATCCACCACCTCCAGCACTGACCTGACCAGGCCCAGTGCCGGCAGCCTTGCCCTGTGATCTCTCCGTCCACGAATTCACCTTCATAATAACTCCCATCCTTAAACACCAGCTTCCCGTGACCTGGGAAGAGAAGTCATTGTGTGAAGTAAAGTCAGTAGGGGAGCAGGAGTGGTGGCTCACAAGCCCACAGCCACTGAGGTTTCTCAAAGACTTTAGCACAGTCTTTGAGAAAGAGAAAGAGGCTTTTGCAAACCCTTAAGTTTTCACGTTGGCTCCACTGCCCCTCCAGCATGTGCTCTCCACAAACTCACTCATGCATTCCACATCCACCTGAAGGCTCCTCAGAGCAGCTGTGTAACATCCCTGAGTGCCCCCTTCTCAGCTAGAACAGCCACAGAGGCATGCACGGCACAGACGGGACCTTGCTGCCTATGTCCTCAGAGGGATGTGGACACAAATCTGCCCACATGAACACAGGGAACGGTGCTGGGGGAGATAGTCTGAAAAGCAGGTGGCCCTCAAGGAGGCTCTGATCACAGCCTTGCACGTGAGGCTGACATTCACCAAGAGGAAGAGAACCCCTGATGTCTGCACAGAAATCAGAAGTGTGGCAAGAACTAAATATAAGGCGAAAAGGTGACGCAGAAAATACTGGGAACCAACAGGTCAAAAAGCCCAGTCTTCCAGGTAAGACAGGTGGAAGACACAGAGCAGGTAGAACCCACCCACTTTTAGAAAATCCTGTATTAGAAAGTCCTGTAAACATGGATCCCAGGGAGTGCAGACACCAAACCGTTCTCAATGCCCTCCTGGCCCATGTGCGGGATGCGGTGCTGAGAGTTGGGACAGTGCTCTGGAGCTCTGTGCCTGCAGACAAGGCCCAGTGTGTGTTTCTGTGAGTTGAGGGTATTCCAGGGGACTTTACTTTAACTTCCTTTCTTCTATTGGTTAGTTTTCTACATAAGTAGGTCATTTCTTTTACTCAGAAACAAAATGTAAAGCCAGCTTTCACTCTGGAAAAGAGGAGCAAACTAAAACTCTAGGGAGGGTTTCTAAGCTGTGGCTTCCTCTGCTGCAGGTGCCCGTAGTGGTGGAATGTAGCATACGGGGTAGGAGAGTGTCTCCTTCGATCTGCAGCCCCTGCCCAGCCCTGCCAGCCCTGTCAACCTCTGAGGAACATTAGGTGCAATGACCTCAGAAGCTCTCAGAAATGGCCTAGCGGTGGCACCAGCCCTAGCCCAGAGCAGGTAGGTAGCATTGTGCGGGCACACTGCGAGGTCACGTTTGGTGAGGCCCCTCCCCAGCGCCCAGAGAACATCAGCTCTGTCAGCTTCCAAGGTTTCTTACCGTGTTTCTTTCCTCCCTTCCATTCTCCTTCATATTGGAAGAAGGAATTTGGGTATATGTAGACACCATAACCTGAATTTGAAAAGAAAAGGAAGACAGTGACTTCTCGACAGTGTGGTTTGGCTGACATCAGTGGAGTGGGCTTGGGGCTGTCTCTGCACCACTCTAACTGGCCAGTGATGCATGGGGAGTAGGCGCGGTCCTGTTGCTGCCAGTCTATCCGTTGGTTGGCTGGCTTCTGGGACTTGAATGACACCTGGTGTGGAGGAGAGCAAGGATCACAGGACGCAGGCCGTGGGGGCGCACATGGCCTGGGGGTAGCAGTGGAGGCAGGGCTTGGTAAGGGTGCAGGGGGAGATCCTGATCCCACCAGACCTGACGGCACGGGCGTGGACTCTGGGATCATCCCGGCCTTGTTGCTCGGGTTTCAGGGTCAGTTTCTTCCTGAATGGATCGCTAGACCTCCACTCCCCGGGAGCAGACCTGCGGCGGGACGCAGACTTCCTAGGCCGCCAGCGCAGGGCAGGCCGGCTGTGAGCCCGCCCCCTCACCACCCACCTCACAGGGAAGCATGCGGACGCGGCCCGGCCCGGGAAAATCGCGGTGGGCTCCGGCCCGGGCTTCCCACGCACGCAGTCCGTACCGTTCCGCGGCGGCCGCCTTGGCGACTCCCGGTGCCGCTGGAGCGAGCCCGGATTCCCCCGGCCGGCTGCCGCCATCTTGCCGCTTGGCGTTCCCTAGCAACCAGACACGCCCCCTGCCTGGCCTTCTGTAGCTAAGGGGTGTGGGCAGGCCCAATCTCGAAGAACCGCAATCTCTGGAACGGAATACTCAGGCCCGGAGCCCGCGGGCGCCACTGCGCTTGTGCAACGCGGAGCATTTCCGCAGGCCCACCCTTTCCGCTGGGAGGACAGTCCGCCAATGGCTGCGGCGTCCTCACCGGAAGCGGAAATGGTTGGAGCTCCGGATCCCGCCTTACGGCCATCTTGGAGGCCGGAGGCGGTGCTGCTGTACAGAGCGGAAGTTCCCTTGCAGCTTCCCGGATCCGGAGCTGGACGCTGGCGGTCGCCCTTCCCACCGCCACTCTTCTGCGGCCGTGAGGGAGACCGCGGCTCGGCCGCGGCGGAGCTGCGAGGTGCCGGGGGCGGGGTTGGGGCGCGGAGTCGGCTGGACAGTGTCGCCCCCGCCTCCCTCGGGCTGTCAAGGCCGCGGGCTGGCGGGCAGATCCTCCAGGCCGGGGTGGCTGGCGGGGAGGGGGGGCGCGGAGATGTGGAGAGGGTCAGTAGGGCCACGAGGGGACTGCTGGGTCCCAGGAAGGGATACGGGCCCCAATGGGGACGGCCGAGCTGCGGGAGGGGACACAGGGGCAGCCTTGGGAAAGGCCGAGTTCCGGCACGGGACAGAGGGGCCGCGATGGGGACAGCCGAACCCTAGGAGGGACGGCGCGGGCCGCGAAGGGGATGGATCGACGCTCGAGAGTGGATGGACGGTACGCCTGGAGACCCGTCTCCCTGCCGCTGGCTGTCTGCCACCTACCCGGCCGCGGACAGTGGCCGGTGTTGCCTGCCAGGCTCGAGAGTGGTGGCGCGTCTGTGTGGGGTTTCCTGTTGCCACCCATCACATTTTTAGGGCTCATCTGCAGCGTTTAGCATTAAGCCTGAGGACTGAGACTTCACTGAGTGAGTTGAAGGGGAGTAGTTACTTGGGTCAAGATGGTACGGTGATAGTACTCCAAACTGAGGCAGTAAAGTCACTTTTCTAGGCTTACTTTTTATTGTTGGCTTCCTGGTCAGGGTGTCTGAGGGCCCAAAGAGCTACTTTGCCTTCACTCGGAGAACCTTCGGTGGCCTTTTGCCTTTGGTTGGAGATTGGTTATCCTGCACCCCTGTGTCCTTGGTTAGATGATTTCCCACCTTTGAAAAGATAGAAGCCCCTATAAATGAAAGCTGGGTCCTCAGTGATTGAGGCTTGGCCTGTGGGATCCTGTGGTGTGCTGGGGTGATTGTAGTACAAGTACAGTGTGCAAAGGCCGAGTGGGGATCTGTATCAGTCACTCCCATCGGAGGGAGGAGCCCAGGGTGGAGCCTGCCCTTGGAGGACCCTAGGTAGGACCTGCTGGGCATTTCAGGGAGGGACCGGCACCGAGAACATGTGTGGTGCACAGACCAGGGATCTCCTCTGTACTGGTTTCTTGTTCAGGACTGATGGCTCACAGAAACAACGAGTGTGCTCTAGAACAAGACACAGAAGTTCCTGTACGATTTCTGGCCCGGTACTCACTTTGTCTGCCTGGAGTGGTTTTATCTTGCTTTGTTTTCTTTGTGATGGAAGGTAAAGCAGTTACATTCAACAGATACCCATACCAGACCAACTGACTGCCTGCTCTGGTAGCTCAGTTTAGGGTGATAAGGCCCAGCTGGGAGCCAGACAAACCCCAATGCCCCCCCCCCCCGCCAGCTTGCATTCTAGTAGAAGGAAATTGAGAAGAAATGCAGAAAAGTATCAGAAATGATTGTTACACAAAATAAAAACGGTGATGTGACAGTAGGACTGGTGTCAGTTTGGACAGGAATGAAGGGCCTCACCGAGGAGGTGGCCTTTATAGTGAATAGAGGGAAGAGATGTGGAGGTAGAACAGCTGGTGAGAGGGCTGCCCTAAGGCGGAACAGTGTAAGGGGCCGCACACACTCCAAAGCGGAGGAGTCCAACCATATCAACCAATAAGGTTACGAGTACAGCCGCTTACTTAATGTTGACCCAATAGGTAGCAGGTCAGATGTGCCTGCAGCCTCAGTTCTGCTGTGTTTATTTTTTTGTTGACTTCCTCATGAGCCCAGCCCTTCTTAAGCCGTACATTAATTTCTGTCTAACTTAGCTGCCTGTGGTACTGTGTCAGTCTCTGCAGGCTCACCACAGGCTGCCACTTGCTCTTCAGAAGAGCTCTGAAGGAGGTGCTGACGTGCAGTTGCCCCCTTCCCAGGTCAGAGCCCCATTGTTCCACAGCCGTTGTCACAGAGCATGCTCAGCTCAGACTGGTAGAAATTGCAGAACCAGTATCTAAAGCAGGTGGTTGGATTCTAAAATTTGCTTTCTATCTTTTTTCTTTTTTTGTTTTTTTGAGGCAGGGTCTTGCTATGCAGGTTAGGCTAGCCTTGCACTGTCTTTGTAGTCCAGGCTGGCCTCCAACTTGCAGTGATCTTCCTTCCTCAGCCTCCTGAGTGCTGGGATTACAGGTGTGCACCACCACACCCGGGTAAAGTTTGCTTTCCTAATCATGCTTCAGTGCCTCTGTGTTATCGGTGCTGAGTCCAGCCCAGATGTGGGGAGGTGGGACATGGCTAGCGGACCCTTGGTGGGTCTTCCAGAGAGTTTCAGCAGCACAGCTGAGTGTGTACTTTAGTGGGACAGCTAAGTATTTTCTTTTTTATACTGCTTTTGTCATCTCAATTCAAGCAGAAGTGTTTCAGTGATAAACACTTTGGTCACAGTAAAATGTTTGCAAGCATGGTAGGGTAAGGAGTGTGACTGGATGAGTTTCCTGCTGACCGTGCTCTGCCCTAAGTGAGGTGGCCTTTCTCGGCTGTGCATTCTAGTGGAGCCTGTATTTAAATGTGGGGTTCCCCCAGTCACCTGTAGAAAGGTATCTCCCAAAGGGGCAGAGGATCGAGAGCCACCACCACTGAACTCCCAGCTGGGCTGTGTCTGGGCACTGTCCTCAGGGACCTGGGGAGTGTGCTGTGGAGTCTCTCCACACTTCTCACTGTAGACTTGATGCTGTGGCCTGCAGAGCTGCCCAGATGGTGACATTGCATTTGGGACTGGAAGCTGATCCACTTGGGACCCAAGGGCATGTGTAGTGGCCTGTTGGCTTCCCCTGTCCTGGGTGGGGGGATTCCCAGCGCCCACTGAAATGTGTGTGGGACAGGGTGGCTTTGGCCCCTCACCTCTGCAAGTGGGCGGGCAAGGCCACCTCTAGGCTGCTGTGGATGAAACCTGGGTCTGTATCTGCAGCTTGAGAGAGCCTGGTAGTGCAAGTGAAGCTGTGTGGCTCACGGTACTCAGAGCAGTAGACATATGGAGTCTCTCCTCACCACCTGTCATGGGAGCAGAAGGGGTTTGGGCACATGCCCCTGGCATCTGTCACCCCTGGCCAAGTGGCCCACAAGTGTCAAAGTAGGACAGACAGCAAAGGTTGCCATTAGTGGGCAGTGCTGTCTGCAGGGTGTGTTCTAAGTTCATGGTTGAGAGCTGGTGTTGGGCTAGGCTCTGGCCTTCTCAGGACCTCATTCTGTTTGAGATCTCTTCCCTTGAGAAGTGTGTGTGTGGGGGGGTGCTATTTCTCCTCTTGCCACCCAGAACCAAGTGGGGCAGTGCATGACCTATGGCACCTGGGTTCTTACAGGTGGATTTTGTGTGGGGTCAGAGAAGCTTGTGGAAATAGGAGCAGATAGGGTTACCTCCAGCAGTGAGATAAGGAAATGGGACATGGCTAGATGGGTGACCCACACATCTTCCTGTTGCAGAGGACTGGGCAGGACAGGGTGTGGAGAAGATGGGGGCTGGTACCCTAAGGGGCACCTGGGCAGGGTGTCAGCGTCATGTCTGCAGCAGGGGGTTGGATCAGGGGCTTTGAGGGCGGCTTCTGCTGCCATGAGGTGGGCGGTGCTGCTGGGCTGTCACCTCACTCCCTCCTTCCCCTCTACCAGGCCTGCTGCCTACTTGGTTAATCAATGTAAAAACATGAATGGTTTGGGTAAAACCCTGAGTACTGCAGAAATTGGCTTGGCAGACAGGTCGATCAAGGTGGACGTGTTCACAGCTTGAATGCTCTGTTTGGAATTTGAAGGCATCTTGTGTCTCTCTCAGGTGCAGAATGTCTGAAGGGGACAGCGTTGGAGATTCTGTCCATGGGAAGCCGTCCATGGTGTACAGATTTTTCACACGCCTGGGACAGGTCAGTGGGTTTGTAGATGGTGGGTGTAAATATTCAGAGAGGAAGCTGTCAGCTCCCAATGCACCTTCCTGCGGACCTTGAGTCCCGAGTGTTGCTGGAAGAGGCTGGAAGCAGCAGCTCACTGCACCCTGTGGCCATGCTCACAGGACTCCAGCAGCCGGTCAATCTTCCTGGAAAGCCCTTCTTGGGCTCTGGGTCACCTGCGTGTTTCCCTTTGAAATGTGCGGAGCTGCTGCTGCTGCTGCTGCTGCTGCTGCTGCTGCTGCTCCTCCTCCTCCTCCTCCTCCTCCTCGTCTGTGCAGGTGAATGCTGTGCTCCACCCCGTCGCCCTTGGGGACAGGCTGTGGTGGGGCCAGGGGGATGCAGCTTGCTGTATGTGGAGCTGGCCCGAAGATACTGTGTGCTTCGATGCACTCAGAGAACAGTTACAGACCCTGATACTTGGCTTAATTAAAAATGTGGGCTTTTTTATGTTTTCTTATTTTTAGTATTTTATTTTTTATATTTTAATTTTTTTATGGTACTGGGGATGAAACCCAAAACCTTCACACTGAGTGACCACTTCAGTCCCACCCCCACCTTAATTTTTGGTTTTTTGAGACAGCCTTTTGCTATGTTGTTCAGACTGGCCTTGAACTCTGGGCGACCCTCCTGCCTCAGCCTCCCAAGTTCTAGGATTACAGGTGTGTGCCACCACATTTGGCTTTTTTTAAAATCAGTTTTTAAATTGAAAAGTAACATATGCCAAACTATAACAATACTGAAGCTGGGTAATGAGTATTCACATATTTTGTGACTGAAAATCTTCATCATTAAAGGTTGTTTCACAGTTAAAATTTAAAACTTACACCTGTGTACATAATATGTGTGTACATATTAAAATAATAAGAGCTCCATCACTGAACTGTTGGCTGCCAGGGCCCTCTGTGCACAGGCAGGATTCTTGCTAGGCTTGAGGGGAGAACAGAGAGGGCTGGGAGGTGCGGGGGTGTGGGTTGGCTGGAGCCCTCTTATGGCCATGGGGACCTGGAGATGCACAGTCTCTCCTTTTGAACCCTCTCTTTGGGTGAAGTTGGTCTCCCTATCATGGTCCCTTTAGAGCAGTGCCCATGGAGATGGCACCCATGCCACACCAGGCTATTTATGAAAGCTCTGAAAGGTTTGCCACCACTGTTCCAGACTGATGCTAGGATACCATCTCTGACAGAGTTTGTAGTGCTTTCAGTAAAGGGATAAACCTGCCTCAGGAATTATTGTAAATATATTCTGGATTATTTCCAGTCATTGCTTTGTGTCAGTATTTATCTCTTGCTGTTCTAATTAGCTCTTTTTAAAATAAAAAACCAGAGCCAGGGATATAGCTCAGTGGCATAAGTACCTGCCTGGCAACTGCAAGGTCCTGAGTTTGATTCCTGTTTATCCCCACCCCCCAAGAAAATCAAAAACCAGCCTTGGCCAGAGTATGTTTTATATCAAAGCCTGCAGTGGAAGTTCCCAGGTCAACTTCATGTTTCCCACCCTTGTCTCTTCAGATTTACCAGTCCTGGCTGGACAAGTCCACACCTTACACGGCTGTGCGGTGGGTGGTAACATTGGGCCTGAGCTTTGTCTACATGATCAGAGTTTACCTGTTACAGGTAGGTCTGCCATAGTAAGACTGTGCCACTGAGGCTCTTAGTGTGGTGCTGGTTGGGATATTGCCATTGCAATTTATTTTGCAGGAAATGATGTATAATAGACACTTTGCATTTCTCCAAGTGTAGGAAAAGTTTCGGTGAGTGTCTCTCTAAAGAGGCTTGTTTTGTCATCTTCTCTAACAAGGGTTCCCAGCAGGTCCAGGCCAGTCTTGACCTCAGCCTATGTCCTGCCCAGGTGACAGGCCTCTGTCCCCTTGGAGTATGCCATGTGCCTCTCAGGACAGAGGTCCCACCCCAGATAACATGATGAGTCCACGAACCTTGAGTGCTACGAGTGTTACTGGCATTAACAGGTTCAGCCACATGTGCTGTGCCGGAGGCTGAAGGAGCCAGTGAGGTGGCCGTGCTGGCACAGTCACCAGGCACCTCTGGGTCTCTAGGTCCTATTGGGACATGTTATTTCCTACTGAGTGCTTGGAGTACAGGGGCTCCCTGCTGGCACAGGTGGGGGTGGGTAAGAAGCCGTGTCTGGAGAATTTGCTCCTGGGGACGGGGAAGGAACTTGGTCATCTAAAGCTCCTGCCTCCCTCTTAGCTGTTTTCCAAGACTTAGGAGAACAGTGGTCCATGAGCAGCACAACGTGTGCAAGTTGACACTCAACACTAAAGCTTGGGTTTTGTTTGCATCTGGTTCATTGCTTCACAAGACCCCACACTGGTTCAGTGTGGAGGAGATGGCAGCTCTGCAGCTGCTGCAGCAGGGACAGTCTGTATAGGGTTTCTGAAATTAATGTGGAAATTTCTTTTCGTAAGTTGGAACTTGGTCCATTTGCTAATGGAAAGACTGGCCCGGCAACTTCGAGTTAGGGGTGTGGCCAGGCAGGTGTGACATGCAGTTTCACTCTCCTGAGCCAGACTTGCACTGCAGCGTGACGACACGTGTGCATTAGTTAATGTTCCATCTGAGGTTTTAGTCGCCTGGCTTGAATGCTTTTAGGCAAGAAGGCTTCCTCTTGTTTGTATGAGCAAATGCAGACTTGAAGTTTGACAGTGCACTTGCAGGGTATTGGGGGTTGGGGTTGCAGTGTCCACCTCTCCTGAGGAACACTTGACCCCAAGGTCCTGGCCCTACATTCTCCCGGGCAGCGTCTAGTGTAGTGGTGGGAGTTGTTCCTGAGGATGACCGGCCACTGTGTCTATAGCAACAGTTATGATTCTGCTGATGCCACAGGGATCGCTGGCCCATGGCAGGCTGGGGAGCAGAAGCGATAGCTCACCCCTAGCTGCCCTGCCCAGGCTTGACGTACAGGTTTGCTTGTGATTTGGAAAGCAGCTGGCTTTGCTGGTTGAGAGCGTGGGCTTCCAGTGTCTGTGTGGCTGACCGGACTCAGAGGAGTTTGCTGTTGAGCTCTGAGCTGTCACTGTGGTACCAAGACCCACAGAATGACTTGAGAGGAATGGTCCTTGTGGGCTGCCTTCGTCCAACATCATGGAAGCCATTGCTGCTTTACTGAGAGTGAGTGTGCGCTCTGCAGCTCACTGGGCATCGTGCCGTGGCCTGGAGAGCCTCAGGCTGATGGTAACAGGGCTGCTCACCAAGCTTGCCTCTTCCTTTCCAGGGCTGGTACATAGTGACCTACGCCCTGGGAATCTACCACCTCAACCTCTTCATAGCGTTCCTCTCCCCCAAAGTGGACCCCTCCCTGATGGAAGACTCAGGTACTCCATCCCACCTTCATGCCACCACGAGAGCTGTTCATCCACTTGGAGATGTAGAAACTGAGGCACATGGGTTCTGACTTGTCTAAGATCACGTCACAGATGACGGGGCGAACAGGGCTGAGGCCTATGCCTGAGCCTCTGAGTCTTGTGTCTCACAGGTGGCCGTGCAAGGCCTTTGCTGGTGGCTCTCAAGGACTACCCACCAGACCTCTCCCAGAGGTTCACACACACTGCCCACAGCGGTCACCATAGGTCACAGGCACCCAGCTGGCAGTGGTCAGGCTGGCTCCAAGCTCTTGGGGGCTGAGATATTGGTGTTTGTGTGCCATGGGCCCTGGGCCAGCCGTGACACAAATGAGGAGTTACCATCCTGGGGCTGCTCTGGCCCTGTGGCTGAGACCTGTCATGAGTGGTGCTGTTTCTAAAACTGTTTTCAAATCGGATGAGCAGAAGCCTGTGATTTTCTCTGCAGACCGTTCAGTGAAAACACTGAGGAAAAGTAGCAAGTAGCCCCTTTCTTGGGAGGTTGCTGTCTGGGGAGACTGGAAGGTAACCAGGAGGCCGTTACTGTTGGCCTCAGTTTCTCATGTGCAGCTGGGTGTGGCTGGGTGTGCTGGGCCTCTCACGCATGTTGTGTGCGGATGAGACGTGGCCCTGCTGCTCCTCCACACCTGTGTGCACAGTGCTCATCTTGTTTGCTGTATGAGCCTGCATGGAGTGCAGTCAATGAGAAACCTGTGCAGCTGAATTTTTTTTATTCACTTAAAAGGTATAAGAGACTTTTTAGAAAGAAAATTAACTAAATTGAGTCTTGTAAAGCATCGAGTTGATTTGTAAATTGGCTGTAGACTCATTTTTTGTTTGGTTGGGGATACAGGCTGTGTTGCAACACGCGAGGCCTGCTAGCTCAGAAGCTTTTAGGAAACTCTAGGCATGTGGTAGAGGGGAAAAGCTGAGTTAAAAAGAAAGAAAAGCTATGAGCCGAGTGCTGTTTCTCTGACGGATGCCCTGCTTTCCAGATGATGGCCCTTCGTTACCTACCAAGCAGAACGAGGAATTTCGTCCCTTCATTCGAAGGCTTCCAGAGTTTAAATTTTGGTGAGCTAATTCATTTTTTCCTCTATTAAACTTTTAAGAAATATGTTTAATTTTTACCTAACACCCATGAACATGCATGCTCATGGCATACAGTGTGACATCCCGCCCTGTGCACATCATGTCTTGTCACCATGCTTGTTCCTCTGTGCTGGGAATGTCAGAAGTTGCTGCTCCGTTTGACTGCAACTTTCATTTTTAAAGGTATCAGCCAGAGAGGCCCAGAGAACAGATTGATTTTTGTTCTAGTTAGCAAGCAATTTAAACTTGTTAAACAAGGGAGATTTTGGTTGTGCTTCATTTTCCTGTGGTGTCCATTCACCAGAGGACACTGGACTGGGCTGGGGTGTACCACAGGGTTTGGAGAGACCTCTCTCGAGGTCTTTGAGCTTTGGGTTAGTGCCAGGGGTTACAACGGCTTTGGGGCAGGAGCTGCCAGCCTCTTGCAGACATGGGCGTCAGGAAGGCAAGTCCAGGCAGCCTCTGTGGCCAGTAGTGGTGGACCAGCTTTCTGTCCGGGCCCTTGGGGAGCAGGTCCTGAGCAGAGGTGTGTGGGGTCTGTGCAGGGCCAACCTTGGGGACTGGTCCTCTGCTAGACCAGACTTCCTATAGGTGGTAGGAACAGGGTGAGAATAGTGGGGACAGCTCCTCAGTACCCGTTGGGCTAGGGCCTTTGCACTGTGGCCTGTATCTGTCTACAGGACCCCCACCTTGGCACAAGAGGAGCAGAATCTTGGCTGAGTTCATGAGCTGAGCAGGCCAGGTTCCTAAAGCTTCTGCTGTGCAGTGCTGGTGGCAGGAGACAGGGTGCTGGATGCTGGGGCAGGGCAGGGCATGGTTCTGTTGGAAATGGAGACCTTGGGGTTCAGTTTGAGAATGATGTCTGGGTCAGAAGCTGACTGAGACCCAGGGTCTGGGCTGTTGGTGTGTACACATTGGCTTCAGCATAGGTGTCGATATTTCATGTAGGTTGCAAGTGACTGAGTACTCAGGGGACTCAGAGAAGCATGGTGCTGCTGTGAACCCAAGTGCATGTTCATGGAACACACACAGACCCCATGCTACTCCCCAGTAAGGGTGCGCCTCCTGTGGATGCTTATTTGTGGGCAAAGATAGGAGTAGCCAGGGCCAAGAAGGTGGTCAGGTGGAGCCTGGTGCCAGCTGAAGGTGGTGGCACTAACTTTTGCCCTTTCTTCAAGGCATGCAGCGACGAAGGGCATCCTTGTGGCCATGGTCTGCACCTTCTTTGAGGCTTTCAACGTGCCGGTGTTCTGGCCGATCCTGGTGATGTACTTCATCATGCTTTTCTGTATCACAATGAAGAGGCAAATAAAGGTAAAAGACTGGGTGCTGATGCTGCCTGGGTGACAAGTTACTGCCCCACTGCTGCAGTGGCCCTGGGTGAGGGGTGCCCAGCGTGGGGACAGGCAGCAGGAGCAGGGTCGTGTGGCTGGCGAGTGCACAGGGGGAACCAAAGGGCTCAAGCAGCTGGTGGAGGTGGGGAGGATGCCCTGGGCTGCAGCGTCCAGTGCCCTTCCTGTTTGAGTTCAGGGCCTGTTGGATCTGCTGAGGAGTAGCGGGACTGTGGAGTGCAGCTGTGCACCCTCTCTTGGGGCCTGGCCTCAGCCCTCCCAGCCATGCCTGCATGACACTTCCCTGGGGGCTGTTAGGATGGAGCTAGGAAGCACGTCACCCATTGGCATCTTTTTTTGTTTGTTTTGAGACAGTCTTACTATGTAGCCCAGACAAGCCTAGAACTCAGTGATCCTCCTGCCTCAGCCTACCCAGTGCTGGGGTTACAGGTGTGCACCACCACGCCCAGCTCAGTCCTATCAGTACCCTGATGTTGGTTGTGATAGTGGAAGACATAGAGGTATACCTTTGGCTGTTCACATTGAGGGGAAATGTAGAAATAACGAGTCTGTTTTGTTTGTTTTCCCAGCACATGATTAAATACCGGTACATACCATTCACACACGGGAAGAGGAGATACAAAGGGAAGGAGGACGTGGGCAAGACGTTTGCTAGCTAGAAGCTGACTGAGTCGCTTATGTGGTCAAGACCGGTTTTGAGCCATTGTAACAATGCCTTTTTCTTCACATAAAGTAGTTGATTATGAGGGAGTCGAATTTTCTTTTTAAAAAGAAGCCTCAATGATTTTTAACTGAAATATCAGGTTCTTGAAGAAACTGGCATTTAAACCAAATTATTTCCTCTTCAGCGGTGTTCACGTTCCCCAGTGTATGGAATTGTAGTAAACTGTGGGCTCCGGGCCTGGGCGAGGGGGAAGGGAGGGTGGGCAGGAGCCAGGCTGCCTTCCTGCCACCTGAGGCCCCTCTTGAAGGCCTGAGCCAGCCCTGCTGGTGTGGGAAAGGGGGTGAGGCTGTGAAGGCAGACCTCTTGGCCAGCATTCTCAGGCCAGTTTCCAGGCTTCATCTCACTGGAGATGGCTCATGTTGGCCTCTACCCTGATGACTTTGTTAACTATCCTGCTTCTGAGGGCCTGGAATTATAAATATATATATATATTCTATTTTAATTGTTTGAGATTATTTTGACACATTTCTTTGATACCTAGTTTGCTTTTGATTAATTTAAATTTGTGCTCATGCAGCAGCCCCTGTAAGGAAAGATTAGACTTGGTCAATGCAGACCAGGCCTGCAGGTTAACCCAGCTTTTCACTTCCTATGGGGGAAGACAGAACCTACTGCATGTTAGCTTTTTTGATGTGATAAACATTTTACTAATTGACTTTTTAATTCCAACTTTATTAAAGACAATGTCCCCTTGCTTGTGTAGTCTTCATCTCAAACACGGGTCACTGCCCCAAAGCCCAGCCATCTTTTGGCCTCCCTGGGAGGTGAACTGGCCAGCACAACAGCCACCCCCAGCTGTGGACATGAAGATGCAGCCTGGTGTCTCCTGCAGCCTCAGCCGGTTCAGGTGCCTACTCAGGGCGATAGGACCCATTCACCAGGTAGTTTTCAGTGCTGAGTGTCTTAGCTGTCTGTCTGCATTTTCTTTTGCTGAATTTTGTACACCTGGACTTCATCTCCTCTGAGAGCCCGTTTTTAGGCCCTTGGTATACTGCTCCACAATTTCATAGGATGTTCTTGGTACCTCTGGTAGCATGTGTGAGCGGAATCTGCAATTCTGAAACTCTGGACCTTTTGTTTCCCTGGCTGGTTGTCAGGCCTCAACTCTGACAGGAAATGGTATGAGATGGCTCATGGATCTGTGCCCGGCTCTCTGCAGGGATCTCCTTCCTGTGGGGACTGGGAGCCCTCTGGCACCCCGAGTGTGTACCCTCCTGACCAAAGCCCTGTGAGACTTCAGTGGGGGGTGTGACACAGCCCGGGGGGGGCTACTTTTACAAAATTCCAGGTCAGTCTTCTGTGGAGTTAAGAGACCAAGCTGTCTTTGGCATGTTAATTTTAAAAATCTGGAAGTACTAAGCAAGATGGGAAGCAGGCTGGACAGTTGTGGTGCTGGCCACAGCAGTGAGCTTAGGTGAGCAGGCTGCCCTGTCCACCTAAGGGTGTGCTTACTGAGTTGGCTCTGCCTGCCAGCTGGAGGCCTTTCTGTGTAAGATTTTCTTAAAACAGGCAGCAGAGGACATTGAACAGTGTGCCAAACATCTCAGAGGTGCTGAGCCCTGGCTGGTGTGTGGGTGTGGCCCGACTCCCAGGCTGGGAGGTATCTGCCTGGCCCGTGGCTGTAACAGTGCTGGCCAGGGCACTTGGCTCTGCCTCCACACAGCCCAGTGTGAGTGTGCTCATTTCCAGTGAATAAAACTCTTTCTGGCTAACTTCTGCACATGTTCTCAGCTCTGTGGCTTGGGGAAGGGTAGGGTCCTGAGCAGTGCACCTCTGCCCACTGGGGTCTTGGGCCCCTGTCCCAACATGGTTCTGAAGGCTCTGGGCCAGGGCCCTGCTAGTGTCCTTGTCCTCTGCCCATGAATTTGGCATACCAGCTTGTGTGACAAAGTGTTAGTATTGTATAATTTCTGTGCAGCTAGTTAGGACAGCTTTTCTCCAGGCTCCTTTTTTCTGCCACTTCCTGAAGGCCCCCTGGAGTGGCTCAGCGGTAGTGCCGCAGGTAGATGAGCTTCTGGGGAGGGAACTTCTCTCTGCAGAGGGGACACTCCATCTGTGGGGAGAAGGATGGTCATGGGCAGTCTTAACAGCTGGCCCTGTGTGCCCACCCACTTCTGTGTGTCATGTTCTACTATGCCTCACAGCAAATGGGCTAATTCCCAGTATTCTAACTGGGAGATGGCCCTTTCCAAAGGGTCAGTGTGCATGTGGAAGAGGGGTCAGGTGATGCTGGACACATGACGGGGCTGGCTTGGGAAAGCTGTGCCAGCCCGGGGGCAAGGGGCCATCTCTACCCTCAATGCCTAGCAACCTCAGAAGGGGGGCCCCTCCCTGCAGGGCTTCTGGCACTTGGGCCCTGCCTTTCATGGGTGGGAAGGTGACCAGAGCTGCTGCTTCTAGCTCTTCCCACTAAGGCCTTCCATGGAGGGCCTTGTGCCGCCTGCTGGGCCCAGAAAGGAGCACATGCTCTCCACACTCAGGCCCTGCAGCTGTGTCCTGCCCAGCCACGCCCAGGAGTAAGAGTGAATGCTATGTCCTGGGTACCTGCTGCCAGGTCAGCTGGAGCCATTCAGAGGCTATACTTGTACCCCGCATCCCTGGCTTCAGTAGGTAAGCAGCTGGGCATCTGACTTTCCTGAAGAGCACTAGAGATGGCCGCCTGAAGCCAGGAATGACTCAGAGGTGCTATTACCCTGCCCAGGCCACACACCTTGGTGTTGCACCACTCGGTGATGCACTCCCAGCAGAAGAGGTGGCCACATGGTGTGGCTGTCGAGTGCCTGCGCTCCTCCAGGCACAGGGTGCACAGCGGGGCTCTGGGTGCCACCCGGTCTTCTAGGGAGCTCCTGAGGAGGGCGGGCACACAGGTGAGGCACTGCCCACCATGCTCACCATATGAGGGTACCCTAGACTCTGCGTACCTGCGGTGAGACAGGTTGCGGTACAGCCGCCACTCCTTGCGGGCACGCTGCCTCTGCTGGAAGCTATAGAGCTGCAGTGCCAAGGAGAATGCCAGGTGTAGTAGGGAGACCAGTCCCAGCAGCCGGTAGCCAGCACGTGCCTTCAGGTCCTCTCCAGGCAGGTGGCATATGTGGAGCTGTGGAGGCAGGTGGTCCGGCAGCTGTCAGGCCCCTGAGGGGACCTGGCCTCTCATTCTGTCAGTACTGGGAACTTCCAAAGGATGAGACTAGGTGGGGTAGTGGGTTTGCACAGCCCAAGGGGTCCCCAGCCAGATGCTGACCGCCAGGTATCCTCAGACCTGAGCCTCGAGGCTGAGTGGGTGAGGGTTCAGGGATCATCTGGGCTCACCTCACAGAGGACAGCAAAGGACAGCGAGAAGAGCGCTGGTGTGTGCAGGGTGACGCGTGCCGGCTACCCTGCTGCAGGATGGACGCCCCCCTCAACAAGAGGAGCACTGGTGTGTGCGGGGTGACACCAACTGCCCTGCTGCAAGACGGACACTCCCCTCTGTGGGGCCACAGCCCCCCCGTCTCACTCTGTCCCACAGCTGGCACCTGAGCAACTTAGGTCTGCCTCACTGCAGACACTGCCTGTTGTCCTCCACCTCTCATGGCCTTTCCCACTGGCCCCTGGAGAGGACCCCTGAGCCTGTCCCTGGCTCCTGCAAGGGCAACAAATGATGGAGAGCTGCTCAGTGAACCCCAACTCCTGTGAGGAGGATAGTGTCAGATATCCCAAATCTTGCCACATCCAAGCTTGACACCAGACCTGGTATATGATGGGGTGACCTGGCTGCTGGAGAGATGTGCGAGGAGGGCAGGGTGGTGCTGCAGGCAGATGGGTGGAGGCCCACCCAGCAAGGGAAGCTGGGGTCCAGGCTTTGGGTAAGCAGGGCAGCAAGGGCATCTCTGGGGAGTTAGATGGGAAGAGGCGGGCAGTGTCTGAGGAAGGTGGCTAGGCCACTATGAACAGGGAGGTCCAGCAGGGATGCCGGACAGTGGCATGGAGACCTGTCACCATGGGTCTGTATTAGAAAAATATCCCTGGCCTAAGACACTGTTTCTCAGTCAGGGCTGCTGGATGGGCGGGGAGCATGGGGGTACCTGGAGCCTGAGCTCCATGTGGTAAGCCTGGGACCGTCTGCTTGTTGCTAAAGTCCTCTGGGTCAGTAACGAAGTCCCACATCCTGGCTGCTCCATACACACTGGCTGCAGGAGGGAGAACTTACTGTACCTTCAGCATTCATGGTCTCTGCCTGACCTGACCTGACCTGGGTCTTTAGCAAAATTAACCTGGGCAGGACCCGCTATTTTCCCAGTAAAGGGTTTTGGTCCCAGCCTTGAAACGAACACCTGGCCACGATTATGCCACAGCATAGCCTGGAGGAGCCAAAGTGTGGAGCGGGACACACACCAGGCAGCAGCAGTGGGGTGGCCAGAGCAGGGGGCCCTTGCCACAGCTACTTACATAAGTGATCCCCGAAAGCCTCTTGGCCAGGTGATAGAAGACGCCATGGATGTAAAACCAAGCGACGTGGAGCCGGTGGAGGCAGGTAAGGCCCTGCCTGAAGATAAAGATCACCCGCTGCAGCATCTTCCTCTGCCGCTCGGTCAAGGTGGCTGCATAGCGACGCACCAAGTGCCGTGCCCCTGACCAGCTACGCCCGCTGGGCACCAGGCTGTTCTGCGAGGCCCGGGCTCCATCCCCATCAGCCTGCAGCTCTTGCTCCAGTGGCAACAGGGCTTTGTCCAGCAGGTAGGGCAGGACTGCATGGAGTGTGACCAGCATGCTTCGGCGGAGCCTGGAGGGCACACGCTGCCGGGAGGGGTCCACCTGGACGATTCCCACATACTCCTCCCCAAGTGTTTGGTAGCCTGGAGGATAAGGACAGGTGTGCACGGGTGAGGGCCTGCCTTGGGAGTGGACTTCCAGGCCCAGCCTGCCTGCCTCAGCTTCTGTACAAGTGCTAGTCCCATGATGCCCTGGCACAGGTCAACATGGCCTCCATGGACTTGCTAAATCCACCCTGGGCTTGCTGTGACCTCAGGTGAGGGTCACACAGGCCTGCAGCTGCCCTCAGTTCCCAATATCTGGCCTGTATTCCCCACTCCATTCCCCGCTCCTCTTGGGTCTACACTGCTTATCCCCTTTCTCTTCCTGTTTCCCCCTGCCCCCTCGAACTATCCCCTGCCCAAGCCATTGGCTCAGTCTCACAGCACCCCACTTCCTACATGCACTGGTATAGCCACAATTTATGGCCTAGCTCCAGCTGCTTGCTCTGTCTGGAAAATGCTGCCATGCCCCAAACCTGGCCATTGTTCCTAAAGTGCTCATCACTTTCCAGGATGCAACACAACGGTCACCTGGTGCTCATCTTTTGCTTCCAACCAGAGTGCTCCACAGTGGGCTGACCGCTCCAGAGACCCCTTCCACAGGCCTGGCTGAGCTCAGCAGGTGTGCACTGACCAGGATTGCTGGGATCGCAATCCTGAGGGCTTCCCTGTTAGCTCTTCCCTAAGGGACAACCATTGACCTTGGCCTCCCACTGCCCCAGCAGGGCCTCACTGCTAGCACCCCTGCAACAGGTAAGCACTGTGACACACATGTGGCACCAAGGCTGGCTCCTGAGAAGTGGGTTTTAAAGGTGCCCTGGACACAAAAGTCCCTAGGTTTCCACGCACACAAGAAAGGATGAAACGCCATAGGCAGGGAGATGCTCCCTCCCGCCCAGACCCCTTTCTTCCCGGAGGCCACGTGTGTGCTGACTTGCAGGAGCTCCTCACTCTGCCTGGCAACTCCCCACGCTGTTCTCTGACCCGGATGGGGTATGGGCCCCTCAAGGGTCTGCCAGGGACAACTACCTGCCAGTGTGGTGAGGCCAAAGTACGCTACATCGGAGAGCAGCTCAATCTCTTTCCTCCACTCCAGCCACTTCTTTGCACCTGAGAGGAGAAAGAGATATTACTCCTAAGAGGGGGTGGGGCCATCTAGACTATGGACAACCATCTTCCCACAATTCTAAGGCCCCCATTCAGGAGGGACAGACAGCTGTCAACCACTTGTCTCTGCCCCCCAGGGTCCCTTGCAGTCCACTCAGCAGGCCCTGCCTTGTCTCCCTTTCCACCTTCCTGGGCACCGGCCGACTCCCGAGAACTCCCCACTCTGGGGGTCCTCCCTAGCAACTGTTCTGGAGCCCACAGGCCACGGGAAAGAGAGGGCAGGCTGGAGACCACCTGTCTAGCATCAAAGCTGGGCTCTACAATTCCCAGGCTGTGGGCTCTCTCTCCAATCTCCACTTGGGTACCTGTAAGAAAAGTGATTAGCACGTCTCAGTGTACAGCCTTTCAGGGACTCACGAATACATGCTTGAAAAGCCCCGAGAACAGCGCCTGGCAGAACAGGCGCGAAGTGTTTGCGAAAGACAGCATGTAAAGCCATCTGCTCTGGTCGTCAGTCTTCTAACTGCCGCCAGTCGAAACCCCCGGTCTCCAGATGCCCAAGCCGGTCACAGGGCCACACCGTGGCGGCACCGGCGTTTCGCTCCGGTCCGGGGGAAGCGTACGGGGTCTGCCCGCGGAGTTGCAGGTGTGGACGCACCGCCCTCTCCCGGGGCGCCCACCTGCCAGGCTGTGCAGGGCACCGCCTGCTGCGTTCCGCAGCCCACCGCGATAGTACTCGTCCTTCTGGGCAGCGCGGATCACCTCCGGGGTGCTAGCCGCCCGTGCCATGACCGCACCGTCCGCGGTCAGGTAAGCTCCTGCGCAGGGATGACGCATGACGTGGCTCGGCGAGTGGCGCAGGCCTTGTGCGTCATGCGGAAAGGGGCGGGGCCTTGGAGAAGCGTGACGGGGCGAGGCGGTGCGCGCCCAGGCCAGGCAGGAGGCGGGGCGGAGGCGGGGTAGAGGCGGGGCCAGGCTTGGAGGCAGGGCGAAGCCTATGGCGGGACCTAGCCACGCTGGGGCGGAGTCACGCCTGGTAGGCGGGGGAATGGGAGGGGCCAGGCCGGAAGCGGGCGGGGCGGGGCCGAAGGCACTCTGAAGACCCGGGAGGGCGGCCTAGGGCGACGTTGACGCGATGGCTGCTGGCGCTCACGAATCCCTGGCCCCTGAAGCAGCTCTGCTACCTGGAACGCACTGACGGGGGCGAGGCAGAGGGTGAAGGGAGAGCAGGGCGGGAGTGGGCGTGATCTCCGTGGGGGCGGGCCTTCCGTGGTGGGCGGACCCTCATTTGTGGGCGGGGCCTCACCCGTGGTTGGCCGCATCGCGGATCCGCGAGTTGGTGGCCGCAGGAACGGAGTGGGGGTCTGTAGCCAGGGCGAGGGGCAGGGCAGAACGGACTGCGGCGCCAGCTTCAATGTCATCTTGGGGCTCAGCCGCCGGCCAGAGTGGCGCCGCGAGGCAGGTCCCTCGGAGGGCGGGCTGTCCCCCGTGTCCGGTCTTGCGCAGCAGCTCATGTGCCGAGGCCGCGTGGCGTCGGCGGGGAGCGTGGGTTCCACCGGTTCCGGAACGATCCCGGTCCTGGACCTATCTGCGACGCCAGCCTCCAAGGAGCCAGACCGGAACCCAGAATCCACTCGGCGCCTTGCCCTGGCTTGGGTGCATGGGACTCGGCCCGCGGTCCGCCTGCAGAGGCGCCCCGAGGCCGGGCATCCTCCGCTTTCCTGGCCTGCGCGGACTGTAACACCCTTTGGAGGGCCGAGCCCAGTGGCCGGCAGGGGGCACCGTCGGCCTGTGTGCGCCGCGCCTGCCCCGGCGGATCTCGCCCTGGGCGAGCCCGACGGACAGGCCTCGGGGCCGCTGGGGGTGCCAGCGCGTCCGCGTCCGAGGCTCTGGAGCCGGGCGGTGAGGAGGGCTTTTGCTGGAGGAGGCACTTGTCCCTCGCCGCCCCACGCCGCCCCACGCCTCCCTATCCAGAGTCGCTGTTGGAGGCCCTGGCGGAACATGTGGCTCCCGGGACAGCAGCCACTGCGCGGGAGCAGCAGCCGACGCACCCGCATCACCCCACCACCCCACCACCCTACCACCAGTTATCTCCTCCTGGCAAGCCTTTTGGTGACCCTGCCCGGGAGCGTTTCTGGCCTGGGCATTTGCCAGGAGCTCACACTGTTATAGGCAGCTGAGTTAGATAAAAATATTATAGGCAGTCAGACTGGGCCAGGCCCTCGAAGGAGCCAACATGAAAGATACCTGTGGGCCAGACCTCAAGACAAAAGGGCCAAACAAAGGCACCCACATACCTCGCTAGGTGTAAGCTTCAGGGATTGATATTCTAAATAAGTAACAACCACCTTCAAAAAACCAGGAAAAGTCTTTAGCCCCGCCCCCATAGGAAAAACCTCTGTTCTGTATTCATGCCAGCTTGCTAGATACGTGATTCCGCTTCCCCATTCGATCCCAGTTTACTCAGTTTTACCTGAATAATTATACCTGTAGTCTTATTGGCTGACCATAGTTTTGTTGATTTCCCCTACCCGCCTCATCTTGATACAGGAAAATAAATCTCCCAACCTGAATGATATCAGACGAGTTCGTGTTCTCTAAAACCAAAGAATGAATTTTAGGAACAATGGAGGTTAAGAGCAGAATATATTTATTGAGAGAAAGAAAGCTTCTGTCCAAGAGAGGGACAGAGGGGGCCCGAGTGGGTTACCCCCCTACTGTCTTTTCCAGGGACTCCCATAGAGAAAAACCATGAGGTGAGGTGGGTCCAAGGTAGGGGAGATGGACAAAACCATGGTCAGCCAACAAGACTACAGGTATAACCGTCCAGGTAAGACTGAGTGGACTGGGATCAAATGGGGAAGCGAGTCACATAGCAAGCAGGCATGAATACAGATCAGGGGCTTTTCCTGTGGGGGTTGGGCCAGCGACTCCTGGCTTTTTAGGAGGTGGTTGTTACTTATTTAGAATATCAATCCCTGATGTTTACACCTAGGGAAGTGAGTGGGTGCACTTGCACAGCACCCTTTGTCTTAAGGTCTGGCCCACAGGTCTGCCGGCTCCCCCAGGTCTGCTGGTTCCTTCGAGGGCCCGGCCCTGTTTGACTGCCTATAATATTTATGTCTAACTCAGCTGCCTATAACAATCTCATGGTTTTTCTCTTTAAAAGTGCCTAGAAAAGACAGAGTCCTGGGTAACCCACTCGGGCCCCCTTCTGTCCCTCTCTTGGACAGAAGCTTTCTTTCCCACAATAAATATATTCTGCTCTTAACCTCCATTGTTCCTAAAGTTCATTCTTCGATTTTAGAGAACATGAACTCGTCTCAGATATCATTCAGGTTGGGAGTTTTATTCTTCTGTGTCAATGCCAGCCCCTTGGTGTTGCCTGGGCCTCGGTCGCTGCTGTATGGGCTGGGGTGGAGGTCGTAATCAGCTATTTTTCAAGAGCCTGCTGTGTGAGGGCCCCACATAGGGGTGCAGGGGTTGCATGGAGGTGCAGGCGGGCTGGTGGGTCCATGATGGGCCTTCTGCTTCAGCAGCGCAGACCACCCCTCTGAAGGGCCTCTGTCCGAGGAGCAGCTCCGCAGCTCTCCCCCAGCCAGGGGGCTGGGAGTGGGGAGCAGGCTCTGTCTTGAAGGCACCCTACCTGGGTTGTGTGCTAGGTCAGTGCCAGCACCACCAGCAGACTAGGGGAGCGGGCCTGTAAGCTGGATGCGGGCTTGGCCAGAGTAGCCTCTGTTGTGTGGGGCCAGACACACAGAGCTGCCCAGCACAGTGGCATTGGGAAGGCAGGCAGGCAGGAAGAAGGCAGGAAGGGAGGGGAAAACGGACAGGAAGATCCTGCTGAGTCAGTTTTCCCAGCCCTCTGCCCAGGTGGTGGCACCGTGGGGTGCACGCCTACCATGGGGACTGGGTGCTCCTAGGTGACCGTCCTCTCAGAGCAGCGGGGCTCCCCTTGCTCTCTGCTTGCCTGCAAGGGCAGCTGGATGCTGAGGAAAGCTAGAGTGGTGGGTGTGGGTCCCCAGGGAGCAGGTGGGGCCCTGGTGCCCCTGTGGGGAGCCCCCACCTAGGGATGGCAGTTCTGGCTGAGGGACTGAGGAGGAGCCCCCGCCCATGAGGTGCCAGAGGGAACTTGGAGACAGGCTCAGGCCGTTGAGGTGTGGCTGGCTGGGAGGAGGCTGCCACACCAGCTGCCCAACCCAGAGAACAGGTTCCTCCACTAGCACAGTGACTGTTGGAGGCTGGAGCGGTGCCCTGGCTGCTGTGGATGGAGCCAGAGGCCCCGTGAGGTGGGTGCTGGGTGGGTGGGTTGGAGGCAGTGCCAGGCTGGCTGGCAGCGGCCTAGCAGGGGCTCTGCAAGGGGTCCAGTCCAGGGTCAGGCACAGAGCCTTGGGTACCCTGCAAAGGAGGGCGGGCGGGTGGGCGGCTCTAGGGCAGAGGCAGGTGCCCTTGGCCAGGGCTGGGCTGACCCTGTGCTGGTGGGGACAGGAGAACATGATTCCTGCATATGACAGAGCAGGGGGCCACCATCCACACCTGAGTGGGGGTCAAGAAGAGAGTGGGTGCTGCTGATAGCTTCCGCGATTGGGCTGGGTCAGAGGGAGCACAGGGGCCCCAGCTCTGCTCTCCTACACCCGTGCTGTCTTTGTATTGCTGCCACGGTGAGACCTTGGTGGGAATGGGGACGGTGTCCCGAGCTGAGCTGGCTGACAAGGATGGAGGGCTGGGCACAGAGGCCCGAAAGGGAGATGGGGAGACTTCCTGGAGCAGGAGGCGGAGAAGGGGGCATTGCTTTAGGAGGAGGCTGAGGGCTCTGTCCAGGAGAGTGTGCAGCTTCCCAGCCTCCTATGGGTGGGCACCCAGTGGGCAGTAGGTGAGGCCAGAGAGGCCTGGCTGGGTGCAGCATCCGCTTTGGATGAGGCCTCAGGATGGTACCAGAAGGTCAGGTCTGTCCTAGGGCTCTGCATAGACCAGTGGAGCTTTGTAGCTGGGCTTCTCCGGTGCCTGCTGGGGGCCTTGGACCGCTCACTGCCCTTCATGGCTCATGTCTTGCTCTTGCAGGGACTAGGCAGCTGGGTGCAGAACCTTCTCCTCTATTGTCTGCAGGTGGGGCGTGGGCAAGGCCTTGGCTTCCACCTGGCAGGTGGAGTGTCAGGGTCTTGGGTCTGGGGACTTGGGGCCCGGAGAGCCTGCACCCCCCACCCAGAGAGGCCACAGCTCCAGGGTTCGTGAGGAAGTTGCTGGTCAGTGTACAGGGTGGGCTCACTTCTGGTGGCAGGGGGTCATTTGAGCCAGTGAGGAACCGAGCCCCTGCCCAGCCCAGAGCTGGGCACCTGCAGATGCTCCGGCCATGCCCGAGGTTGGGATGGCGGTGTGAAGTGATGAGGCGGAGTGGATTGCTCCTGGCTACCTCTGGGCCCCTGTGGGGCAGGGCCTTTGGTTTCAGCCTGGTGGTGGTGGCCAAGTGTGGTGCCTCACATCTGCAATTCCAACACTGGGAGGCTGAGGCAGGAGTCACAAATTCTAGTCCAGCCCGCCTGGGCTACTTAATAATTTAAGAAGAACTTGTCTCAAAATAAAAAAATAAAAATGGGTCTGGGGATGCACTGTAGTGTGCAGGCCCTTGGTTCAGTGCTCAGTAACACAAGGCAAAGTAATCGGGGAGCAGTACCATCAGAAGCTGGCTGAGCCTTAGGCCGGCACCACACCCAAGTCTCTGCATGCAGCATGCGGGGAGCAGAAGGCCATGGGTCAGCACTGTTTCCTGCAGCCCTCTTTCCTGAAATAGAACTAGACGGTCCCTTGCAACTCCCTCTCTCCTCTGCCTTGGAAACTTGGATGGCCCCCCAGTGCCCACAGGGTGAAGCCCCAGCCTAAACTGGCATTCAGTGCATCCATGTCAGTAAGGACACCCTGAGGAGCCATTCCAGAGGCAGGATCCCAGTCAGGCAAAGGCTACTTCAGTTGTTAGGAGGTGCTGCCCCTGCCCTGTAGGGCAGGTCTTCCCAGCACATCCAGGAGGGCTTTCTGCAGTCCTGGCAGGTGAGAAGAGGCCCGGGTCTGTGGCATCTTCTTCCAGCCCTAAGCTGTGGCACCTGCAAGGCCTCCCAGCTGGCATCTGAGGATCTGCAGGCCCAACTCTGGGCCCTGAAGTCTGGGTGGGGTTGGGAGGCCTGGGAGGCCAGCCGGGGGAAGGAACAGCTTGGATGTGAGCAGGACCTTCAAGTGGCATCTCCTCTTACAGTTCCGTGCCAGCGGTGCCTTGGTACGCGGATGTCCTGGTGTTCTGTGGAGATGCCATGCCTCCCTGCAGCCTGGGAACCCCAGCCCTGCCTTGGAGGGCAGCTGAAGGAGGAGTGTAGCCCACTTCCTCCTGGGAACCTAGAGCTGTGGCCTCTCTGGGTAGGGGGTGCTCTTCAGTTAGGGGCCAGTGTGTTATTGTCCCAGGGACCCTAGATTTTGCAGGCTGTGGGAAGGGCCAGGGGCAGCTATTGAGAGCCCTAGGCCGGATGCTGGATGGGGTGGGCCTGGGGCTCTCCTGGTTGGAAGTCTGGGGAGCTAGACAGTGGCACCAGGCAGAGGGTGGCGTCCAGCCCTGAACTCAGGGCCTTTACTCCTGGGGAGGCCCAGGCTGCCCAGAGCCTTGTCTGCGCACAAGGCAGTGTGGGCCCTGTCCTTTGTGTGGCTGCTCCTTGGCTCATGGCCTCAACCTGCACACTCCTCTTTCTGCCTGGGGTCACTCCCCTCTGCCTTGCCCAGCCTGCATCATCTGGCTTGAAACAGCCCTGCCCTGTGCCATCCTGAAGCTGTGCTGGTGGTGCACCCTGAAGCCTGTACCCCATCCCCCTGCTCGGGGACCCACAGGCCACCTTGCCTGGGAGCTGGTTGCTTGTGTCCATTGTCCCCTCCCTACAGGTCCCTCAGGTAACAGCCTGCTGTGCCTTGCTGGGATCCCAGGCAGTGCTGTCCTTCAGCCTGCCCTGGGGCCTTTGCCTCGCCTCCACCTAGGGCTCTTGCTGGTGAGTGCAGCCCCACTGGGGGGGTCCCACGCTGGTGCCCCTCATGCCCACCTCAGAACTGGTGCCACCTCCCCACAAGCTTGGTGCTGCCACAGGGAGGTCCACTGGCATCTCTGGGGCTCTAGCCATCCACTAAGAGTTCAGGAAGTGCAGGGCCAAAGACACAGCACATGGCAACACCTGTGCCTCTCCTCAGCCAGCTTTGCCAACTGCCAGACTGGGCTACTTCTGGGCTGCAGGGAGCTGCCATCACAGGGCTTTCTCTGCTGCTAGGATTCTTATCAGGATCAGTAGTGCTGAAGGGTTGGTTGCAGGGTCTCTTTGCCTTCCTTTTTCGGGCAGGAGAGAGGTTCTTCCTGTGTAGCCCACCCTGCCCTCGAACTCATGGCAATCCTCCTGCCTTAGCCTCCTAAGTGCTGGGATTAGAGGCATGCATCAACGCGTGTGCACCGCCCCACTTACTTTGCCTTCTCTGTTGCCAAGGAGCCCAGAGACTTTTGTTTCATACAGAAACACCAGAGTTGGCTGGGCCGCCTGGACGAGCTCTGACAGCAGTTGTGTGAGCTGGTTGTTGGGCACAGTCATTCATTAGTCAAGTCAAATTAAACTAATTATGTATGTAAAACATAAATCACATTAAAAGCCAAAGGTGGTAAACACTCAAAGCATATCACTATCTAATTATTGACATCCTACCACTACGTCTGCCCTTATCTAGGTGTGATTTTATCATGTTGGAGTAGTGGGAATACACACTCTGCAAGGGACGGTGGACTTTTCAGAGCCAAGTGCCCAAGCTACAGCCCCAAATCCACGTGTTGATTGCAAAGGGCCAGGACTGCAATTCAACCTGCATGCTGAGGTTGTAGTTTAGAAAAACACAGTGTAAAAAAACACAGTGGCCCAGGCCTGTGGGCCATTAATGTCTTTTGTCTTAAAAACAGCCGTGTGCCATGGGCTCACTACCACTGTGCTATATGATGCTGTTTGCCTCTTTGGAATGTGGGAGTCAGTAGGCCCTGCTGGTGCCTGCGAGTTGCTCTCGTGCAGATGGGGGAATGCCAGCCTGGCCCTAGAGAGTGGTGGGTAAGCCTGGAGCAGCTGGCCCTGTGGGTTGCTGGATGCTTCCCTGTTAGGAATCAAAGTGACACTTAAAGAGCATGCATTTATGAGGCCTTGTGAAAAACAACAATAAACAAATTGCACATTAGTATACATAGCATTTATATGAGCATTTTTTGAAAAACTGTACTTGCTCAAAACAAAAATTCAGGGAAAATGCGGCATGCTTTACATCTCTGCAAATCCCCCAGGTGTCTGGTGCAAGCCTGACAGCTGGATTCTCCCAGGGCCCCATGGCCCATCTGTCACCTGTGCAGTGAAACCTGACCTTCAGACAGATGTGCAGCCTCCCTGTGTGGCTGGGTCTGTGTCTTCGAGGTGGCTGCAGGCTTGACCTGAACTGTGTGGCAGTCTTGTCCTGCGGTGACCTTTGTGGTCTCTCACCAGGAGTGGTCTTCCCCACAGTGGATTGGAAATGTGTCTGGAAGCCCTGGCTTCCAGTGTATGCAGACTTCCCCAACACAGACCCATTTCAGCCTTTGATGTCCAGAAATCATGTTAGCATCACCGCTGCTGAGCTCCAGCAAAGCCGTCAGTGTCCCAGAGCTGGCAGGCTCTCAGCAGTGGGTATGAGTTTTACAAAGAGCTAATTTTCACTCTGAGCTGGAGTCTCATGATTGGCAGTAGATCTTGTGGCTTCCCTGTTTAGCAGGCTTACTGAATTTTTTTTTTCTTCTTTTTTTTTGGAGATGCGATCTTGCTGTGTTCCCTAGACTGACCTTGAACTTCTGGGCCAAAGTGATCCTCTTGTCTCGGTTTTCCCAGTAGCTGGGACCACAGGCACATGCCACCATGATTAGCTCTCATTTTTGAGAAGATGTCTGTCAGAATTTGAGCTGGCACAACTGTGGTGCACTGCCAGCTGCTTTCCAGCCACGGGCTGCTCCGGGCTGCGGGCTGTGTCCCTTGGGGCCTGCTGTGCGGTGCCTTCAGGTGGACCCGTTTCCCACACAGCACGGTGGGGGGGAGTCAGGGTGAAGTCCAGAACCATGGTATGTGTGCTGCTGCATCAGAGAAGGACCTCTCTAGCATAGCTCTGGGCAGTGGCCACAGCACTAGCCCTCTTTGGGGCCAGGTGGAGGCCTATGGTGTCACTCACCCTCCCTGCGAATGTCAACAGGGGCAAAGAGAACACTTTTGTTGGGAAAATGGTGTAGACCTTGTAGACGCCAAAAGGTCCTGGGGACCTGGGTTCTGTGGGTCCCACTTTAGAAAGCAGTGCACTGTAGCTCAGTACCTGCTACGTACTGTGTTCTGATTTTTGCTGGCTTCACTGGGCCAGGGCTTCTGAGACCTATCTCCTTCCACACAGCCATTCACTTTTTGCTCCTGACTCCAGTGCCCCACACGAGTGCCCCACCAGCTGTGCCCAGCACCTTGCTCAGAGTGGCAGGGGAGCTCCACTCAGCCCCCAGGCTGGGTCTTTGGGCATAAGGTGCCAAATTTTCTGCTGCCCTATGTGGCGGCTGGACAACGGCCGAGCTTCCCAGGCCTGTGAGTGCTCTGGGCCCAGGCCCAGTTCCCTGCAGCCTTCAAGCCCAGGCTGGGCAGCAGGGCCCAGGCTGGGAGGGCAGGAGCTCTGGTGAGGGGGCGGCTCCCGGCCAGCCAGGACCTGCCCTTCCCAGCTCACGCTTTGAGTCCACTCCTAGCCTGGACACCACAGCTGGGGAAGCAGGGGATGGGAGGAAGTGGCCACAGGAGAGTAGGGAAGGGGCTGGTCATCTTGCTGTGATGAGGGTGCTCACGCAGGGCTTGGCAGCAGGTCTGGGGGGGCTGGGAGGTGGGGTGAGGGGGTGGTGGCCTTGCTCTTTCTAGGCCTCAGCTTCTCCCTTCAGAGCGGGATTTATCTGCGGTCCTGTGTCCCCCGGGGCCTGGGACCAGCAGGAAGAGGACTCCCTGTCCAACACTCCTCAGCTGGGGATGGCAGGCGAGGGTGTAGCCTTTCGCCTCCTGGCACAGACACAGAAGGTGGGAGGCAGCAGGGGAGGGTTCAGGGCAGGCAGGCCAGGGCTTGTGGGGGGCCTTGCCGGCACTGCCGGGGAGGGGGCCACCACGGGCCCCGGAAGCAGAGCCATTACGAGCTGGTCGGGTTAGGGAGCTAGTTCAGGACTTGCAGCCAAGCAGGTATGTGGTCCCTGGCCTGGGGGGTGTGATGAGGGTGGCTGGAGGCGGGGGCTGCTTCCTGGGAGCCCTTCATTATCAGGATCTTGGGGGCACAGGGCCAGCCCTTTCCTGGAGGAAAGTCTGCTGGTTGGGGTGTGGATGTCACCCCCCTAGGCCCCTGTCAAGCATTTGGGGCCAGGGCTAGACTCCCTGATTAAGCAGCGACAGGGGCAGGGGCGGCCTCTCTGCTCCAGGTCCAGCCTGGCCCTGCATGAGACCACCAGTGAGTGTCGCCCATGTCAGAGCCAATTCCTCAGGGTTGGAGCAGGGCCAGAGGCCTGAGATTGGAGGCTTCCCCGCTTTGGCCTGAGCTCCTGGGGGTCAGCCTGAACCCCATGGTGAGCCCAAGGGATACAGGTCAGGCAAGGTCATTCTGGCCCCTCTACTCACAGCCCCCGACCATTGCCATGGCTGGTGTGAGGATACCACAGAAAGCCAGCTTTTGGGGCACAGGCTGGCGGGGGGCTCCTGGGTGCCAGGTGTGGCAAGGCCTGTGCCAGGGGCTGACCTCATGGTCCTTGGTGGCCACGCCTCAGCTTGTGGTGGCCGGTGTGCAGGGGACTGTTTCCTAATTAGGCTCCATGGTGCCAGCCCAGCCGGAGCCCCACACCTGGCCACGTTCCGGCAGGCGTGTTGAGGCACAACCGCACTGGCCAAGCAGGAAGCTGACTTGCAGGCACCTGGTGGTGCTGACCGGGCTGCTGCTGGGCTCACACTGGCTGCGGGGGAGCTGCGGCAGGAGACCCCAGTGCTGTGGTGAGCCTGGGACGGGTTGGCAGTGAGGGTCCAGGGAGAAGAGGGGCCCTCAGCAGAGGCCAAGCCTGGGGCTGCTGGAAACCCACACCCCACAGGCTCTGAGGCCAGGACCCTGGAGCCCAGCCTGGTCGCTCTCAGCTGGGGAGGGATCCTTGGCTCAAGGGGGCTGAGGGGAGAGGGGCACCTGCCCCTGGCTGCCCATCTCATGGGGCAGAGCATGGCCGTGGGGTCTGGAGGGTCCAGGTGTCTCCATGGAGATGCCTGTCCTGAGCAGCTCAGAGGGCTCTGGGTGCGGTGACCAAAGACATGGCCCCTAGCAGTTTCCCAGTCCCAGTGAGGGGAAGGGAAGGCATTGAGGAAGAGGAGCCAGGAGACTCTTGAAGGAGTTGGTCTGGGAACCGAATGGGTGGGTGCTAGGCAGGGAGGGGTGAACAGGAAGCTTCCAAGCAGGGGCCTAGTAGAGGTGGGGCATGCGGCCCAGAACAGGGCGGGCTGATGGTCAGAACGGGCAGTTTGGGGTGGTGAATGGGGGATTGGGTCCCTGCTACACAGCTTTCAGGGGGATGGTTGCCTGGGAGACCACAGGATCTGCATTCACAGCAGGATGAAGGGGTGGCTGAGACCCTCGACCTGTGGCCACCCTGCCATGAGACCACAGCAGGGGCCACAGGGAGCCCCAGGGTGCTGAGGACTAATGGGCAGTGCCATACAGTCAATGGGGCTGCAGGTTCTGGGGGTCTTGGATGCCCTGGCCCTGTGGGGTCTGCTCTGTGAAGCTGGCCAGCTACTGGTTTGCTTCTCATCTGACAAACTCTGAAGAGAGCCCCTGGCACAGAGTGGGCACGCGGGCATGGAGGCCTCTGACTGCGCTGCTCCTCACCAAGCACAGGAGCGTCTGCAGGCCTAGCCCGCCTGTATCCTTGGCTGCAAGGCCTCCCTGCCTGGTGGCACCCCTCTGACGGTCCCTGTTCTCATGGGTGGGTGGAGCTGGGCTGCAGCCAGGTGTCCTCCGGCAGGGGTTGCTGTGGTGTCCACTGCTGCCCCAGGGCTGTTTACCTGGGCTCTATAGACCCCACTTGACTCTGTCTGTCTTGCTTGCCAGGTGTGCAATGGGTGACAGACCCAGCAGTCACCCCTTCAAGGGACACTGGGGGAGCACAGCTACCTCTGGGCAGCCTCCTGCCACCTGCTAACCCCGGCTGCACTGCCACTAGCCACCACAACCCTTCCTCCAGCATGGCTCCCCCACCGGCTGGGCCCCTCATCCTTGTGTCTCTGCCTGAGGACCCAGGACCTGCTCTGGATAACAGATGGCTTTTCCTGCACACCAACGTTCTGCCTGTGGGTAAGTGAGGTTGTGCCCAACTGGGGACAGAGGTTTTCATGCCGAGGGACCTTCCTGAGAGGCCTGCAAGGGTCCCTTAGCTGCCGCCTCCCAGTCAGGGAGCTGGAGTATGGCACGTGGCAGCCAGATTGCATCTGCCTCTCTGTGCGGGCAGAGTCTGGCAGGCTAGACACAGAGCGAGTTGGGCAGTGCAGCTGAAAGAGGGGCTGGGTTGACCCCTGGGGGACAACTGTCCCCCCTGACTGGACCAGGTGCCCAGGCACAGTCAGAATGCCCGAGTCCTGATCTGAGAGGCTTTGGGTCAGGTGCACAGACTGGCACATGGTGGCCTGCACTCCTGGGCTCTGGTCTGCTGGCTGCTCTGTTGTGGGCAGGCCTGCCTCCACCTGCCCACCTGCCATGCATGTTCCTGCTCACACTGTGCGCCCTGCCCTGCAGCCGGCTGTGGCTTGTCTGCCCCATACATCTGGATGCGCCTGGGCAGGTCCCCGCCAGCCATGGGTGGGGATGTGTCGTTCATGCACACCACCCTGCTGCCCGCTGTTCATCTCAGTGCTGCCTGGCAGATCCCAAGGAACAGATTCCCTGCAGGTGGAGGGAGCAGAGCGCCAGGGTCTCAGCCTGGAGTGCTGATGCTCAGTCAGGCAGGTCTTGGCCTGGGGGTTGCACTGAGGGCAGGGGTTGGGGCTCCTGGTCTGCCCCAAAATCTTCCGGAAGAGTCCCTGGGCAGCCCTACTGAGCCCTGGAGGGTTCCTGCCAGAGGGCAGTGCAGGCAACAGTGTCCAATTCTGGCCAAGGTGGGAGTGGGTCCTGCTTTGTGGGGCAAGTGTCCAATTCTGGTCAAGGTGGGAGTGGGTCCTGCTTTGTGGGGCCAGCCCCTGCCCTGGCTGTGCAGCTCAGCCCTCCCACCTGTATGTATAGGGTTAGCAGGTTGCCTACGTGGAGTGGGCCCGGGGCGGCTCTGGGGGTGGCCCAGACCCACTGAGTTCAGGGTCCTGTGCGGGCAGCTTGCACAGAACCCAGCTGCAGGTACGGCCTGCTCTGTGCTACCTACTGTTGAACCCCAGGCCTCTGTGTCCTGCAAGGGGCCAGGCCCAGTCTCCAGATGGGCAGCCAGGCTGCCAGGGGCCGGAGTTGAACTGATTCTCATCCACTAGCCTCGCTGCTCTGTCCCAGCAGTGAGCACAGGCAGGGGCCAAGGATAGCTGCCCCGGGGAGGTGGGGGGCTTGCTGGCAGGGCTGGGGCTGGATAGTGGTGGAGGCCTCTTCGTGTCCAGTGGGGCCCCTTGTGGCTGCAGCCCCTGTACAGTGTGTCTGCCCCAGTTCTGTGTATCCGGGGTAACGGGTTTCAGGGAGATCAGCCCAGTCTGATTCCTGGGATGCAGGGCGGGGTGCGCAGGAACTGCTGGCACCTGGCATGTGGAGGCTGCTACATTGTTGGGATGTGGCCCTGGCCCCCAAACTCAGGGCCCTGAGGCATAGGGTCTCCCATGCACAGTGCTGCCTAGCCCTTCTCTGCCACTGTCATAGGCCTGTCCCTCTCTGTCCCTGATTGAGAACCCTTAGGCTCCAGGGGAAGCTGGTCCCCATGCCCCCCACCCTGGTGCCCCAGGGTCATGGATGGCAAAGGTGAAAGATCAGGCTGGACAGACACCAGGGTGTTCCCTGCAGGGAGGGTAGTCCTTGGCTCATAGATTTGGGAGCTATCTCTGCAACCGTCTGGCCACCTCAGAGACACATTCCTGTGGGTCACAGGGTGGGGAGGTTGAGGCAGCTGCCTCCTCCTCCTTGTGGGGCTCCACACAGCCCCTCCTTCTCCCAGCGCAGGGATGGCATGGAGGTGGGTAGGGACTGCATGGCCACTCCTCCCTGAGCTGGGCTGCACTGGTCTCCGGAGAGCTGGCAGCTATGCAGACTCACAGTGGACAGGGCTACTGAACCTGTGATGTGGAGGGGCCCCTCCTTCCACACTGCCCATCCCTCCTGGCCTAGCCCCAGCTACTCACAACTCAGGTGTGGACAAGGCTGCACAGCCCCAAGATGGATGTTGCTGTTGACCCAGTTGCACACAGCCAGGTTTCCGCCTCGTTGGTGGAGAGAGGACCAGAGTGGTGCTGTCCTGTAGGAGCGTGTGTGTCAAGCATTCCGGCAGGTGCCCACCTGTCTCCAGGGATACCAGGTTCTGGGCGTCAGGGCCATGGGCCAGCTGGATCGTGAATCAGGTTGTGAGGGCCTATGTCTTGGCCTGAGCTACGAGGCTGGGGTGGGAGACAAGTGTCCACAGGGAGGACACGTTCCTGGGGTTCCCACCTCAAGGTCTGCTATGAACAGGGCTCCCTGAGGACCCCACACTGCCCCACAATGTCTGCTCTTGTGTGACTTTTCCTCCTAGTGAAAGCGGGTCAGGCATGAGGAGCTGTAGGAAGGTGCAGGAGGATGTAGACAGACAAAGATACGGGCTGTGCCTGTGGATTTTAGCCTGAGTGCTCTGTTGGCTGGGGTCTTTCCCTAAGCTCCTCTGATGCTGGAGTTTATCCTGGAGCCTGACATTATGACTGCCTCCAGCACCCTGTGTGCAGCGCCCGGGTGCCCTGAGTGCTCTGTTCCTGTGATGCTGCCTGAAAAGGCCTTGCTCACACATCCTGCTCTGGTTCTGTGTGCGCATACAGCCTCGGCCATCTCTGCGGAGGATGCACGTCTGCATGCAGCAGTATTTGATCTGCACTGGGTTCTCTGAAGCTCCTGCATTTTGCCTTTCCCTGAGGAGCCGGAGGTGCCCCAGCGATGTGTGCCATGGGCCTCATCAGGAAGCCCAGCAGCTTTCCACATCCAGCCCACAGGGGACAAGGCCAGGGAAGTTCTTGGCGAGGAGGACACGTGGACTCTCCTCCAGGGCCGCCTGAGGAAAGTGACCCAGCAGCAGCTGCTGGAGTCCTTGAGGCTGGAGGCAGATGGATATGTGCCAGGCGTTTGGGCTGTGGGCAGGGCCAGGGCTTTGCACTCTCCTGGGCAGGACAGGGTGGGAGCCACTGCTGGCTGAGGGGACCTGGGTGCACACGTCACCCAGCCGTGACCCAAGAGGGGAGGCTGTGTCCGGCGATCCTTGATCCTGGAGGGGTTGGTGAATAAGGCTAGGGAGGGCCTGAGAGGCGGGGAGCTGTGGGAAGCTGGGGTCCATAGGCCACTGCTGCAGGGGCCCAGGCCAGGATGAGCACAGCAGGAGATACCACCTGTGTGTGGAGGCAGCTCACCACTTCATGGGACCTGCTCCCGGCCCATCTCTCTCCCTGTGCAGGCAGCCCGACCCTGGGAGATGAGAAGGGCAGCCAGGTGGGCAGGTACAGCCCAGAGCTGGGCTGTTCCTTCTGTTGAGCCCTGGACAAGTAGTTGCAGCCAGTGGCCTCCTGGGCACAACTTTTCCTGCCCTCCGGTGAAAGGGCAGGGCTGGCTTTCTTTCTGGGGTTTCGTGGGAACCCACGGAGGAGGATATGGGCAGTGAGGCTGTCCTGTGAGGGTCCTATGAGGCCTGCTCAGAGGAGTTCTGGATCTCCACCAGAGGCACCAAGTGAGCTTGGGGCAGGGTGCATATGCTGTGCCCAGGAGTCCAGGCTCTGAGTGGACGGCTGGAGCCCTGCGCCCCTGGGGCCTGCTGCCGGGCCCTGTGTGTGCTGTTCTGGGTTCTGGTGCTGCAGGCAGGTGAGATAGTGTGTAAACTGGCCCCTGGGGCAGGGTCTTTGGGATCTGTACTCTCTCTAGCCTCCCAAGTGGGTCAGGTACCTGCCAAGGGTCACCTTGCCCGGCACGGAGCCTTGGATTCCCGTTCTGGAGCCTCGGGTTCACCCCCACCTTCACAGTGCCAGGAGCACCCCTCTGCACCTTGCCCAGCCCCGATTCTGACCTGCTGTGGCCAGCTGACTACCCTGCCCACATCTCAAATGTGTGTTCACTGAAAGCCCAACTTTACTTGTACCCCAGATTTCCTTTCTGGGCAGAGTGCCTCCCCTGAGGCTTTCTGCAGGCCGGATCCTGGGGACAACCTTCCACCCATGACATCCAGTGCCCCTGGGCTTCCCTGCAGGCCCAGATCACCATCTTACTCCAGCTCTGTGGCTGTCCTGGCTGAGCTGCTGGGCTGAGCAGAACAGGGTCCACTTCCCACTGTCCCCTTCCTGTTCCCACCCCATACCCACACACCTACACATATACACATACCACATACCCATACCCCTAGTACACACGCATGCCACACACACCTACCACAGTGCACACTCATATGACCACATGTGCACACATGACACATGCACATACATGCATACACAACACACATCTACCACTGTGGCCAACACCTCCTTACCAGGTGTTCAGACCCCCTGAGCTCTGCCTAGCCCTTCTCTGCCTGCCCTGGCAGTGCCCGCCCTCTTAAGGCCCCTCCCACTGTGGCCCCCAAGCCCCTGGTGTCTGCCCCACAGCTTTCAAAAATGTCAACTTGGTTGGGTATTTGTTTCGCGCTGGTCACCAGCCTGAGGCTTCAAGGCAGGGTCACAGTAAACCCCTGGCCACCTGGCCATAGCCCTGGGGATGCTCAGAGGAGACTCGGCAGCAGTTGTTGGGAGGTGCGAGTGAGCAGATGAATGAGCTGGCAGCCTGGCAGCCGGAGCTAGCTGTGCATGCAGATGGTAGCTGGTTTGTAGCAGAGAGCCGCGTGGGGGCCTGGGGCTTGGCCAGGCTTGGCGTGGTGAGGACGGGGCAGGGCCTGCATCCTGTGGCCTTGGCAGCAACCCCATGGGCCCAGGGTCTCTGCCAGGGCACCTTCTTCTGTGCCAGCTTCCTGGGGCAAGGTGAGCTCTGGGTGGTGGTGGGGGTTCTCTGGCCATCTGTCCCATCCAGGCTTGGGTGCCCCATCCGAGTGCCCAGGAAGGGGTCCCTGTCCTGCCCTGCCACTGCTCTGAGGCCAGGGTGGGCTGGCCCTGTCCACATTTCCTGCTGACTGTGGCTGAGCATCAGCTGGATTGAGCACTGCTGGCCAGCATGACAGACATGGTTTTCTCACAAAGTGAGAGGCCCACCTTGCCACCTGCCACGGCCTCCCTCTGCCCCTGGGCCGACTCTGGTCCCATGGACAGCTCACCTCCCAGCTGGCTGTCCATCTCACTCACCCAGCTCTGCGCTGCCCCACCCTGGGGATCTGAGCCGCCCCCATTCCCTGCCCCCGGTTCAGGGTGGCCACTAGAGTGGCCTGTCCCGCTGCAGGTGCCTGTGACTGGAGGGCTGCTCCAGGCCAGTGAAGGGCACCCTGGGGACCCTGGGCAGGTGCTGGCTGCATCTCCTCAAGTCTCAGTTTCCCCTCCAGAAAACGATGTCAGAAGTCGCCTGTGGGCCTCCAGGAGTGTCCCCACCTCTTCCTGTTAGGGCCAATGAGGCACAGCCAAGTGTCTGGGGGTCTCAGGGCCAGGGAGAGTGGCCTGGCCTCTGGACCAGAGGGGCTGAGTCATGGCTCCACCCTCCCCAAGGGCGGGCCATGATGCCCCTCTCCTGGTGCCGTATGGCAGGCGTGTGTGGTTGGGGACAGAGCTGATCCTGCATGGTGTCTTGGGTTCTGATTGAGAACGGGATGTCTTAAGACCAGATGCCAGTGGAGAGTGGAGCACACACTTTCTAAATTTAGCCAGTTGCGATTGCACATTCACCCAATTAGACTCATTGATTTGGCGCGTGAGCTGGCTCCCCCCATGGCCCTCGCTGTGCCTCTTGCTGCCGCGCTCTGGGCTGTGTGGCCACAGCAGGGGACTGCGGGGTATGCAAAGGTCTGAGCCTGGCCTTGTTCTGAGCCATCTGTCATGTCCTGAGCCGGGTTCCACTACCGCCGAGAGCTGCTCACAGTGGGCTCCTTTCCACCAAGGAAAGACAAGACCTGAGAGTCCTGGATGCCAGGCCTGTCCCCTGCGTTTGGAGAGCATCAGGCTGCTGCTCCTTGCATGCAGGAACCTCACCATCTTGCTGGGAAAGCAGATTCCTAATAAGACAAGGCCACATCCTGGGACCTTGGGAGGAACAAGGCAACCAGGGAGGACTTCCTGCAGGAGGTTCCCTGCACCACACATTGACAACCAGGCTGGGGGCAGGGACACATGGAAGGGTCAGCCCATGAAATGTGTGAGGTGGGGCAAATGCCAAGGAAGACAGCTGGGCCTGTCCAGGACCCTGCACACAAGGCTGGGTGTCTGATGGAGGGGTGTCCAGCAGCATGGTAGGTGTCCTGGAGAGGCCAGGAGGCCTGTGGGGGTGAGGGTGAGGCCCAAGGGAGTGTGCATCTGGGCTACCGGAGAGGGCAGAAAGTGCGCTGGACTAGGGGCTGGGGTGGGCCTCAGCTGGGTGGTGGTGACTGGACAGCTGGCTTTCTGCCTTCGGAGCTGCGCCTGAGTGCACCTGGCCACCATGACAGACACGTGGCACACCCACTGCTCCTTGCTCCACGCTGGTCTTCACTAGAGACCCCGACCTGGGAGTCCTGCGCTGCTGTTCGGAGTCAGGGTTTCTTTCATGCCTTCCAACCTACATCTCAGTTTTGGCTTCGTGCAGGAGGAAGCCTGGGTCTCGTCCCCCCAGCTGTCTGGGGTGTCCAGCTCTGCATCCCCCCGGGGAACAGATCTCAAATATCCTTTCTCCTGGGGCTTTGTTTCCACAAGCTGCAGGCTCTAGTTGTGACAGGGTCCTGGCATCTCTGTCCTATGAGAGCCCTGCCTCCCTTTTGGCAGAGCCCGGTGCAGACTGTAAAAGCATGCAGTGGACGTGGTTGGAGGGTGCTGATCCCTCCAGGTGCCCAGGAAGTGGATGGGGCCAGGCCTCCCAACCTTGCCTGCACCCAGCAGGGGTTCTCAAAGCCTGGAGTTGTTGCTCAGGCTGTCACTCTGGGAAAAGCCTTTGGAGGGGCTGGGGACAGGTGGAATGCAGAAGGAAGCCCCCAGCCCCACTGGCCAAGCCCCTACGTGATGTCTCAGGAGCCAAACAGTATTGGCACTCAATCTCAGTGGCTTCCAAGCAGGAGCCCCATCCTGGCCTATGCTTGGCCCCCGCGAGCCCAGGGCATACGTTGGGAGGGCCTGGGGCATTGAGGCTGGGCAGGAGGCTGGGGGTTTGTTCCTGTAGTCACCTTACACCTGTTTCTGAGAGGATTGCTCACTCTGGGAGCCTTGGCCAGCTCCTCTGGTTGAGGGTGGTGCTGCTCTGGCCGGGGCAGTATGAGGTTCTGGTATCAAGGGTGGGCAGAGAAGTGTGTGGGGCAGCATTCTTGGGGAGGACTTGGGGCCAAGTGGGGGCTGCTTGCTGGAGTGGCATGGAGCAGTGCCCCCGAGCACCCTGAGCCAGAGGTGCCCCATAAATCCTCTGTCCCTTCCTCGACCCGCACAAATGCAACAGCCAGAGCCCTTAGTGCAAGGTGTCTGCAGTCTCTCGTGGCAGTGATGGCTGAGGCTCTGCAGTAGGCATGTGGCATGGTGGGATGCCCGACGCTGCCCACCATGCAGGGGCTGCCTGGGCCCCAGCTGCAGCCAGATGCTGTATCCAGGGTGCCCTGGCATGGTGCCTCAGAGGCTTGCACAGTCTGGCTGTTCAGTGGTCAGGGCACCCAGAAAGTAGAAAGCCTTGGTGCTCATGGGCCCCACGTGTTCAGGACAGACTCGAGGGTTGGCATGGTCACCCACCCATTGGGGGCCATGGGAGGCCAGGAACCTGGAAGAACCACACGGCTGAGTCTATGCCTGGGGAAACTGAGGCTTGGAGAGAGGAGGCTGGGGCTACTCATGGGTCTCTAGACCAAGGATAGAATGACAGGGTCTGCCGCAAACTGAGGACACTGGCTGTTCCTCCAGTCACCTCCCCTGTGGCCTTCCCCCCATGCACCCCAGTAATCTGCTCCCAATCTGGTGCCCAGACATGGCCTTTCCTCCTTTGCCAGCAAGGGTGGCAAGTCCAGAGGTTGGCATCTCCTTAGTGGCCACATCCTGCTCGAAGGCCAGGCTAGGATGCCCCTGTCAGATCCTGGAGAGGTGTCCAGGGCCCCTGTGGGTCCAGAAGCATCATGGTACGGGGGACTTCCCCAGCAGCAGGGACCCTCCCGGCACCATAGCAGGTGAGAGGGGCTGGCTGGGAGCCGTTTATTAGCTCTGTGCCAGGGCAGGCCCAGGAGGGGTCCAGGCCTCTGGCCACTGTCTCCTTCCTGCTGGCCTGAGGCTGCGGGGGGGGGGGAGGTAGGGTCAGGACCTCCTAAGGTGGGGAGCGGCGGCCTGCACAAAAGCCTGGGGCACTTGGAAGGGTCCCGGGCCTTGGGAATGGGCTACCGCAGTATTAGTGTCTCCCATCCTGGTCCTCTGTCCAGGCCTGAAGCTCAGTTTCCAAGACAGCAGCCCGAAGTCCCCTCCCCGAATCAGATGGGGGGGTGCCGCCTCGCCCCTTAGAGGAGCCCTCTTGACAGTCAGCGGCCCCAGTCGCAGGACTGCCAGGGCTGTACAGGCGCCCCTCTGCAGGTAGGGTGGGGGAGGGGCGGCCAGACCCTACCTTTCCACACCTGGGTGGGGGATGGGCTGCGCGGAGCCCTCGGCCCCACCCTCCGCTCGGGTTTGGCCGGCCTTAGGGGGGCGGGGTGGCGCCGCGTCTTTGCGGGAAGGGAAAAGTACTTTGGCTGCGGCGGCGCGGGGCGGGCGGGGGGTGTGGTGCGGGGCGCGAGTGACAGCGCGCTCCTTTCGGCTGTGCCTCCGCGGGGCGCAGTGTCACCGTGTCACAGAGCGCGCATAGCCGCGCACCCCGGGAGGGAGCGGCGATGCCCCCCGTGCCCGCGCCCTGACCGGGCCACTGACCACCGCGCCGCCGCGGAGACAATGGACGCGGGAGCCTCTCCGCGTGGACACAGTAGGTGCCTCGCCGCGGGGGACGGGGCGCGGGGGTCGCTGAGGGGCTGAAGGGCTGAGGGGGAGCTGCTGCTGCTGCCGGGTCGGGGGGCGGGGCCGGTCGCAGGCGGGGCGGGGCGGGGTGCAGTGCCCCGCGAGGGGCTCTGGTACTAGGGCGGGTCCAAGGCGCCCCCTGCAAACTTTGCGCCCGGCTGGGGCCCTGGCAACGGGATGGTGGCGCGGCTTGGCCATGTGGCCTGGGAGGCGCCCGGTGACGCCTGCAGCCCTCACCTGCAGCCCAGGCGGAGGGCAGGTGGGGACCCCCGACACTGTCCGGAGGGGAGCAGGTGGTGAGCGGAAGCGGCAGGTGTCCTTAGGGGCTGTGGGCATGGTGGAGGGAGGGGCCGGCGCAGAGGAGGCCCCATCCTCTTTCCACTCCCTTGGCCCTTGAGGCAGATGTGGTGACCATGGCTCCCCACCCAAGCTGGCTTTTCTTGCTTGAACAGGAACCTGGTTTGTGTCCTCTTGTCCCATAACACCCTGGGGCCCTGATGGGACCCAACTGTCCTGATGCCTGGGTCAAAGTGGCAGCCTATCACCATGGAGCCCACTGGTGTCCTGCCAGGCCCCTGCAACTGAGGACCAGCTGGAGATCTGCAGTCACAGAGGGGACTTCAAGCACTGTGGCAGGGATGCAGGTCAGAGGTCATAGGTCACCATTGTGGCTCCTGCCTGCTTGGTGGGATTGGAGGCAGCCTGCATCCCTCCATCTGGGGCTCTGGGCTGGTGTAAGAAATTAGCTACACCCTTAGTCACGTCCCCTCTGCACTGACACAGCCACGTCCTCTGCAGGCTCCACAGGGAGGTCTGGGTTCCAGTCAGACAGGGAAACGGGCACATAGCAGGTAGGCTCAGCCCTGGGCTTCACTGAAGGGCTCTGTGGCCCCTTCCCTGAGGTCCTGCTGCCCCACACCTGCCCTCTGGGACAGGAGAGCTGACCCTTCATGGTCATCAGCATTAGGAACCTGGCATGGCTTGGGCTGTGTCCCCAGAGAACCGGGGACAGCAAGAGGAGAGGCTGGGGCTGGCCTAGGTGTTGGCGCAGGGACGTGGTGGGCACATCTGCAGGCTGCCAGGGCATTGGTCAGGACCCTTGCCCATATGGGTGCACAGTAAACAGAGGCTAGGGCAGGCTGCCATCTGGCCTTGGTAGAACCAGCGTGCCGCCATTGGGGGCAGCTGAGAAGTGCCCAGAAGTGGACTGGTCTGTGGCTCCTCCTGTAACTGACCTGGCAGAGACCCCAGCCGGTGCCTGGGCTGGGTCTGTGGGTCTGGGGTCCCCCTGAAGGTCTGGGCCCCGCCCCTAGGGGCCAGAGGGACCTATAGGCAGGAGAGACCACTACAGGCCTTCCTGGGGGGCTGTGGGGGGTGGGCAGCCTCAGCAAAGGAGGCCTCACTCGTTGCCCCCCCAAGAGCTCAGGTTACATAATCCCCTACCCAATACACGGGTTGCTGTAAGCAGCAGCAGCTAGGTTTGACAATACAAGTTGTAATTGGATTTTAATTTTTAATGTCTGCAATAGAGAAAGTGCTATGGGCCAATTTGTATATACTGTTACTCTGTGCCCAATAGGGCTACCTCATTTGCTGCTAACTATCGTGTCCGCCCTGCAGCCTGCTCCGCAGAAGGGCATGAGCCGGCCCGGCCTGTAAGCCAGGGACCCACAGGCTGCCTGCCACCTGCTCCAGTGAAGGGGATGCTGATGGGGCAGGCTGCCTGCTGGTGTGCATGTCAGACAGAGAGGTAGACAGAGAGTGCCCTCTTGCTGCCCGGCCAGTCTTCCCCCCTTGCCCTGCTCCCACACTCACTACCACCCCTCCTGTGTGTTGTGGGGTCTGGTGGCCCCGGGTTGCTTTGAGGAGGGGGTTGCCAAGGCCGGGCATCAGCACACTCACGAAAGACCCAGCTGCCAGGCACCTGCTGCTTTCGGGCCATTACAGACCTGGCCGGAACTCTTGACCCAAGGCCACTGAGTACAGGTGACCCAAGTTCTTGGGGTATCATTTGCCATAGCCCATACTTCCTGCTCATCCTGTGAGCCAGGGGTGGGAGTGGGAGTGAGGGCTCTGCAGAGGCTGTCCAGTGCTGGGGTGCAGGGGTCCTGGGGTCCCCCGTGGCCCGCAGACAGTCCAGGCCAGAAGTGGAAGCAGGACCCCAGGTCAGGAGGTTCCTGCCTCTGGCCCAGCCAGAGGGGTCCTGGGGCAAGGCGACTCATCAGCGACTGCCCTTCAGATTATTCTTAGGTCTGTTGTGTAACAGGCAGCATCGGAGGCAGAGGGAGGAAGGGCTCCTAGAGATGTCTCCAGCAGCAGCTGCTAGCCAGCTGGGAGTCAGCTTTTGTCCTTCCCATCCGCCTAGCATGAGGGGACAAAGGTGGCTTCTTAGCCACCCAGCATGAGCAGGCCAGCCTGGGTGGGGAGAGGGTCTGAGGCTGGGGCAGTGGGGTCTGAGCCTCTTTCCCTGCTGGGGCTTCCTAAGGTGGAGGCTGACCCTGGCTGGACTCCCTCATGCTCCGGCTCTGCAACCCTGTGTGTGCATGTGCATATGTATGCACATGTGTGCACTTGTGGGTGTGCTCTGCACACACCTCCTTCCTGGCTGGCTTGGAACAACCATGGTCTGGGGGTGGGAGAGGCTGCCCACCCTGGCCGGGAGCTGTACCCTCTGGGCCTCTTCCTGCCTTCCTTCCCCCACTTCTGTGTTCTCAGTAGCCTTTGGGTGCCGATTCTGGGGTCTCCACCCCCACAGATCTGAGTAGACTCCTCACACCTGTTTTCTGTGCTCCTGCGATGTATCAGACCCCTGTAGTGGGCAGTACCAGGAGGAGCCAGGCTTGATAGCAAACAAGAAAGACCTGGGGGGCCAGGGTCTAAGGAGTCTTCTGGGCTGGCATCTACTCCTGCCAGGGTCAGTGTCTGCACTTGTTCACTCTGTGTCCTGGAACATCATCTCCTGTCTCCTCCTTCCTGGCATTGGGCGGGAGGAGATGCATGTGCCCTCAGACATGTGGCACACACCTGCACTTGGTGCGCCATCCTGCTCCTCAGACGGGCACCTGGGCAGCCTGGGGAGGGAGCAAGAGGTCTGGCATGCCCAGTGCTTTTGTATCCCCCTCCCTGAGACCACTGTGTGCGGCGGGGTCTCCCTGCCCCGGCTGGTGGGGTCTGGCAGCTGGGGTGGTGTGGCCACAGGAGAGATACGGAGGATGGGGAAGGGGAGCCACACGAGGGTCTTGTGGCTCCAGCCTGCTGACCCGAGGCTCAGCTTATGATACATGATTATGACGGAGCTGCTGCCCAGAAAGCAACCAGGAGAGCAAAGGACTAATGTGCCCCTTGCAGCTAGGGAACCCCAGGGAGACCTTGGACCCTCCCCCACACCAGCGTCCCAAGCTGAGCCCTTTACCTGGAGCGAGCCCAGCCCGGACCTGGGAGGAGCTTGGGGAGAGACATGGCTCTCCAGAGTTGGCAGTATCCCTCTGGACAGCCACTCCGTTTCTGTGGACGTCCTCCATGATCTGAGGGCCATGGAGGCGCCTCTAAGACACATGTCCTAGACGCAGGGCTCTGGGGTCCCCACAGGGCTCTGGTCCCCAACAGGTGGGAGCTCCTCTGTTCTTCCTTTCTCTGCAAGGCAGCATCTGAGCTGGCTGCAGGTCCCGTTGGGTCCTTTGGAGCAAGTGCCTGCTGCCTGCCAGCCCTCGAGAGGCCCTGTGCTTCTGTGTTCTTGTCCCAGGGCCTACGCCGGCAGCGGCACTGGGAGACTCCTGCTGCCGACGGGTGTCAGACACTGTGCCGTCCAGGGTGCCATGGCTGGGGCTGCATCACCCCCACTTTCCCTCCCTTCCAGCAGCCTTCTCTGTCCCCTGTCTCCTGTCTGTCTCCTTTCTCTCCTTTCTCATGGAAGCCACTCGTGCTGGGGTTTAGGGCTCCCCAAGGTGACTTCTGATGGCCTCCTCATCTCAGGTTCCTTAATTACATCTGCAGAGACAGCTTTTTCAAATCAGGTCATGTTTGCAGCTCTTGGAGTGTGGACATACCTTGGTCATTCACCCCACCTCCAGGGCCCTGCTGTCCACTTGCTGCTCCCTTGCCTGAGTCTGGGGGAGCCAAAGGCAGGGCCAGTGTGTGTGTCTTTCCCACAGGCTAGGGACAGGGCAGGGGACATGTGGCAGGGTGGGCAGAGCTCCCCAGCAGCTCTGGGAGCCCCGACTGGCTGCCTCCTGGGTTCCCACCACCCTGGTCTCTGCCTGGGTCCTGCATAGTCTCCACCAGGAACTGGGGAGATAAGGAGGCCCTGGATCTCCCCAGAGTCCTCTCTTTAAACCCTCAGAGGCTGCTGGCTTCCATGCAGTGTGGGTGGGGCTGGAGGGCAGCGGGCAACTCTCTCAAGCACACCTGCTTTGAGCGGCCCTGACAGCCTCCGGGGCCCTGCAGGCTTCCTGACAGGGCTCATATAGCCCACACTCCTCCAGGATGGCTGGCCCAGCTCTGCCTCTGCCGTGGCCACTTTGCACATCATCTCCAGGCAAGGACAAGGCAGACTGAGCCCATAGCCCCGCTGGAAGGCAGAGCTACTCTCGTAGAGATGTGTGTGTTGATCAGGCACTTGGGATTTGCACAGAGGCAATGCAGATGCCCAGTGGGGCAGGCACCGGGTCTCCCCAGGCCTGTGCTTTCCCTGGATGGGTCATCCATGCTGGACAGAGGCTCTGCCTGGACAGTGAGGGACCAGGTCCTGGCGTGGAGGCCTTGGCCCTGGCCCAGCCCTGCTCCTTGAGGCTTGTCAGCTTTGATGTGGAAATGGGAGATGAGCAGCAAACTGGGGCTGCCTCAGTTTCCCCAAGCCTTGCCTTCGAGCCCACCCTTTCTCAGGGAATGAGTGAGAAAGGCCATGTCTCTGTGCACAGAGCCTCAGTGCATGGGGCTCCCTGGACATCTTGGGGAGCTGTGCACCTGTCCCCCAGAGCTCCATGCAGGCATAGACTGGCCAGGCAGAGTGGCTGTGTCTATAGCATCCTCTTCCTGTTGCTGAGCTCCATGGTGGCAGGTGCCTGGAGCCCTCCCCTGGGGGGATTTGGCGTTTGTGTACAGAAGGCTCAAAGAGTTCTTACTGAGACATTTTCAGCTGCCCCCTCTCTTGCTGGCAGTCCTCTCTGTGGGGTGGTAGGCCCTCTGAGCACCTCGTTAAGGGATCAGGAATGCCCCACTTTCTCCAGAGCTTCTGATTGCCGCCCCGGCCTGAATCTGTATGAGGGTTTCTGGGATGCTTCACCAGCCTTTGGCACTGGAGAGGAGCTAATGAGCAGCTTTGTCCTGCCTGGAACCTCCTGCCTGCCCTGCTCCCTGGACTCCCAGGCCAGGCACTTCAGAGGCCCCATGCCTGCCAGTCTCGGGGCTCTGGGTTCCTGGGTGAGGTTCTTGTGGCCCAGAGCCTCAGCTTCTCTGTCTGTATACAGGGCATGGAGATGGCTGCTAGTGGAGAAGTTAAGGAGCCTGCCAGATGGTGTGGTTGCTGTTCCAGGGCTGGCTTCCGGAGTTGCTCTGCAAAGGCAGCCTTGACCCACTGCTTGGCTATCAGCATGCAGTTTGTCCCCTGGAAACAGGACTTGGGGTTCAGGTTAGAGCAGAACTGAGAGCAGAGGGTGACACACAGCCCAGTGCATCTGGAGGCAGGAGCTGCACATTGGCAAGGTACCAAGGCATTGCCCTAGGCCCCTGCATCCCAGTGAAGAGCTGGCATGCCCCATACCTGCACGGTGATACTTGGCAGCATCCTTGGGGACACAGCCCATGGTAACAGGTGAGAAATTGCAGCTGGGAACGTGGCTAATGAAGATGGATTTCAGGGCTGTGTGGATCAATGCCGCCCTTGGGAAGCCCAGTTACTCTGTGGTTGGCTCCCTGCCTCTGCTCGTGCCGTGTCTTCGATCCCTCCTCCAGCCCCAGGACCTTCTCTAGGGCCAGTGCTGTGGTTCAGGCAATCCTTTGGGGTCTGTGATGTGGGTGTGTGCTGTGGACCCTCCCTGGGGGCCTGTGGATGGGCCTTGGCCCCCCAAGTCCCGACAGCCCTGGACTGTAACATGCTTTTGGGCTGTGTGGCAGCTGCCAGGGGAGAGGTAGTGATTCAGACCTGAACTGCAAAAGAGGCTATGTCCTCTGTGTGCTGGCCTGGAAGTGCCTCTGGCACAGAGACCGAGTCCAGCCCCGGGATCTTTGTCACCCTTCAGAAATGACAACCCTGGAATGCCCAGCTTGTGTTCCATTGCGGGCAGATGAGCAGAGCCTTCTAAAGGGCACTGAGCCTGGTGGCCCTCCAGCTCCAGTGGCCTTGAGGTCTTGCTGGGAAGGCTTATGGCTCAGGGTGGAGCTGGACTGAGGACCTCTGGATCTCAGGGAGCAAACCGGAGCTTGCCAAGGAGCCATTGCCCTGGCCCCTGCTGCCTGTGGCTGGCCAGCCTGCTGGGAGAACTAGCCTGTGGAAACACTGCACCTCAGCTCAGAGGTGGCAGCTGCTGGCCTGCAGTGAGCCCCGTAGAGAGGGGCCGATGTGGCAGGGATGGGGGCCCTTGATCCTGCCCGCCTCCCCCATCTCCTTGCCTTCTCCTGCCCCCAGCCCACTGGGTCTTTGGAGTGGCCACAGGAGTGGCAGGAGGCTGGGTGGGGCAGGGCCTCATGGGCCTTCACCCCTCCTGAGCCACCCAAGGTGCAACAGGTAGGCCCCAGGGGGCTTAAATAATTGATGGGGGCTGGCTGGGGCTGCTCATCAGATCGCAGCAGGGCCAAGACTTCCTTCCTGGGGGCTTGACCCTCCCTGGCATGGCCCTTGTATCTCTGTGCTGGGAGGGCTAGAGTCTGCCAGTGGTGCCCTCAGCTGGTTTCCTCTGCTCCTGGACTGTGTATGCAGCAGGTGCACAACAGAAGCAGCTCTCAGCTGAGTGCAGCTGAGCATAGAAAAGCCTTTGCTCAGGAAAGGGGTTCTCTGAGCTGTGCTGCTCAAGGGCAGTGTGGGGAAGGCACCCTGCCTGCTGTCACCTCATCCCAAGCCCCACTCAGTGCTGTCCTAGGGGGACACTTCCCAGGGATCTCAGGGATGTCTACCTCTGCCCTGTATACTAGCATGCAACAGCCTCCTGTCAGGTGTCCCCCCTTTTTTGTGGTTGCTCTTACAGATCAGACCCTCCAGTTCCTAGGGCATGGCTGCTGGCTGGCATCCCTTCTTCATGCAACCTCAGTGGGAGCCCAGGAGATGGAGATCTCCTGATGCACCTATTTGCAGCCCGTCCTGTCATGGCTCCATTTTACAGATGAGGAAATTGAGGCTGGTAGTGGGAAGTGACCTGTGGGAGCTCTGGGATGGTAAGCAGGAAAACAGCAAGGGCATCTGTACACATGCTGGGCACTCATGTATGCTGGCCCTCCTCAGAGGAGCAGGACTCTGCCTCCCAGCTCCAGGGCCCCTGGGCTGATGGGGCACCCCAGCCTGCCCAAATCCTGCTGCAACCCAGGGTGAAAATGTTGCCCTCCAGATGTCCCTGTGTCCCTGGCCTCACCTCTGCATACCTGTTGAGCAGCACGTGGGCGGTTATGTGTGCCTGTGTGTGTGCTTGTGTGCCTGTCTGTGTGTTTAAGTGTCTTTTTAAAGCACTTTGCAGCTGTGTTTGAGTCAGTCCTGTTCTCCGCGAGGAGCCGTGTGAGCAGCAGGCACATTGTGTGTTATTTTGGGCTTGGCATTATTGGGAATTATTATATTCTTATCCTTAAGGGAACGGCGTCACCTGGGATCAGCAGGCTGAGGCTGGGGGCTTGGTGTGATTTCAGAAGCAGGACCTGGGGTGCAGGCCACCTGAGTCCCTGTGGCCCTTCACTGGGTCAGGTACCCAGGCACCAGAACCAGGTCTTGCACAAGTTGGGCTCCTTCCCTGAGCCCCAAATACCCTTTTCTGGGCCTTTCTCCCCTTTGGGGGTCCTCCAGCTGCTACCCAGGGAATAGAGTGGGGCAGGGGCGGGGCCTCCCTCTTGGGCAGTCCTCTAAGGCCCTGGTCCCCTTGGGACACCTCCAGTCCCATAGCAGGTAGGGGCTCACCACAGGCAAGTGAACATAGGTTGTGGCCACAGGGTCCCTGGACTGTGCCTGTCTGACTCCTGCAGGGTCTGTGTCAGGTCCTGCCTGGGGTCTGGGCTCCCACAGTGTCACCCGGAGGCCGGTGGCTCTGGCTGGCTCCAACCCGTCTTCTCAACCCTGTGTGTCAGGATACCTAAATTGCTCCCGTGCTCAGCTGTGCCTTAAAAAGCTGGGGGCGTGAGTCAGCCGTCACTGCTGCCTCTACCCCTGGGGACACATGTGCTCAAGGGGTGACTGGGCCCTGCAGCCCCGCCAGGCAGGAGACCTCCACAGCCCTCACACTACCGTGGGGGCCACGGGCAGGAGCAGTATAGAGAGGGTCAGACCTGGATGGAGACTTGGGCTCCACACTCTGCACCATGGCTGGGACCTCAAGTGACCTCCCTGGACTCAGTTTCCCTACCTGAAGGTAGAGAGCCAGGCCTTCCTCTGACCTTGGTTTGCCTGGGGCTCTTGGGGTGGTAAGACTCTCCACGACCTCTTCTGGGGCCTGGGGTGGGATGTACTTGGGCAGAGGGATGCTAGAATTTGCGCTGAGCCTCCAGCTCTGTGAGGGGCACAGTGCCTCTCCCTGGGCCTTTGTCAGGTCCTCTCCATCTAGCCAGGGTCCTCCCTGTCAGCCCCTTTCCTAAAGGGCAGGTATGTCCCCAAACCCAGGGTCTGGCTGGCCGGATCCTCAGGTGCCCAGGTGTGGCTGCAGGACCTTGGGGTCCTGCTCTGGTGCTCAGCTCATGTTGGCCAGCTTGGGTCCAGGGCAGCCCAGGATTTGGGACACTTGGAGAGCTGCCTGGACTGGCCAGTGGCCAATGACTTTAGCCCTGTGGACAAGGTAAAGTCTGGCCTGAGTCATCCTAGCCCTTGGTCCTACTGCTGGGGCTCCTCCTGCCCCTCCTCTTTTTGGGCCCCAGGCCCCAGTGGCCAGGCAGTGGGGCCTGTGAGGGACCGGGGCAGGGGACCTGTGAGTGGAGGGTGGTGGAGCTGACTGGCAAGAGGCCTCTGTGCTTCAATTCCTGAACCAGCAGCTTCTCGAGGCTCCTGCAGGCTATTCACTGGTGTCCCCCATTCTCATGATGGCCCTCAGCTCTGAGATGGGCACTGGGAAAGGACAAGGCGCCAGCCTCACCTAAGAGGCACAGCCCATGGGATGACCTGGCCCCTAGGGTGTAGGAGGGACCTGCAGGCAGCCAGGGAGGACTCCCCAAAGGCTGCCAATGAGCCATCCACCAGAGGCAAGTGACACGTGCCCATCCCTGAAGGCTGAGTGGTGGCTCCCCCACCTCACCACAGGCACACCCGCTCCCATGGCTGTGGGGCAATTGAGGCAGGAACAGTTCCGGTCCCCAGGGGGGCTGTGCCGCCCCCCACCTTCCACTTGAGCACCCTTAGTGACTCACCCTCTTCCTTTCCTTTTCTGTTCTGCCCTAAGGATAAAATAAACCCTTGCCTGTGTGGCACTTCATGGCTGTGGGCCCACGCTCTCTGCAGGTGGCAGGGCTGGGGGGCAGAGGGCAAGGAGGGGAGCTGGCACCAAGGGCAGACAGCTGAGGTCATGGTGCTGGAATGTGGGGGTGACAGTCACCATGGGGCAGGCAGCATGACTTGTCCTACCCAGGCCCATCATAAGGAGCCCTGATAGCAAAGCAGGGATGACCAGCTGGACTGTGGGCCTCAGGGAAGGGCGCCAGGCTACCCATGGCATGTGGGGCTCCCCACAGGCATATGGGACTTCCCATCACTGTTGGGCACTGGTGACCCCATGAGACTGAGAGCTGAAAGGGGTCTCTGCCACCCAGAGGCCTTGTAGAGCTCTGTGTGGGATGCAGGGCATGCTCCTGTGTCTGGCTGCTGTGGGCACCTGGGGCAGGGCTGGCAGGTGACATTGGACACGGCAGGAAACAGAGCTACTGGATGTGCTGCAGGCCAGGCAACTGCAGTGGAGACAGCAGTGGCAAGCAGGCTACTCAGCTGCTGCATGCACAGAAGCCACTGAGCTGAAGGCTGCATTGGGCAGGAGGGGCATGCCTTCCCCTGGGTACTGACCCAGCCAGACTGTGGGTGGCTCTCCCCAGGGAATAGGGAAAATGCATCTTCTGGGTTCCCTAGGCTGCCAGATGTGTGTTTACATCCTCCGGAGTGCTGTGTTCATACCTTTTCTCAAGTTTGTGTTCATACCCTCTCTCAGGTCTGTGTTCACACCCTCCCTCAGGTTTGTGTTCATATCTTCCCTCACATTTGTGTTCACACCCTCCCTCAGGTCTATGGTCACACCCTCCCTCGGGTCTGTGTTCACACCCTCCCTGAGTGCTGTGTTCACACTCTCCCTGGATTTGTATCTGCACCCCTCCCTGAGACCTGTGTTCACACCCTCCTTGAACACTAGGTTCATACTCCTCCCTGAGCTGTGTGTTCACACCTCCCAGGGACAGTGATCCTATACTGGGGCTGACCACAGCTCTCTTAAGACTGTGTACACTGTGAGGAAGCTGCCTGCTGGCCTCTCTTGGAAGAGCTCCGGGGGCATGTCTTGGGGGAATGTGGTGGCATCATGGCTGCCACCAGAACAGTGCCCTGCACCCAGGACCTCCCCTGCTGGGACACTTGCATCTGCCTTCCATGCACACTTGTCAGGGTCAGATTGGATGAATGGTTACTCAGTGATGGCACTGGCCCTGGCCTCCAGGGAAGCCCGCCAGACCCATACCACATGGGCACAGCTCTTGCTAAGACTCACCTTCCAGGGCTGGTCTTGCCACTGCGTTTATTTCCCCTCAGCTCGATTCCTGGGGCCTCACTGGCTTTTAATCTCAGTGCCCTTATTATGTGATGTTGTTCTGTGGTGACTCTGTGGGTGTTGCAGGCAGCAAGGATATGAGGACACCTTGGTGCTCTAGGTGCTACTGAACCTGCCTCCTCACAGCCTGACCCCCATTTACATAGAACCAGACCTGACCTCTGTCCCCACCGCCCTGTCCCTGGGGCTGGTGCAGGCAGGCTGCAGTCCTGAATGGACCCTTGTGTTTCCAGTGGTCAGCATGGCTGTTGCTGCCCACCAAGAGCCCACTGGAGCTAAAACCAAGAGCTGCCTGTGCCCACAGATCCCATCCGGTGCACTCTTCCTAAATGTGCCTCCAACCTCCAGCAGTATTTTCAGAAACTGCTTACTCTGTGTTCACTGGTGGAACAAGAGCCATTTAAAAACTGGAGTCGGAGCTCATCGGTCTCCAACAACGAAGCTGGAGTGGGCCCAGGGCGAGGAGCATTTGGAGGATCTTTCCCAGGCCCCAGCGACTGATGTCTTCTGGGACAGAGTGAGTGGCGTGGGTGCACAAGAGCAAAGCCGTGGTGCGTGGGTCCCTACTGCATGGTTCAACTGCTGCCCAGGCCACTTCTGCTTAAGCTTCCTCACCTCTGGCTCTGGGCCACGCCTGAGGGGCTCAGGGTCTGCTACAAGTGTGCAGACCCTCCACACCCCAGCCTCCCTGAGTCCCTGCTGTCCAGAGAAGATGCCCATTCTTCCCTGGACTTTCCAAACATGGGCAGCTTGAGGCCCTTAGCCAGAGCTGGGAGCTGAGACCCCAGCCTAGCAGCCCCCTGGGTGGGGACTGCTCTTTTCCTGCCCATTTCTGCCTCCTCGGCCCTCCATGCCTGACCTGTGGCAGGTGCTTAGCACAACTCTTAACAGCTGGAGGGTGGGAACAGGCAGGGGGACAGAGGGCCTGGCTGGGCCTGGCCCTGGTGAGGCTGTGTGGGCCCAAAGGGTCCCCTCTGGCCTAGAGTACCCCTGTTGGCATGCAGGTGCACATGCTTCGGTTCTCAGAGATTTTCACATCTTTAATCTGTGCAAATGGCCAAGAGGCTTTAAATGGCTGTGGCGAGTGTGGACTGGCTGCCCAGTTGCATGGTGCTGTGGTGCAGGCTGGAAGGCTGGAGGGAGCCCATCCTAGGGGGCTGCCTTTTGCCTGTGGGCTGAGGCTGGGGTCTCTGGGCAGCCCCAGGGTCCACAGAGCTGACCTGGGGAGAGGATTCCCTATGACAGGCGGAGTGGCTGCAGTCTCTCACAGCCTGCAGAGCCTTGGGCCCCTGGGTACAGGGTGGCATTGCCCTCATGGAGCCGCTGGAGTTGAACTCAGGGGCCAGGTGGTCTGTAAGACATGGGGCTCCCCCTTCCTCCTTTTCTCCCCGGCACCTCTGCAGGGGGCTCTTAGAGACATCTCAGAGTGACAGGTGAGGGGTGGACCTGTGGCAGGTGTCCTTGGCCGTGAGGGTGGTTGTGGTGGCCTGGAGTCCTGCCCACCTGTCTTGCTGCCAGGCCGGCTGAGGCTCTGCTCCACTGCTGCACACAGGCATAAATCTAGGTCAGGCTGGTATGTGGAGGCAGGGCAGGCCATGCCAGCTCCCTCTGCTCCAGTGCCTGCCAAAGCCCAGGACAGGACCCTGACCCACTGACCTAGGCCGGGCCCTCCAGCGGCACACGAGCAGGGCAGATGGCAAGTGGGTGCACGTTATGGCTGCAGCTGCTGTCAGCTGTTGGCCTGTGTAGGACCTGGCCTGGGGGCACGGGGACCAGGCCCTCCTGGGTGTGGCTGCAGCAGTTCAGGCTCCACTCCCTGTTGCCCCCATGGCACCTCTACAGTTTAGGGCCACCTGATGGCTCCTTCTCCAGTCTGTAGCTATCGCTTCCACCCAGTACCACTGCAGCCCCTGGGATTGGAGCAGGTTGCCCATCCTGAGTCCTGAGCTGCCCTTCCCCCCAGCTACCCAGGGGTATGGTGTGAACAGCAATAACTCAGCCCAGAGGACCCTCCTCCCCAGCTGCCCTGCCTCTGTGGATCCCACCCATGCTTTTGCTTCCCTTGGTTGTGTGTCGTGGGTTTGAATGTCGTTCTTTCTGGATCTGTCTGCGCATGCCGCAGGGCCAGGTGCCAGGAGCAGGGGCTGGGGCAGGGAGGGGCTCCAACCAGGAGGGCAGCCCCTGCTTGGGCAGTGGGGCAGCGGTGGCCGGGCCAGTTCTTGTCCGTCCTCCTCCTCTCTGGACCACATGTCCCCCTAGAACCTTTAACATTCAGAACCAAGATGAGCTCAACTTGTCACTGGGGGTGTCTCCACTTGGGGACTTGCAGGCTCAGGCAGCAGGGACTTTTGTACTGGGGACACACTGGATTAGGGAGGGGCACCTCCAGAGACCAACTTCTTGGCCTTGCCCTGGACCACTCACCTCCTCACCACCCTGCAAAGACCGCTGAGCCTGTGCTGTGTGTGGGATGTGGGGGCTGAGGGCTGGAGGACACCGCTGGGTCATGGGGCAGCCACCCTGTGGCGTGTGTCCGGCCTCCTGCCAGGCCCACTGGAGCAGCTGTTTCCTGACAGAGACCATAACGTTGACAGAACCCTTGAAGCAGGCAGAAGCAACACCCTGCCTGCTCCACTGTTGAATAATGAATGGCGTGTCTCAGGCCCGGCTGCTGGGCCGTGTCGTCAGGGATGCGCTGTCACTTCCCACAAAGCTCATGCATTCGTGAGGAGTAATTACTGCGCTACTCCAGTGAATCCTGATGCTCACGTTCTGGGGCAGGGCCAGTGGGACTGTCAGCGGTCAGTCTCCTGGGAAGGCACCTGTGGCTGTTGGCTCCGCCTCTGTCTGCCTCAGTTTTCCCTTCTGGAAAGCACAGAGCTTGGAGTGGTGGCCTTTGGGTGCCTCGTGGCTTGGGTAGGCTGTGCTCAGCCTGGTGCTTGTGGGCGGCTGTGGTGCCCCTGCCCACTGTGGTGCTAGACGCGGCACAGCTATGACTGTGTTCATGGCAGTGGCCATCAGGAGCATTTTCTTAGAGGTTTCTGTAAGACAGAAGTTGGGAGCCCAATCCTGAGGTGCCTGCAGAGGACCTGAGAGTGAAGACCAGCCCGCTTCCCTGCTGGGTCTCCTGCTCCTTGGGGTGTTGGGAGGTGGCCACAGCTGCCCAGGACCCCAAGAAAAGCACAGTGTCTTGGGGGACCCCCCAGCAGTGGCCCCCAAGGTGTGCTGTGCTTTGCAAGAACTTCTGCCCCAGCAGAAACCCGAATACCTTAGGGCTGCTTCCCTGGTCCACTTCCTCCTGGAGGCTGCAGTGAGTGGCCAGGCCCCAAATTTCTGGGCCTCTCTCGCTGACAGATGGGGAAACTGAGGGCAGAGGGCAGTGAGTTGCCATGGTACCTGGAGGCAGTCAAAGCCAGGACTTGTACTGGCGTCTCAGACCTCTGGGCCTGACACTGCCCTAGGCTCCCGTCTGCAGTACTCTGTGTGGCAGCTTCCCTGCTTAGCCTTTCCAGGAATGTGTCAGGCCACGCTGGCTGGACGTGAGCTTTGAAACTGCTGGGCTCATGGCTCACCTGCCCAGCAGCTGCTCCCAACTGCCCACAGTGTTTCCCGCTGGCCGGCAGAGGGCTCTGGGGCTTTGGATGAAGGGGTGCAGCCCATCCTGGTGGGAGGGGAACCTGGGCTCCGCTGACACTATCTCCTGCTCTCTCTGGAGCTGCTCTCTGCCTGGCCTGGGGCCCTGTGCCAGCCCAGTGTCCATCCAGAGCCCTCTTGGTGGTGCTCAAGGGTGGAGGCTTCTGTGCAGGATGCTGGAGACAAGGGGCCACCTCTTACCCCTCCATGGGGAGCAGCAGCTCCAGGGCTGCTGGGTGCTAGCTTCTGGCAGACTCTGCTGCTGCCCACTGTGGGATATGGACCCATCACTGGCCCTCTCAAAAACCCCATCACCAATGTAGAGCCTAGAAGCGCCCCCAGCTAAGAGAGACCCGAGAGAGGCCCTGAGGGGGCCATGGGTGGGCAGCATGGTGGGGAGAGTGCAGCTCCTGGGGAACCAAGGGAATGAAGGCCAGACCTCCAGGCTCAGTGGGGAGGAAGCAGCTGCTGCCTGGAGCAGAACTGGGAGCTGTGAATGTGCACGTGGTGTTCCCACTGGACAGCAAGGAAACTGAGGCACAGAGTGAGGATGGGCTCTGTCTACCTGCAGGCTGGGCCTAAGCCCACCCCGTATCCCCCTGGCCCTCTCCGGGCAAAACCTTTGAACAGAGCGCTTGGCCAGACCAGGCCCTAGACTGGCCCTGTGGGCACAGGTGATGAGGACTGTGCTGGGGAGCAGTGTCCTCAGGGATGGGTGGGGCGGGGTGGGGCTGCCTCGATCTAGAGGCTCCCTCCAACAGGAGGGTGCTCAGCAGCCTTCAGACCTGACACCCCCTGCCCTCTTCAAAGGAGACACAGACTGGACTCCTGGGCCCTGTGGTTCTTCCTCACCCAGAGCCCCTGGCTGCCACCAGCCGGGCCCACGCTGGAGGACAAGGACAGAACTCTGCTTAAATGCCCGGAAAGGAGGCTGGGGAGATCAGAATCTTAGCAAATGAACATGTGCGGCGGCAGGGTTTAATCACCGCCTTTAATCGCAGTGGTGCTGGTGGAAATCATCTCCTGGAGGGTATGGGGGTGGGGCCGGCATGCAGATGGATTATTCATATTAGGGCCTGAACTTGGGTTTCACCGACCTCTGGGGGAGGCTCCGTGCCTTGGTCCACGCCGGGGAATGTGGGGGCGGCTCGGACCCTTCCTTCCTCCCTCCCTGCTTCCCACCCTCACTCTTTCTCTGCTTTTGTCTTCTTTCTTTAGTCCTCTCTCATTCTGCCTCAGTTTATCCTTCTTGGGGGGTTTGGGACCAGGGACACACAGCTCAGGTGTGGGGGCCCTGGGAAAGCCAACATTCCCACCTCCAGGGCACGGCTACCCCCTTCATGTCCTGGCCAATGCCACCTCAGCTGTCCCACCATGGCCAGTGGGCCCTTGCTGAGACTGGTGGATGGCCTCTGTGTGTGGGCCTCTGCCAAGCGGCTGTTACCACACTGAGAGTGGCCCGTCGGAGGCAGGTCCTGGCCTCTAGGGCACCATGAGCAGCAGGGGGTAGTGGGCTGGCTCTCCAGGCACCAGGCAGAGGCCTAGTGTTTTCTGTCCCCCCCACTTCCCACCCCTGCCTTGGGGCCCTAGCCTGGTGTGAGGCCATCACAGAGAGATGGTAGTGGCTTTAAAAGCAGAGGTGGTCTGTGTCGGCCTCCTGTCCAGGCCTGTCCACCAGCCTGGTCTTCTAGGCCCTGTCTCTCAAAGTCCCCTGGCCACCCACACCCTGCTGGTCCAGGCCCCACAGGATAGGCTATGTGTGGGCCATCACTCACTGGCAGGGGAACGGTGTGGGAGATTGTGCCTCAGGCAGGTGCTGGGCACAGTAGGTTAGGCCCCCAAGGTCCTGCTGAAGGCCGTGGGTAGAACCTGTCAAGGTAGACTCTGCCCCCACAGGCTGGCCGGACAGGACCCCACCAAGATAGCTGTCCTATAGGACTGCACCCAGCACCCCTAGTTCTCCCCACAGCCCCAAGACCCCACACACCTGTAGTCAGGTGCCAAGGGCTCACAGAGGGACACCTGGCAGCGGCTGGGAGGGGCTTGGATGCACAGAGGACTGGTGCTTCCCCCAGGAGCTGATCTGGGGCCTGGCTTCCCCAACCAGGCCACTTTGAACACCTCTCAGAGGCTCAGCCTTCTGGGGCCCTCCTGGGGTGGGGTGAGGACTTCCTGGGCCCCCATGGGGCATGGGGATTAGTCACTCAAGGGGCCTAGGATCAGCAGGGGCTCCCAGAAGGGGCACGTGGCTCTGCCCAATGGGGGCACACAGCTGCCCCATGGGGAGCAAGAGGGGGCGGGTGGACAGCAGAGGGGAGGTCTCTGGAGTTGAGTATAGGAAGCATCCACTGGTGCCTCCCCTCCTCGTCTCTGAGAGCTGGCACAGTGCCCGCCTGGACCCCTCTCTAGCTCAGATTTGCCCACTGCAGCTGGGCAGCAGGAGCAGGGCTGCCAAGGGTTAAGGGTGGGCGGGGCTCCCGCGGGAGGGGCGGTCCCTGCGGCTGCAGCTCCTCCCGCCCTCCCCTCCCCACTCTCCTTTCGCGGGCGGTGGCAGCCGCGGCGGGCAGCAGCAGGTTTTGAACCGGCATGGGCGCCGAGCACGGGGCGACCCGGCTCAGGCTGGGACTTGGGGGACACTGGAGACCTGCACAGGGTTCTGGCCCACTGGGGCTGTTCTGCTAACTGGGGTTGGTGCCCAGGGGCCATGGAAGAGCCTGGCCCCCCCAGCGGGCTCAGCCAGGACCAAGGTAAGGGGGAGGGAGGGTCCAGAGAAGGGGGCTGTGCCCGAAGTGGGAACCCTGGGGCCAGAGCTGCGCATAGGTCGAGGGCTGTGTGCAGCCCCTCCTTGAGGGCAGTGACCCCATTCCTATCCACTGCCACAGCTGCTCACCCCGTCCTGCCCTGGGCTGGCTCCTTGCAGTGAGAGACCCCTGCTGAGGGCACAGGAGTCCTGGGGGTGGCGGGAGGAGGTGATCCCGGCACTGCTCACATCTTCCAGGCTCCCAACTGCCCCAGGGATGCTGCTGCCTGAGGGGCAGGTCTAGGAGTGTGGGGCACCGTCTCTGCCTGTGGGGCTCCAGGATTCTCCTGGCCTGACTCCAATGCCCTGACCGTGGCTCCGATCAGCACCATGGACAGGCAGCTGCCTTCCCTCCCAGGAACTGCTGTTTGCTGTGGCCCTTGAGGTTCTAGCTCAGCTCTGCCCCACTTTCCTGACCTGGGAGTGGGGCAGTACACTGGGCAGGTGGGCAGCATGAACATCTGGGGTGAAGGTGCCCTAGGCTGCTTGGGGCATGGTGGTGCTGTCCACAGGGCATCTGCGCAGGCACCTTCCTCATGGTGAACAACAGGGTCTCCATCTGCCTTGAACACAGTGCCAGCTCTGGGCCAGGGGCAGCAGAGGTCGGGAGGGAAGGGATCCAGTACACCAGGGGCAACTTGGGTGGACAGTAGAGAGAACTTCCTAATCAAGGGCTGGGTGCCCAGGAGGGAGGTGCCTGCCTCTGCCAATTTGTCTGGACCCTGGTTGTTCTGGACAAAGCCTGTTCTGCTGCCCATAACATGGGTGTCAGGGAGGCTCTGAGGAGTTTGGAGAGCTGCATGACCTCTCATAGGGCACCCAGCCTTTATGAGCTCGGTGGACAGGAGGGACAGTGTGGGGCACGTCTCGGGCAGCTTGTGAGTGTGTGAAGCTCATGCGTCTGCAGTGTTGTGAGGTCCCTGGTCTGTGCCCATGCCCTCTCCTCCTGACCCAGAGGCTCTTTATGAATGGGAGACAGTGAGTTGGATGTGGATGGGGCTGCTGGTGTGGACACTCGTTGGCCCTTGTGAGAAGGACAGGCTGTGTGACTGGGTGCACTGCCCTGACCACAGCCCCCAGCTCTGGATTCTGGACACCTGCTTCCTGATGGGCAGCAGTGGCCGCCCTGGGGGGAAGACACAAAAACATGGTCTTCGCAGTCACAATATGCAGTGAGGGTGCAGCAGATGGGCTGGCGTCCTGGGTCCGGCCCTCCATCTGCACCGCTAATGAGCTGATGATGAAGTTTCCCAGTGCCTGGCACCTTCCCCTGGAGAGTTCGGCAGTGCCCTTTCCCAGAGCAGGTGTGGGGTGCTGGGGGCCTCTTGGGGGCCAGAGCCTGGCAGCCCCGATATCAATGAGGCCACTGGGGGTGGACAGGAGGGATGAGTAATCGGACATGCCTGTTCTTCCTGGGAGTTTGCTTCCAGCACAGTGCACATGGGCTCCCAAATGGCTGGATGGACTTCCTGTGTGGGAGAGAGGAGCAGACTCTGGGAAGCTGCCCTGGGCAGCACCTTGGGGTGCAGGTCCTGCACCAGCCAAGCAGTGGTGATGATGGCCTTGCATGGCCAGTGGTTGCAGGGGAGCAGAGTGGGCTCCCGGGGGCTGGAGGCGCCTCCTGCTCTGGCCAGAGGAGCCAGGTGGCCCTGGGTTGTGGAAAAGCCCTGTCTGTTAGGAGAGTGCCTTGTCATAGGGGACAGTCCCCACAGCCTGCTCAGAAACTGCAGCCCAGGATTCCTGAGGAACTTGGAGTTCTTCAACTTGAGGCCAGACTGTGTGTGTATCTTGCAGCCAGCGCTCTGTTCCCTCCTGAAGAAGCTGCTGATTGCTGGGGTCAAACCCACTGCAGCCAGCCAGGGTGGAGGGTGCCCAGTGTTCAGAGGTGGCCCAAGCCATCCTGGTTCAGCACAATGTGTGGCCAGTGGGGACAGAGTGAGGAGAACCTCACCTGTGCCCCACAAGCTGGGATGTGGGGATGGTGCATCCAGCCGACTGTCAGAGCTGGTGTGAGCAAGTGGGCGCCTGGACAGGGCTGGTGACCTCACGAGGTGCCAGGGAACTTTAGGACATCAGCTTGGAGGCTGCCTTGGTTCCAGAACATGCTCTGTGGAGACTCCCTGGCCATTTCCCAGCTGGCTGGAGTGCCCCAAGGCTGGGGTCCGGCCCCCAGGGGCTCTTCTGGCCAGGTCCTGCACCCCCAGGCTCCAGACTGCCCTTGCCCTCTGGGAAACCCCAACTCCTGCTGCTTTTGGGCAAGCAGGCATGGCTCCAGGGCCAGGACCTGTCCTCTCTGGGCACCTGCCTCTAGGAAGGCAGGCCAGGCAGGTTCTGTCTGTAGCAGAGGCCTCAGGGAAGAGTGGCTGGTGGCAGAGACAGGAGCCCCAGGGACACAGGGATTCAGGGCACCCACGGGAGCAGGAAGCTATGAAATGGGCTATTAATAGAGTCCTCTTCCTGGAGGGACTGTCTAGCATGATCAATGCCATCACTGTGAGCTGAGCTGCTGCGTGCCACCAGCTAGGGACAGAGGGACCCTGAGGGGCGGGAAGGGATCCGTGGGGCCCTGGAGGCTGGGTTCTGCTGGGGGTGCAGAGGAAGGCTCGATGTTGGGGGCTCCAGAGCGGAGGGCACCAGGCCCTTGCATTGAAGTGCCCGGCAGACAGCACAGGGTGGGGGTCCCATGTGGGCAGGAGCCAGAACCCTTGCATGAGAAGGGGTTTCCCTGGGCTAAGTGAAGGGCGGGGGACACCCCTGGCCTTAGAATGTCATTTGGCTCCCACTGCCAGCCAAGTGTCCGTCTGGTGACAGAGTTCCTGACACTGTCCGGTCCCTGCTGTGGAGGGCTGGCTGGAGGGTCCTGGGGCTGCCATCCTGCATCTGGGCTGGGTGGGGGCTGGGTTGGAGGAGACAAACTGCTGCTGTCCCTGCCCACTCTAGCCATCCCTGCCAGGCCCATGTGTCCTGGGGACCTTGCATGGGTGGAAGGTGAGGCTTGGGCCTGGCGATGGCCAGTGGGGGAGGGGATGGAGCGCAGATGCTGTGGAGTGGTGCCCATCCTTGAACATGCTTGCTACTCTGGCTGTTCCTGAGGTCTGAGCACTCAGGAAGATAGCAGGGGCTTTGCTTTAGAGCCAGGCGAGGCAGGTGTCAGGCCCTTCCCACCCCAGAAGCCTCCACACCTACAAACAGCTGGGGTCCCCTGCCTCATGGCAGGCCCAGCGGAAGGACCAGGATGTGTATGGTTCCTCCTGGCTTGTCTGGGTATGGTTCCTCCTGCCCTGGCCTGCGGACTGGTCACTGACTCCCGGCTAGGCAGTGGTTACTGTCTCACTGCTCTTGCTGCAACCTTAAGGCCTTGGTTCTGGTGCCCTGAGGGGAATGGTGGTGCCATCCTGGGGTCCTGCTGGGGGAGGGCTGGAGGGAGCCAACTCACGCTCCCTGATAAAGTAAAAATAGTTGGGGAGGAGGCGCCCAGACGTGCGGGGGGACGCGTCACTTCTCCCAGCCGTTTAAATAATCTCGGCCATATGTGTGTGGGCCCGTCCCTCCCTCCCTCCCTGCGGCAGTGGCCAGGGGCCGGGCTTCTCCCAGTGGGTGCTGCCGCAGGACTGGGGCAGGAGGATGTCTGCTCCTTGCCCCCTCTACCCCAGGCACAGTCTGAATGCCTGCTGTATGCAGAGCTGGGCCCCAGCAGGTGGGGCCGGGGAGGGGCAGGGAGCCCAGCTCCAACGAGAGCTGGTCACTCTCAGTGGGACTGGCATTGGAAAGTCTTTGGGAAGATGAGGAGGAGGGCAAAGAGGCCAGGGGCAGCCAACCCAGGGGATGCCCAGGACAGAGGTGAAGACTGTGCTGGCTGCACAGACTCTGAGTGTGGTTCCTGTGCCCCGCTCCCTGGAGGAGGGCCACACACCTGCAGGTGCCCTGTGTGCCACCCAGCCAGGGAGTGTCAATTTGTGGGTTTACTTGGAGGATTAGATTGATTTTCCAGCTTTTCCTGGGGAGAGACAGACACACTGAGCTGCCGCTGGCCTCTTGCAGATGACAGCCCAAGGCCAGCTTGCCGCAGCAGTAGGACAAGCTTCATCCTTACCACCATACAACAACACAGGGCCGCTGCCCAGCCTCGCAGGCATTCCCTCCTTTGTGTGGCACCTTGGTGTCTTTACAGGCTTGTGGGGGAAGGAATATGGCCAAAGGCAGGGGCACACCTTTTCACCACAGGGAAACTGAGGCACAGGAGGTGGGTTCTGCTCCCCAGCAGCCACCAGGCCAGGCTGACAGAAGCCCACAAGCCCTTTGTGTCCTCTCCCAACTCCAGGTGGCGCTGTCTGTCTGTCTGCCTGTTCTGAGCTTGAGGGTGCCAGTGAATATGGGGCCATGGCCTCCTGTCCATCTATTTGTGTCCAGTGAGTGCCTGCTAGGGACAGGGTGGGGAGTAGGTCCTTGAGCCCAGGTTCAGATCCCCTCCAGGACCTTGGGAGGAATCATGAGGGTGTCACCTAGGGAGGGGCCCTGGGGGAGCTGCAGTGGGGTGTGTCCCTCCCTGACCAGATTGGGAGGCCTGGTCTGGGTGCAGGTGGGTGCCAACAGCTGCTCCTCAAAAGTTGTCAGTCCTGGTCTCCTGGCCCAGGCTTGGGGGAGCCTGGGGTGCCTGGGTGTGGACCATGGTTGAGCTGGATGTCATGTCCTAGGCTGTCCTATGTGCGCCCAAGGCAGCAAGTGCCACGCCCTGGACTGGCAGGGTGAGTTGGCCCTGCCCCCACCATGCACTTGGCTGTTCTGGAGGTAGTGAGGAGTGGAGTGGGGTGAGGTGGGGACCATGCTCAGAATGGTCCAACCATCAGCTCTGAACCTGTCTTGGGACAGTAACTAGGCTGCATCCTCTGGCCATGCTGGTCTTGGGGTGGCACAGCTGCCCAGGGCAGGGCACTCCCTGTGATGTCCCTGTCTGGCATGTGGGCTCACGTGGCTGTGGCCACCAGCCTGTATCCACCTGTCCCTGGTGTCAGAGTGGGAAGGGGTAACCTTGGTCCCCAAGGCTGTGGAGGGGCCTCCATGGCTGAGTCCTGCCTTGGGCGGATTAGCTGGGCCTCGTCAGCAGAGGATTATGGCCTGGGGCTGCCGAGGAAGGGTCAGAGGGTCGGGGGCAGGGTCTCCACTTGTGCCCCCCTCCCAGGCTCTGGCCAGGCACCCAGCACTCCTGGGTGAATAGTGGGAGACAGGAAGTGGGCAGGGGTGGCCGTCTGGGAGGCTTTGTGGGGGTGAGGTAGGAGTGCCCCACTCTGAGGGCAGAGAGGAATTGAGACTTCCTGACCCATTTTCCATGGCTCAGAGCAGGATATGAGTGGCTGGGCCACGTGGAGGGACATTTGATGCCCCGAGGGCTGGTGAGGGGGCCACAGTGCCTCACCCAGCCTTGGGACACCAGTGGCCAGGGTGTCCTCTGGTTCTTGGGCCTGTGTCCTGGCCTGGCTCCTTGGGGCCTCCGGGGTCCCTGCACAGGGCTTCCAGGACCACAGCCCCTTCTGTCCCACAGCAGAATGCATTCCTAATCTGATTGGGGCAGGGGGCAGACTGCCCGCTGACCTCTAGCCAGAAAATGAGGCAGGGCCTCTGGCCAGGGACCCTAACTGGGTTCTGGGTTTGGCTCTGAGCTGATTACAGCCTGTTGGGTCCTGGTTCTCTGTGGCCAGGGTTCCTGTTGCCAGGATACAGGGATGGCAGGTCCGGGATGACAGGACGCCCTTGTCCTGTCTGGGACCAGACATCCTTATCCCAGTGGTGCCTGGCTGGATGTGTGTGGCCAGCAGGAAGGCCTGGACAGGATGCGGTGGGGGTGGAACTCCAGTGTCTTCTCCTACCCAGGGCAGCCCAGGGACCACCCGCAGCTGCTGCAGTCTGCCTGGGGGTCTGGGCCCCATTACTGGTAGAGGAAGGCTCTTCCCTGCGCAGTCACCTGCCCAGGCCAGTGGCCATCAGGAGGGACCACTACCCACATGCCAACTCCAGGGCACAGTGTAGTGACAGATGTGCCCAGGGTGATGGCTGCCTCCAGAGCTTTGGCCCCTTGGGGTGGAGCCACATAGCCCTGGGCATGGAGGGAGGTAAAGGAGATAGGGCTCAGGCTCAGGGGCCCCTCACCATACTGCCTGTGCCAGAGGTCACAGGGCAGGGGGTCCTTCATACCCTACTGGACAAGTGCCCTGCGCCGAGGGCTGCCGTGGAGGAGGCCTGGCCTGGGGCACATGTTGCTGCTCTACCCCACCTGCAGGCCCCCTTGCTCCTCTGAGATGGCAAGGAGCCACTCAGAGGTCCCTGGAAATGTGAGGGATTGGGTAGGGGGCAAGAGCTTGGTGTCAGACACAGAGGGACAGCACCCAAGGTGAATGGTGTGTGGGATGGGCTCTAATGCCCCACCACTGGAGTGACTCGTGGGGCCTGTCCCCACGGCCTTGCAGCTGCATCCCTGGGTCCTGGGATGTCCCCTGTCTGCCCTGCTGTATGTGGATCTAGTGGCCTGGGCCTTCCTAGGGTGAGTGGCAGCTCTCCTGGCAGCTGGGTGTTCCTCTGGCCTAAATCCTCTGGGCAGCTGGGCTGGAGCTGATGGGCAGGATTAGTACCGGGATTGGAGAGGGTGGGCAGGGCGAGGCCGGCAGCCCCACTCCCATGCAGCTCTTCCCGTGCTACAAGGACCCTGAGGGCCACTGGGCTGGTTTGGGTGGTCAGGCCAATGCCAGCAGGTCCTGGGGACAGCCCAGAGGGAGTCTTGGAGGGCTCTAAGGGGGAGGAGGGCAAGGCAGGGGACAGCAGGGGAACCCCAGGAGCCCCTGCACCAAGCACCGTCACTGCTGTTCTTGCCACCAAGAGCCGGAGCTTGGCCCTCATTCAGGGATGCCTGGCCCTCAGCCATCCGCCACCAGCTGGGGCACAGGAGCAGTGGCCTACCTGGCCGAGGTGCTGCTCTGGGTTGGAGGAAGTGTGGTGGTGTCGCCGCAGTGGCAGCTCGGCCCACTAGGTAAGAGGGGCAGGGATGCCACAGGCCTGGCGGAGGCCAGCCAGGCCCCATGGCATGGGGGACCATCCATGCTCTTGCCCTCCCTCCCACAGCTGCTTCCAGCCTCCTGCTCCCTTAGGCTTCCCTCTGTGGGTCACCAGGGTTCAGCAGTGTTGGCTGCTGCACCCCTGAGCCACTCAGAAGCCCCCTAAGTCTCCCAACCCCTAGGGTAGGGCCTGGAACTGAACCTCAGCAGACCAGGCTGAGGGTAGACATGAGAGGGGTCAGGGCACACTGGGAGGGGATGGAGCTGATGCTATGGTAGGTGGCCCTGTGTGCCTCACTGAGAGGGGAGAGGGGGCTGCATGCTGCAGAGGGTTCTAAGGGTGCCCAGGCCACAGAGGCTGCTCGGGCCTCTCTGTGCGCTAGTCCTGTCTCTAGTTGGCAGAGAGGCCTCCTGTAGCTGCCTCCTCTGGGCTCCCTCCCCAGTCCCGGAGGACCTGCCTCTGCCTCCCAGCTGCTTGGCCCCCACACCTGCGTCCTCATCTGCCACATCCTCTGGAGAGTCAGCCTCCCAGTCCCTGCCCCATCCTGGAGCTGCAATTCCCTCTGCTTATGTAGTAGCAGCCTCTTCCAAGAAGCCCCTGGGCTGGCATGGCCTATGGTCCCTGTGTTGCCCACCAAGGAGTCCCACTGTGTGGACCTTGTGGGTTGCATTTCTCTGAGTTTTGGCATGACATTTTCTGGGTCCCAGGTTTCTTAGAAGCAGGTGTGTGGGCCTGAGTGGGGTGTGACCTGTCCCTAGGCTGGGACCAGCTGACTCTGATCAAACACCCTGCACCCCTTCCCTAGGACCTGGGATAGGAGGCCGAATGGATGGAGGGGGCAGTGTCTCAGGGGAGGGGCAGGTGTGCACTCCGGCCTGGTGCCTCAGCTCCTGACTCCATGCCCCGCACCTCGACAGCTCCCTGGTGGAAGCATCTGGGAGCAGATGCTTGCACAGCTAGCAAGGCCACATGGGGGACAGCAACTTTCCCAGGGAAGTGGAAGGGAAGGTGTGGATGCTTCTAGTGGTTTGCACTGGGGCAGCAGCCAGGCTAAGCATTGGACTGGCCCTGCCCAGACCCTGCACTATGCCCTGCACAGTGGCCTCTGCTCTGTGGCTCCCACAAGCTGCTGGGCCACTGCTTTGTTCTGGGCAGTAGGAGTCCAGTGCTTGGGAAGTTCAGGTGACAGTCCCCTTCGGGCCCCGACGGAGTGGCCAATAGCACAGCCCCCATGGCAAGTGACCCTGGGTGTCTGACCCCCGCTTCTGTGGGCAGGTAGGGGTGGCTCTTGTGCCCCTCGGGCACACTCAGTCCAGCTTGCTTACAGTCCAATCTGTCCTGTGTCTGCCCCGTGTCCAGTGGAGCGGTGCATGAGTGCTATGCAGGAAGGGACGCAGATGGTGAAGCTCCGAGGCAGCTCCAAGGGCCTGGTCCGCTTCTACTACCTGGACGAGCACCGCTCCTGCCTGCGCTGGAGGCCCTCGCGCAAGAATGAGAAGGCCAAAAGTGAGTGGCCATGCTGGGCTCCCCAGGGGACTCGGTGGAGGGGTGGGAGGGGCCAGGCCTCTGCCCGGTTGCTCACCTGGCAGGACCCTGGGCCTGGATGGCCCTGGGCCAGGTGGTGGGTTGGAGGGGATAAGAGTCCCCAGAGAAATAGAACCCAGCTGGGCACCCTGGGACAGGACTTGGTGTACCAAACAGGGCCCCAACCTAGCAGTTGCCAAGGGCACCATCACAGGCCCTGGGAGAGCCATACTGAGCGCCCAGCAGTCCCCGGGAGAGGGGCCCCATGGCAGGCGCTCTGGACGGGCAGGGCACAGCTCACTGGGTGGCACTCGCTAGCTTGTCTCCAGGCCAACCCGGGTCCTGACACCCACTTGAGATCCAATGTGGTGCCAGGAGTCCTCCCAGCCCTGGGGGCATCCTGTGGGCAGGAAGAGCATGGGGTGGCTGTTGTCCAGGTCTGGGGCCATGTCCCCCACTGCCGCATGTGCCGGGGATCCAGAGCAGGCCTGGGTGGTTGGGATGCTGGGGTCCTGGCTGGGGTCTGGGCTGAGCCCAGAGAAGATACTGGCTGCCCATGGCCTGCACTTCGGGGAGTGGTCACGGGAACACAGTCAAAGTGCCTCAGGCTTATCTACTTGTGGACTTAGCTTTCAAGGGGAGGCTCTATGGAGCCCCAACCCCACAGCTCCTGAGTGGGAGGGGTCAGCTGCCCCACTACACCACGGATCCCATGTCCACTGTGCCAGGCTCACCCCGAAGGTGACTGTGGGGTCTCCCCACCCCTGGGTCCATTGCCTTTGCTGGACTGGAGATGCGTGGGCTGGAGCCTGGTAGTGGAAGCAGCTGTCCGGCTGCCTTGCTGCACAGCTTCATGCACATGAGACCCAAGCCTCCTTCAGGCAGGCCATCCTCCTCCCCCTTGGGGTGCACAGGTCCCGAGGGCTCTATGGGGCCAGAGCAGCCAGGGGAGGGGGCCTCACTTTTTCAATGCTGTGTACAGGGCTCAGCCGGGCATCTGCTGTGAGCACACAGCTCCAGGCCTCTCTGACCCTCTCCTGGGACTCTGGGGATGCCTGGCCACCAGAAACTGTGACCCACTCCCCTCCCACCTCCCACAGTCTCCATCGACTCCATCCAGGAGGTGAGTGAGGGGCGGCAGTCTGAGATCTTCCAGCGCTACCCAGATGGCAGCTTTGACCCCAACTGCTGCTTCAGCATCTACCATGGCAGCCACCGCGAGTCGCTGGACCTAGTCTCCCCCAGTGGGGATGAGGCTCGGACCTGGGTCACCGGCCTGCGCTACCTCATGGCAGGCATCAGCGACGAGGACAGCCTGGCCCGCCGCCAGCGCACCAGGGACCAATATCCTTGGGCATCAAGGGTGGATACCAGCCCAGGGTGGGGACATCGTCCTCCCGCAGCCTCGCGCTGGGGAAAGGCACATGGGGGGCTGAGGCTAGGGCGGCCCACTGTGCACTCGCGTTGGCCCCTAACTCAGCCCTGAAGTGGCTGAAGCAGACTTTTGACGAGGCGGATAAGAACGGGGACGGCAGCCTGAGCATCGGCGAGGTCCTGCAGCTGCTGCACAAGCTAAACGTGAACCTGCCCCGGCAGCGTGTGAAGCAGATGTTCAGGGTGTGGTGGGGTCCCCAGGGGCGCTGGGGGGTGGGAAGGTGGTCCACAGCAGGAAGAGGAGACGGCAGCTTGGTCAGCGGGGCTGAGCTTGTGCTTGGTGGGTGGCAGGGACCTGGGTGCCGCCTCTGGGTGGCTGGACCAGGGACTATGCTGGCTCCAGAACAGGGGCTGAGCACTGGGCACGGGGTCTGCCTAGCGGGTGGACAGGGCCCAGGAAAGGCAGCCCTCTTTCCTGACCCCCGACCCCATGCTTTTAGCAAGGCTCCCGTACCCGGTGGGGGTACGGCTGGCAGTGGCTCTCGTCAGCAACCCTGGTGTTAGAAGTTTTGAAAATGTCCTGCAGCCGCACTGCAGCCTTCATTGTCTGTAATTAGCTCTCTCTTTCCAGAGCCACTGTGGGGGAGCAGGGCTGCCATCAGCAGGGTGCGCTCTGGGGCAGGAATGGGCTGAGCCAGCAATCCCAGCCCTCCTTACCTACTGTAGCCTGGCAGGGATTCTGTGAGCAGAGCCCAGGCCAGCCACTGACACAGGCATGCACAAGCACACACACACTCACACAGGTACACAACCTCCTGGCCCGACATCCCTGCTGTCTCCAGCCTGACAGCTCTTGCCGGCATGGTCATGCTGAACAGCTGTCATGCCTGGCTGGAGAGAGGACAGCTGGCTGGGTATCATGGGTTTGGGATGAGGTGGAGCATGGGCTCCTCATGGGCCCCTCCTGAGGGCCCTGGTGGGGAGAGTAGCTGGGCACAGAGGTGGCAGACAGCTGGCATCTGACGTCAGACTCTCACTTGCCTTCCTGGGGCTGGCTGTCCCTACCATTCTGCACCTGCAGGGGTAGCTCTGGGCTCAGCAGGCCTTTCCTTGGGGTGAGGCTGCTGCATGGACCAGGCAGGAGGTGACCCAGGATGCAGGGCTGGTACAGCCTTGGAGGTGCAAGATGAACACCTGGGGGATCAGAGTGTTTGGCAGTAGCTGTCGCCTGCTCCAACAGGTCTCTGGAGTCCTGCTGTGTGGCCCAGGCCTGGTGCGATGGGCCTCCAGCCAGCTCCGGTCTCCTTGATAATTGGCATCTATTGGACTGTAGTGGAATCTCAATACTGCTTGTGGTGGCCTGGAACTCCTAATCAGAGCACAGAGCTGTGTTTTAGATGGAGTGGCTTTCACATAATTGCATCAAATCCAAGATAACACAGAACAGGGGCCCGGCCAGCACCCTCTCCTTGGGCTTGACCAGCCCAGAGCACCCTCAAGCTCAAGAGGCTGGCTTGGCAGAGGCACAGGGAGATGGTGTCAGGTTGCTGTGTGCAGAGGCCAGAAGCATGGCTGGAGTTGCTCAGGTCCCTGTGTGCCCTGTCTTCATGGCACATTCCCCCCAGCTGAGAGCAGGCAGGGACCTGGCCCCAGGCTCCTGCTGCCCAGAGGAAGGGTGTTGTCTCTGGAGAGAGACCAGCAGGAGCCAGTGTGCACTGGCTCAGCTGTCCCAGGAGAGTGGTCAGCTTCTGGACTTGAGGCCACCCTCCAGTCTCATGTCAGACACTCTGTGATCCTGGCTGGTGTCAGCTAAGTCCTGTGCAAGTGGCTCTGGGCCACCCCAGCCATTGTTTGGGTGCATGGCATGCCCATCTCCAGGCCAGGCTTCCACCCTAGGGTGGCATGGCCTGGTGGTTCTGTGGCGCCATCCTCTGGACACTGCAGACCATGTGGCTCCTTGGACAGGGCCTGCTGTGAAGGAGCACATCCAGCAAGTCCCATGTTCTCTGGCACTGGCCTGCGTCAGTCCCTCTTGGCTGTGGCAGCACTGGGCTGTCCCACTCCCAGCACAGAGCTGGGCTCCCTCAGCCTCCCTCAGAGGCCCTGGGATGGTGGCTGAGAGCCCATCGCTCTGCAGCCCCAGTGGGGGCTTGGAAGAGGACCTCGGGTTCTCCTCGGGCACATTTTCCACCTCACTGGTGTGGAATCTACAGCTGCTGTAGGCTGAGGACTTGGGCAGTGTCTGTAGACAAGGCTTGGCGGGGACAACACAGGGGATGGGCCTGCCCATAAGGCACACAGTCAGGAGAGGTAAAGGCTGAGGTGGGAGGCTGAGCTCTATGGAGCCATGGCAGAGTCTGCAGCGTCTCTGCTGAGGCTCTGAGCCCCAGGCAGCTGTGTATCCAGTGGTCAGGGTGTCTAGCCCATGCCCTGAACAGTGCCATTCTGCAAAGAGCAGGGACCCTGCTAGCCAAGCTGTGCTGTCAGTGGTGTGATGAGGGTTGGGGATGGGTGTCGGCATGGGATGGAGTGTTGTTGGCTCTGGTGGAGGCGACGGTGGTCTGTACCTTGCAGAGTAGGGGAGGCTGGGTCACAGTGTGCTGCCCAGGGTTGGCCAGTGACTGGATGGAAAGGGCAGGCAGCTTGGTGTGCCTACCAGCATCTGTGTTGGTGGCATGGGCAGTGTCGGAGGAGGGGGCCTGGCTGGTGACGGGCTGGACCAAGGACCCGATGGTGACCAGAGGCCTCACGCGGCAGGAGGCGGACACGGATGACCGTCAGGGGACACTGGGCTTCGAGGAGTTCTGTGCCTTCTACAAGATGATGTCCACGCGCCGGGACCTCTACCTGTTGCTGCTGACCTACAGCAACCACAAGGACCACCTGGACGCTGCTGACCTGCAGCGCTTCCTGGAGGTGGAGCAGAAGGTACGGCAGGGGCAGCCCAGGGCACGGGACTGGCTGGTGTGGTGGGCGGTGTGGCAGGGGCAGCCCAGGGCATGGGACTGGCTGGTGTGGTGGGCAGTGGAGGTGCAGAGTTGGCTTCTGTTTCCACTGCCTTGGTGTGCGGCCGGGGGGGCGGGGAGGCCGGTGTTTCTCTCTGAAGGCCTCTGTGTGGTTCTGTCTTGGCTGAGGACACTTTGACTATCTACAGGTGCCCAGGCTCTGCTGTGGCACCAGCCTACAGAGCAGGAATCTCGGGGGCTCTGTGGCCCAGACTTTGAGAGCTGCCCCTAACCCTCCTGTCAACTGTGTTCTGGCCACATGGCTGATCGGCTCCAGGGATGGTGGGCCACAGACATCTGACTGCCCAGCCTGCACCCTGATTTCCCTGGTGCTGCCCCAGGAAGCCTGCCCACCCTTGGAGGCCATGCCAAGGCCGAGTTCTCCCTGGACATTGCCCCACTGACCAGGCATATGGTGTCCTGAACTGCAGCATGGGCCTGCCTTCCTGACGAGGGCAGGCTGTGGGCCTCTTACCTGCCTGGAACTTCCTGGGGCCCTGCTTTGCACAGCCTCTCACTCAGAGTTGGCTACTTATGAAGGCTGTGTCATCACCACAGTGGGTGGTGCTGGGCAGGGCACAATAGGAGGGTACCATGGAGATCCTCACGGGGCTGCCCAAGCCAGGCCTAAGGGTCTGTCCTTAGGGGTTGTGTGGCAGGTCCCTCTCCTGCCCTGGAGGTGTCCCTGGGGAGGGGACCCAGCGCCCTCATGACTGAATCCCACTGCTCATGTGGCATTGGGCTGGGGCCGGGGGACATGTCCTTGGCAGCAGGTGCGCTGTCCTGGCACTGGCACGGGAGGCAGAGCTGGGATGGGGGCTGGATGAAGATAGGCAGATCTGACCCTTTCTCCCTAGCCTTTGTCACCAGCTCTTGGGACCCTCTCCCTGCAGTGGCCTGAGCCTGGGTCTAGCCACCTGGACTCTGGGACCCCTGGGTCATAGCTCATGCTGGGTTCTCACCTATTTGTCCAGTCCCCCACCCATCACCTCCTTCCTGTTGCCTCCAACCCTCCCAGATTGCCCTGCTGATTCCACCGCAGGGCTGGCCCAGGCTTTAGGGGCTGCTTGGCTTCAGTACTCAGGCAGGGCTCAGTTGCGGGGCTCGGTTCTCCCAGGCATCACCAACAGGGGCTTGGTGGCAGCAGGAGGCCCCTGTGCCTGCCAGCTCCTTGGGGTGGGACATGCGGCCTCTGCTTGCTCAGAGCCCCGAGCACAGCCCTGGACAGAGGCATCAGGCAGCCGTGTGGCTGAGTGGGGAGCTCTGGAAGAGTGGTCTGTGTGGGGCCTGGGCTGCCCATGCTCACGCCCTGACTCGCCCAGATGCAGGGTGTGACGCTGGAGCACTGCCGCGACATCATCCAGCAGTTCGAGCCATGCCCGGAAAACAAGAGCAAGGGCGTGCTGGGCATTGATGGTGAGCAGGCTGGGCTGGCTGGGGTGGCAGCCTGCAGGCGGGACAGGTGGCTCCGAGCCCTGGGCAAGGCTGACACCTGGACCCACACTGCCCTATAGGCTTCACCAACTACACGCGGAGCCCTGCAGGTGACATCTTCAACCCTGAGCACCACGGCGTGCACCAGGACATGACACAGCCTCTGAGCCACTATTTCATCACCTCATCCCACAACACCTACCTCGTGGGAGACCAACTCACGTCACAGTCGCGGGCAGATATGTATGCCTGGGTCCTGCAGGCCGGCTGCCGCTGCGTGGAGGGTGAGCACCCCCAGGGAAGCCTCCTCCATGTGCGTCTCTGGACGAGAGCAGGGGCAGCTGCAGCTGATGTCCGCGGCCCAGGTGGCAGAGCCCTTGGCTGACCAGGTCTGTGCCTGCAGTGGACTGCTGGGATGGGCCTGACGGGGAGCCCATTGTCCACCACGGCTACACACTGACCTCCAAGATCCTCTTCAAAGATGTCATCGAGACCATCAACAAATATGCCTTCCTCAAGAACGAGTGAGTGGCTGGGCCAGGGACTTGGCTCCAGGCCGGGCAGGGTTCCCCCACACCCTATGTCCATCCTGGGGGGCACTAGCCACGGTGGACAAGGAGTGGGTTTTATTTCAGGGTTTCCTTTGAGGAGCAGGTTAGGGAGAGATGGGGCCACAGGGGCAGAAGTAGGGAGGCAGAGTGTGTAGGAGTGGACATGGCAGACCAGCTGAGACCATGCAGGGCACAGGCATCCACGTCCTGGTCTCACAGGCAGTGGCAGCTTTGGTGTCAGCCTCCAGGGCCACAGTAGCCCCAGAGCTAATTGGCCCCGAGAAGCCACTCTGTCCAGACTCAATGTGTTGTCACTTGGCTGTAGTTGCAGACACTGTTGAGGAAAATCCAATTTAGTTTCTGGAAATAGAAGACCACCTCCTTGCTGCTAGTGTTACCTTGAGTCCTGGCTAAACAAGGCTTGCAGGAAGAAAGGAGCTACATGAGTGATTGATTTAGGAAATGGAAAGGGGACCCCCTCCTGGGGGAGAGCTGACCTGTGTCCTGGGTCTGGCGGTGTGTGCTGGGGATGGAGCACTGAGGTCCCTGTGGGCCACCGGGCCCTGGGCTGCAGGGTGGTGCAGTAAGGATGCTGGACCCTCTCATGCCCTGGGGTCACTGAGGAGCAGAGGGCTGTGGGAGCCTGGTCTTGGTCTTGTGTGTCAGTGGGATCTTGCCCCCAGCCCTGGGAAGCTGGGAAGTGGGGAGCTGTCACCATCTCCCTGTTCTCACCTCCCTCCCCACATCACACAACAGCCCATCTCTGTTCTGGTGTGTACCCTCTTGGTTTGGCTCACCCACATTTTCTAAAAGGATCAAGGCTGCCTTTTGGTAAAAGTCCAAGCGGAATGTGCATATGATTAGAAATGGAGCTGAAGCACTTATGCTGGTGCCGGCCACGTTCCTGGCTCCTCCTGTGCAGCCACCACCCTTCTCCTCAGGTGGTACCCTCAGGCCATGTCTCCCCTGTGCTGCCGGTGCCGGCACCCAGGCCCAGGCTCCGGGATCTGGGTTGCAGGGATTTTATGTTCTCAGTCTGTCTACTGCTGCTTTTCAACTGAAACTGTTCCTGTTGGTTTTCCTGGATTTTCTAATTCCCTTTAAAACTGGGAGAAGTGTCAGTGCCTTCCTTCCTCACCCTGAAGCTGGCCCAGCTCCTTTCCTAACCCCCTTCACTCTGCAGGGGCCCTGGGGGACACCTCTTGGAGCTTTGTGGGGCTGTCTGTCCTGGGTATTGTGAAGTCCCCTCCTCGTGCAGTGGCAAGGTGACCCATGCCCCTGCACCTGACCCTGCCTGTCCTCTTGGCCTGGGGGCTGCAGGTACCCTGTGATCCTGTCCATCGAGAACCACTGTTGTGTTGTCCAGCAAAAGAAGATGGCGCAGTACCTGACCGACATCCTCAGGGACAAGTTGGACCTGTCGGCCGTGAGCAGCCAGGATGCCACCATGCTTCCCTCTCCCCAGATGCTCAGGGGCAAGGTCCTGGTCAAGGTGAGGCCCTGTGGCCAGCTGGGCCCTGATAGGCCTGGGTCTCCCTGATCTGGTCCCGAGGCTCTGCCCCTGGTGTCTGCTTCTCCCAGGGGAAGAAGCTCCCGGCCAACATCAGTGAGGACGTGGAGGAAGGCGAGGTGTCTGATGAGGACAGTGCTGACGAGATCGACGAGGACTGCAAGCTCCTCAATGGGGATGTGAGTGTGGGGGACACGGAGGGGCACAGGAGGCTGCCTCCAGGACCCGTGTGGCCGGGGTTGGTGGGGGCCACCCTCTGCCTGCCGCAGCCCACCTGTCACAGGAGCTGCTTGCTGCAGCTGTGGGACACCCCATACAGTTGTGACCCCTTTCAGTGCCCACTCCTGACCTGACTTGGGTGCTGCTGGCTGCCTGCGCCCCATCCGCTGGCCTGGGCTCACTAGGGGGTGGCTCCCACATGGTTCCCACCAGCACCTTGTTTTGCTGGCCTCTGCTCAGAATATCCCAGATCCCAGCCAGTTCCAGGCCAGCCCCAGCCCACTCTAGGAAGCTACTTGTCCTGCCCAGCGGAGCCTGGCCCAGCCTCAGCCCTTCTGAAGCTGCATCAGCACCAGCCAAGAGCTCCTGCTGGGCCGGCCAGCCAGGCCCAGGTGGTGGCTGGCTACGCCAGGGCTGGCCTGGCCCCTGTGGAGGGAGGGAGAAAGAACGGCTGGCCTCAGAGGATTGAGGACACCGGTTCAAAGGGCTGGGGGTGGTGGTTCCAGAACTGGCTTCCTCTCGCCTCCAATGCTGCTCTGATCTGCTGGTACTGGAGGCCAGTGGAGCCTATTTCTCCCCGAGGGGCCATTGGATGGGAAGATGATCGTGCAGGGGGCTTCCTGGCCAGGCTGTCTAATTGTTTTAGAAAGCCCTAAGACAGCAGAAACCTCCCAAGCTGGGTATGCCCGCACATGCCTCTTCCTGGCCCCTTGGAGGAAAACCCATGACCTCAATGTCTGCTTAGCACTCACGCCAACCCAGCCCCAGGCTCCTCCAAAGTCTGCTCTGACCCCTGCCCATCTTCTTGAGTGTGTGGTGCCCAGGGAGGGTCCCTGATCCTGTGCTGCCTACTGGCCATGCTGACTTCCTCACCTGAGGCCTACTGGCCTGGGCGCTGCAAGCTCTCTGCTCTCTCCCCCTGGGAAGCACCAAGGGGACCAGATGGCCTGGACCCAAGTGCTGCTCATCGCTCCTCAGCTACCCTGAGGCGGATTGCAGCCCTCAGAGCTTTGAGCTGGCAGTGTGTGCCGGCCCCAGGGCTGTCACCTGCTGCTCCCTTTGGGGCTGGGGACATGTGCCAAGGGCTGGCCTCTGGCTCCCGCAGGCCTCCACCAATCGGAAGCGTGTGGAAAACATTGCCAAGAAGAAATTAGATTCTCTAATCAAGGAGTCAAAGATCCGCGACTGTGAAGACCCCAATGACTTCACAGTCTCCACCATGTCCCCATCAGGGAAACCTGGGCACAGAGCAGATACGAAGAAGGTGAGGCCCCTGAGGACAAGGCTCCCACCTGCAGCTCTGCATGGGGGCACAGGTGCCATTGTGTACACGCCTGCAGCCCGTGTGCCTTCATACACCTCGGTGCACACACCCACACATCTGCCCTTGCACCTGGGCACACCTCTGCAGACACATATCACAACACAGGTATGCACATCTACACACATCTGTATGCACACACTCGAACACACACCTATATAACTTCTGTGTATGTACACTTGCACACACGCACACTTTGCACAGATATGCCCGCACACCTGCTTGTACCTAGACTCCTGTACACCCAAGCACACATGCATGTGCACTCACACTCCTCTGCCTAAGGAGTGGGCCCTGAGGCTGGTGTGCTCTCCGTGGTGGGTCCACCAGAGCTTTGGTCTGCCTCTGCCTCTCCCTTGTGGAGAACAAGCCTGTGCAGTCTCCTCAAGCAGCAAGACAGTGGGGCCCAGGCCCTGTGGTGTGTGATGCTGGGGTCCTGTCCTTCTCACTGCTCTTGTGGTGCTGATAGCTACACCTGACCCCAGCCTGGGCAGAAGCCTGGAGGGGATGTATGCATCACCCAGGGTGTTGAGGGTCTCATAAGTGATGGAGAGCGACGGAGGTCTCACTGCACCAGGGCTGGGAGACATCCAGCAGGTGGACACGGCTGCCCACCTCAGCCAGCCACAGCTGGGTGGCGGCATCCCTACCTAGATGACAGAGGCTGTCATGGCATATACCATGGAGCGTGGGTGCATGTGTGTCTGTGTGTATGTGTGCAAGCACCTGTGCTGGGGGGAGGCAGGGTCAGGGCCTCTCTGGACAGGGCAGCAAGCATTGGAGGCTGGGCACGTCTGCCAAGGGGCCCAAGCCAAGGAACAAACTGGGGCATGGTGGTGACTGGAGAGCCCTGTGGGCTGGTGCCTGGGGTTGGCTCCTGGCCATTTCCCAGGCCCTTGGGGAGGGGGGCCACAGAGGGGTTCCTTCCTGGCTGTGGCTGTGTCCTGCAAGGACCAGTATTTTTGGAGGCAGGTGTTTGTGTTTCTGCCCACAGCTCAGCATGCTTGGCAGGTGCACACAGACTTGGCTCTGTTTCAGTCCCAGGCATCCAGGTGGGGCAGTGTGGCCTACCTGAAGCTCTGCCCAGCCATGTGGGGTTGATGTTAAGTCTCTGCTTACCTTGGTCAAACAACATCTGGCAGGGTACGGGGGACACTCTGAGCCTGACTACCTCACGTCTGAGCAGCTGCTAAGGGCTTCCAGAAACAGTAGGAGGAGCAGGAGGGGCTCAGGCTGGGCCACTGTGGTGGGAGGAGGTCCAGACCCCCCAATGGCAGCAGCAGGCTGTCCCCTGCCAGCCCAGGTCAGCCCAGAAGCGCCCGAGAGCCCTCAGGGACAGCCATGTATGTGGTGGACACAGGGGGTGGGGCTAAGGGGATGTGTCCAGCAGGGATTCAGAGTGGGGAATGCCTGTTCCAGGCACCCATAGACACAGGAAGTCCTGTTGAAAGCCCCTCAGGCTCTACCTGCCAGAGAGGGTCATCCCTCTGCACAGGTACCTGGAGGACGCGAGACCCCTCAGGGAGGCCCAAGGAGGAGGGCAGATGTCTGGAGAGACAGAGGGCCTCAGCGGATGCTGAGTGCCAGGACAGACATGCCCTTGGGGACCTCCTATGAGGACAGACCAGTGGACCTGTTGTGGCTCTGTCCCTCAGGGTCCTTCAGTGTAGCCCGGCCCACCAACCTCCTAGGCTCACCCATGACAGGTGGTGGCTCAGGGTTGGGAGGGCTGGGCTGGGAGGGCCTCCGTGGTGGCCAAGTGGAGCTGTCACCTCTGTGTGGATGCCCTGGTGGTGGCAGCAGATTCTGGCCTTGCTGCATGGGTTGTGAATGGCCGCCTGCTCTTCAGTGCCAGTGTGTGCCTCTCTTTAGGCCCAGACTGTGGTCATTCATGGCTCAGCAATGGCAGCATTTTGGGCAGCATCCCTATTGCCCCCTGGCCGATGGTTGCAGTGTCCACGCCTCCTTTGACAGTCACCCCTGAGCCGAGAGGAGAGGGTCTGAGACTGCTGAGGCCAGGAGGACCATGCTCAGGAGGCCATATGAGATGGGACGGCCCTGTGCACCCCTTCTGTGGCTCTGCCTCAGGTTTGGAGTTGGCACTGGCCCTGCCCAGTGAGGCTTTTGGCCCCAGCATCAGGTCAGCCGGGCCAGTCCTGGCTTCTCGGGAAGGCTGGTAGAGTGCAGGGCTCTGACTGTTGGTAGTGACTTTGGAACACATCTGCACGACTCACGTGGTCTTCTGTGTAGTGCAGGGGTTACCCATGCTCAGCTCCAGGGACTCAGAGGTGGCTGGGGCTGCTAGCCTGAGGGTGCTGTTGCCAGGCGTGCTTAGTGATGCTCACAGCAGCTCTGGAGCACCCATGGTGTGTGCATGGGTGTGTGAGAATGTGTTATGTGTGTAGACGCGTCCATGGTATATCCCTGAGTGTCCATAGCATGTGTGGGAACATGTTCATACGTGCTCATATGTCTAGGTGTGTGTGAGGTATGTGGTCTGTGTAGGGCATCTGCAATGTGCCCCTGTGTATCTGTGGAGTGTTCAGAACTGGACATAGGAGTCTTCCCGTGCCTATAGTCAGGGTCTGTGTGGTGGGTCACTCTCAGCTGAAGCTTCTCTGGTTTTTGTTTGTTTGTTTGGTTTGGTTTTTTTTTTTTTTTTGTCTTTTTGAGGCAGAATCTCACTACACAGTTTAGGCTGGCCTCGAACTCACTTTGTAGCCCAGGCTGCCCTCAAACTAATAGTGATCTTCCTGTCTCAGCCTCCCAGCTGTTTGTGCAGCTGCTTCATCGCTGGGGCCCTGGCTGCTGCTGGTGGCCCTCTTAGGTCTGATAGGATCGGCCCCTCCTACTGGGAGTGGGGTACTGGGCACCTCCTGGGCAGGCTGGGCCAAGTTTGGGGGCACCTGTGACGGGGCTAGTGGGGAGCAGGTGGAGTGGTGGCAGCAGCTTCAGGGAAGCAAGCACTCTGCATAGGATCCTGCGGCCCAGGGTGGACGAACGTTGCTGGGCAGTAGATGGTTGGAGGAGGGGTGCAGTACCTAGGAACCAGGAGGTGGGGAGAGCTGTGTGGTCCCAGAGAGGGGTCCCAGCTCCATGCTGAGGGTGCAGAAGCTCATCTGTTGCCCCGGAGTCCAGGTCACAGCTGACGCTGGGTCCATGACCCAGTGTTACTGGTGTGGGGTGACCCCCCTGCTCCGGGTGGCAGGGTCCTGAGAAAGCAGACCAGCTGGGGGTGTCCCAGACCCTGGCAGCATTCAGGCGCAGTCTCCATGGGCAGGACAGCGAGTCAGCGGCGGGGGTGGGCTTAGAGCCAGGCGTGGCGAGAATCCTGTGCCGCCCACCTGACCCAGGCCTCCAGGACTCACCCTGGCTTTGTGCCTGCCCGCCCCACCCTCCTCAGCTGGGCTCAGCCCCACTCTTCGAGGAAGCCTCGAGGCTATGAGGAGCACCGGTCTCACTGTTACCTCTGTCTCCCTTGGGCAGAGCAAAGCCGAGGAGGACGGGGAGCCTGGGGAGGACGCCGGGGCCAGCAGACGCAGCAGCCGCCTCCTCATGAGTAGCTTCTCCAAGCGCAAGGTCTGGCACCTCTCCCAGTCTGGGGGCCCTGTGTGGGGACCCCACAGAGCCCATCCTCCTGCCTGCACCAGGCGCTAGTGGGCTCTGGGGTCAGAAGCCTAGGATCAGATGCCTCAACAGCCTTCTCTGGCCTGGCCGGTGCCTGAGCTCAGACACCCTGTGACTGCCCCAAGTCTCTAGAGCCCAGGCAGAACCAAGTGGCTGGGCAGGAAGGGCTTGGAAGGCTGTGTAGGCCATTGGGAAACCAGGGGGCCCAGCCAAATGAGGGCCCCACAGGTCACAGCTCTGTCCTCCGGCACAGAGAAAAGGCAACAAGATAAAGAAGGTGCCTAGCATGGAGGAGGGGGACGAGGACCCGGACTCGCCAGGAAGCCAGAGCCGAGGGTCAGTACCCTGAAGGGGTGGGGGCGTCACCCTGGGGGCCTAGGGGCAGCGGCCCTACGCCCTTGCCTGAGTGACCCGCTGGGGCTATCCCAGGTACCAGGCAGGATCTCAAGGTAGCCGTGGGAAGGAAGCTGCTGTTTAGGAGGCAGCAGCGGTGGAATGTGTGGGTGGGCACAGGCAGCCTGGCAGGCTGGATGCTGGGACAGGGTCAGTCGGGGCAGCCCCTCCCCATTCCTGGGTGCTGCTTGTCCCTGGTAATGGGGGTTCCTTGCAATAGGAGTTCCCATGCCACATGGGGTTGGCACTGGTCCCTGCGACACCTGTTCCCTGGGATATCTCTGGGGTTTCGTAGTGGCCTTCTCTGCCTATGCCTGTTTCTCTCCTCCCAGGGCTCTCCCCCCGCCCCCGTGCCCACTCCTTGTCCTGTTCCTCCCCCATCACACCAGCTCTCCCCTGCCCCCATACACAGCTAGGACACCCCGTGGTCACTGTCCCGCCTCCCCCACTCAGGGCCTTCCAGAGCCCATGTCCTCAGTCCTTTCTGCCTGGACGGCAGCCTTGCCCCAAGGGCTCAGGATGCCCAAGGCCTTTGACCAGCTGGCACCCTTCAGGGGCATTTACCCAACCTTGCTATGGCCTGGCTCTATACCTGATAGGGTTGGCGCCTGCCCCAGGGTTAGCATAATTCCTCAGGCCAGGTGGCCTCTGTGTGTGCCCTGCCCATCCAGTGTGGGCCCGGAAGGACCCGCCCAGGTCCCAGAGCCCCATAGTGGAGCTGGGTACCTGCCAAGATGCCCTGAGCAGGAGGGCACTGCAGGGCCCCAACCGCCTCTGCCATGCCCCACAGGACAGCCCGGCAAAAGAAGACTGTGAAGCTGTCCCGGGCCCTCTCGGACCTGGTGAAATACACCAAGTCCGTGGGCTCTCATGACGTGGAGACGGAGGGTGAGGGCCGTGGGGCAGGCATGGGGGGGTGGGAGGCCTGGAGCTGGGCTGTGTGTGCCCTGAGGCCTGTGCCTCACGCCAGGTCTGTGCCACAGTGGCCTCCAGCTGGCAGGTGTCGTCCTTCAGCGAGACCAAGGCCCACCAGATCCTGCAGCAGAAGCCGGCGCAGTACCTGCACTTCAACCAGCACCAGCTGTCACGCATCTACCCCTCATCCTACCGTGTGGACTCGAGCAACTACAACCCGCAGCCCTTCTGGAACGCTGGCTGCCAGATGGGTGCGTGTGGCCTAGGGGGCGAGGAGGGCGCAGCCATGGCTCTGCCATCCTGCAGCTGGAGTGAGCCACAGGCACGAGGCCTTGTTTCTGTCCTCACCCCTGACCCATGGCTTTGGCACACCTCTGCTCTGCTAGGCTGGCACCCATCTGGGTCCTTGAACCCCAGGCAGCCTGGGAGAGATGGCCCCATTGCCCTGGCCCTGCGTGTGTGTAGGCTGGTGGAGCCCAGTTTGGGGACCTCCTTCAGGACGCAGGGCCCCTTCTCACAGCGGGGAGCTGTAGGGCCCACCTGTGGGGATGAGAGCAATGCTAGGAGACATGGTGGTTGGGGGCACAGTGTGGGGTAGCTGCTGACCTCAGGGCCTTCTGTCCTCACCTGCAGTTGCCCTGAACTACCAATCAGAGGGGCGGATGCTACAGCTGAATCGGGCCAAGTTCAGCGCCAACGGCAACTGTGGCTACGTGCTCAAGCCCCCATGCATGTGTCAGGGTGAGGCCCAGGGGTGCGAGGCCACGGGGTACATGAGGTGTCAGGGATGCTGGGCTACCATGTGCTGCCAGGATTCTGAAAGTGGAGGCAGCACCGCCTCTGGCTGCCTGTGAAGGACCCTGATTTCCAGGTCCTTGGGCTAGGACTCGGGAAGCCCCTGGCCCAACCTGGGCCCATGTGAGATGTGCGAACAGGGCTGGTCTGAGGGGTCTGTGGGCTCAGGGCCGACACTGCAGCTGAGGAGGACTAGACTCTCGAAGGCCTGCACCTCCGTTTTGCCCTTGGCCTCTGCCTGTGGTTACCCTGTCCCCACCTCTTCATGCTGTCTCTGTCCTGTGGCGCTGTGCCAGCACTCAGCCTGTCCTTGAAGTCCTCAGCCCGTGCAAGCCCCTGGCCACTCCATCTCCACACTGCCCCCATGCCTGGACGGGGGCTAACTGTAGCTGGAGTCCCCAGTGTCCAGCTGCGATGTTTCTGGGGTGCTGGCTGCTCTGCTCATGTCTGCATCCTCTCAGGCGTCTTCAACCCCAACTCTGAGGACCCCCTGCCAGGACAGCTCAAGAAGCAGCTGTCCTTGAGGATCATCAGCGGGCAGCAGCTCCCTAAGCCACGGGACTCCATGTTGGGCGACCGTGGAGAGGTAGGGCCAGGCCAGCGCAGGAGGAGAGGGCTGCGGGGCCCCGTGCCACCCTCACCCCAGAACCTGATGCTACCCCTCACACATCCCCAGATCATCGACCCCTTCGTGGAGGTAGAGGTCATCGGGCTGCCTGTGGACTGCAGCAAGGAGCAGACCCGTGTGGTGGACGATAATGGTGAGCACCCTGATGCCTGCCTGTGCCCATGCTGGTGACCACAGCCTAGCTTGGCAAAGAGAGGCCAGGGCTGCCTGCAGTGTGCCAGGTGCCCCAGCCTTCCAGACCCCCAGACCCCTGGCTCTTACATTCTGGGGCACAGGGTTGGGTCACAGCCCAGCCCACACGGCCCACCTTCCCCTCCAGGATTCAACCCTATGTGGGAGGAGACGCTGGTGTTCACAGTGCACATGCCCGAGATCGCGCTGGTGCGCTTCCTCGTCTGGGACCATGACCCCATTGGGCGGGATTTCATTGGCCAGAGGACGCTGGCCTTCAGCAGCATGATGCCAGGTGGGTGAGCCAGGCTACAGAGTCAGCCCTGGCAGGGCTTCTGGTGGTGGCCCTGGCACACAGAAGCCCCTACTCCTGCTGGCTTTGCAGAGTGGGGGGCTCACCCATGGGGAGCTCCCTGCAGGCTCCACAGTGCCCCCAGTGTGCTGGAGGGGCGGAGCCCACAGGGTCACCAGTCCTGCTCAGGGCTGTGGGAAGAGCACAGGGCTCTGGGCGGGCAGGGTGGGGAGGCCCTGCTGACCATGTGGCCGTGCCCCAGGCTATCGGCACGTGTACCTGGAGGGGATGGAAGAGGCCTCCATCTTCGTGCACGTGGCCATCAGTGACATCAGTGGTAAGGTAAGTGCCCCATGGGAAGAGAGCAGTGCCCAGGGCAGGCCCCAGAGACTGAGGGACAGTGGTGACCTTGCTGGGCTTCCTCCTCTGCCTGAAGTGGGGTGTGGGGGTACTGGCCTTGGAGCCTTCCAGGGCTGACCTCGTGTCCCTGACCTGGGAAGGGGTTCCCTGGTGTTCCCTTCCTGCCCCCCACCTGCGCCTGGCTCAGTCACCCTTGGTGGCCCCACCCGGGAGTGCTGACTGCCTGGCTGACAGGGACAGTGCACTGTGGCCTCCCATGGCCTTCTCCCCTCTTCCTTTCCTCAGCCTTCCTGGCTGCTTCCTCTTCCAGAGTTGCCCAGATTTGCCCCATACCCAGCCCCCAGCACACGGGCCCTGGGCCAGGCCAGAGCAGGGGTCTCAGCCTGTGAGCCTGGCAGCTCTTCCAAGTCAGGGGGGTCTGGGCCCCACTGACCTCTCTTTCCTGCTGTGCCTGTGGGCCCAGAGGCTCTGCAGGGTCCTGCTCTCTGCTGCTGCCATCCGTCTATCTGTCTGTCCGTCTTTCGTGTCCGCCTGTCTCCAAGGGCCACGGGCCCTCTCCCTGGCCTCTGGGGCCACTCACCGGCCTTCACTCTGTCTCTTTGGTCTTTCAGTGGGCTTCTGTATGTCCCAAGTCTACTTTTAGAAGCGAGACCTTGTTAGGAATCTCGAAGGTACCCAGGCGCCATGGGCCTGTGCTGCCCGCGCCTCTGCATGCCAGGTCGCATTCATTAGCATCTGTGACTCCTGGTAGCATTTTGGAGACCGTCAGTTCATTTAACATGGGCCATGACGTGGTTCCGGGTGCCCTGGGCCATCCTCAGCCAGAGTGGCATTTATGAGGCAGATCCAGGATTCAGCCGAAGCCACTGCCTCCTCCACACTGTCCTGTGTCCCCTACTCCTCCGCGCCCTTAGACATCGCTTCTGTCTCTCCCCCTCCTCCCTCCTCTCCTCGTCCCCTTGCTGTCATTTCTCAGCCCACTTCCATTCCCTCCTGTCTGCCAGTGCCTGGGGTGGGGGCGCCATGGGGCCTGGCACTCCAAGCCTGAATCCTGGATCTCCTTCTGAATGGTGTTCCAGCCAAATTGACCAAATTGCATTGGATTTGGGATCTTGAATCAGGACGCTGATTCAAGTGCTGGCCACATTATTGCCTCACCAGAAGTGACCCTGTCTGCCAGGCCCTGGGCTGCTCTGCACCAAGTATGGCCCATCTGTCCTGGGGAGCTGTGGGTGCTGCGGGCCCTCTGTGGAGCGCAGGGCTGTCTGGCATGTGAGGACCCCTGCTCTGCACTTGAGAGATGCAGCTGTCCCACGCTCTCCAGCAGGGACCCTGGTGGGGACTGCAAGAGAGGCCTGTGCAGGGACCTTCTGGCCCAGCTGGACAGGAAGCAACTGTAACCTGGCAGGCTGGGAGCCTGAGTCCAGCTAGGCGGTGGTCCAGCACTAAGCCAGCTGGGGATGCAGGCTCCCTCAGGCTGACAGCAGGGCTGGGCTGGAGGAGGCCACATGGAGTTCAGAAAGGCTCCTAGAGCAGTGTCCCTGTGGGAGCGCCAGGAGCAGCCAGGGCAGGGCGGGGTGAGAAGGCCTCAGGTGCACCCAGCTGTGCTTGCTTCCATGACTGCTACTGCTGAGGGCTTGGGGATGTGACCCACAGTGGCCACAGCGCCCTGCTTCTCTCTAGTCCAAGAGTGGAGCTAGGTGTGGCGGCCAGGGCCAGGGCTGAGGCCTGTCCTTAAGAGAGCCATGGAAGGGTGGCTCCTGCCTCTACTTGAGCTCAGAGGCAGGTTGTTAGCCTGAGAGGGGTCTTCCTGTCCCCGGTGGGGCTGCTGGGAGGTTTCCTGCAGCTAGCATCCTGCACGCTCTCCAGCTGCCAGCCCAGTGGTGCCTGACCTGTCCCATCAATGTGCCCAGTGGGGCCCTCTGGGAACAGGTCCTCTGGCTGCAGCCACAGCTGTGCTGTGTGTCCCTGGCACCAGCTATGTGGGCTCCTTTTTTTGCAGGCCAAGCAGGCTCTGGGCCTGAAAGGTCTCTTCCTCCGAGGCGCAAAGCCAGGCTCTCTGGACAGTCATGCTGCTGGGCAGCCCCTGCCCCGGCCCTCTGTTAGCCAGCGGCTCCTGCGGCGCACAGCCAGCGCCCCGACCAAGAGCCAGAAGCCGGGCCGCAAGGGTTTCCCGGAGCTGGCACTGGGCACACAGGACGTGGGCTCCGAGGGGGCAGCAGATGATGTGGTGCCCCCCAGCCCTGGCCCCACTCCGGAGACCCTGGCCCATGATGGCCTGGGCAGCAGCAGCTCCCGAGGTAAGGCACCGGCAGCAGTGGTGGCCACAGCAGTGGCTGCTGGGCCCAGGAGTCCCGTGCAGGTGCGGCCTCTGCGTGGCCTCGAGAGCTCTGGGCCTGCCGGGATGGCTGCCACGTGCATGAAGTGCGTGGTGGGCTCCTGCACCGGTGTGGACACAGAGGGCCTGTGGAGGGAGCAGCCGCCCAGCCCAGGGCCTGCAGGCAGGCTCACTGCCATCAGCCAACAGCCCCAGGCCTGGGTGGACACATCGGGGAGTCCCTGCAGACTGGGCCCTCGAGCCACCCCAGGGAGAAGCCAAAAGGCCTCTAAGGGCTCTGGGGCCCAGCAGCAGGGCTCAGGCGGCAGCGGCTCTGTGTCCCCGGACTCCAGCAGCCCAGGCACCCCAGGCAGCCCCCAAGTGGCCCCCTGTCTGCCTGAGGGTGCCCACAGGCAGCTGGGGGCCCTACAGGGAGAGATGAATGCCTTGTTCGCTCAAAAGCTGGAGGAGATGAGGAGTAGTTCCCCCATGTTCTCCACGGGTAAGGCCAGCTGCTCCTCTGTGCCGTGCCCTCCACCCACCCCAGCATGCCTGGGCCTCACGTCCCCCACTGTGCTCGTGTCTCCGCTTCAGTGTGTTCTTCAGGCTTGTCTGCCCTGGCTCCTGCCCCTCTGCACAAGAGGCCCTGGCACTCTGCGAGTGACACCCCTTGTCCAGCCAGGCCTCTGCCAGTCCAGGGCTTCAAGCTGCCAAAAGGCAGTGGTGTAACCATAGGGCACCCCCAGATGTCCTGCAGCCTGGGCTGGTGCTCCAGCTGGGATGCTGGACCTCAGAGTTTGCAATGGACTGCGACTGCTTCTATTGCTCCTAGGGCCCAAGACTTAGCAGCACCAGGAGACTCCAGCCAGTCCTGGGGGACAGAGGGTAGAGGGTGCAGCTGGGGTGCCAGTCTGGTGGGAGGGACATGCACCGAGCCCCTCACTCTGCTCCGCACCCCTGTCTGCCTTGCTGTCCGTCTGCCCCTTGCCCAGCCCCACCCTGCTGACCTTGTTCTCCTTTCTGTCCCTGCACCCTGGCTGCCTCGTAGTTAGGGACTGAGAGCCACACGTGCCAGGTAATGGCCCGGCCCCCGTGTGCCTGCGTTGCCCCAGGCCCCACAGACCTCATGTGTGGGCACAGGGCTTGGGCACCTTGCCTCCTGTCCACATCCCAGCCCAAGTGGCAGCAGGGAGGGGGTCACGCTGAATGTGTCATGTTATCTGTGCGCAGATGGACAGGCCTGGCTGCTGGGGGTCCGGGAAGCCCTTAGACCCATGGCATAGGGGGCTGCAGGGTCCCCATCTTTGACTTGGCTCATCTTCCCCATCTCTCCTTTTTGCTCAACTTTCGCCTCCTCCTGTCTCTGTCTCTCTCTGTCTCCGTCTCCTGCCTCTCTCTCCCCACAGATGCCCGCCCCTTCTCTACACAGCGATCCGTCTCCCCCCTATGCAGCCTGGAGCCTATCGCAGAGGAGCCGGCCCTGGGTCCTGGTGCCCCTGCCCAGGTGGCCACTCCTGTCAGCCCTCCAAGGGGCCAGCCCTGGTCTTCTGTGGGGCCTACGGCCAAAGTGGCTAGTCCCTCATGGACAGCTCGGGGACCTCCTGGCCCCCTCCAGCTCAGGACTGGGAGTCAAGGGGACAGTGAAAAGGCTCCCAGAAAGCTGCTCAATGGTGGGGGGCCTGGTGAGGCACACGAGGTGGCCGCTGGCAGCCAGACAGACAGCAGGAGTCAGCTGCGAGCCCTGGGCCTTCTGCCTGTGGTCAGAAGAGCCAAGAGTGAGGGCCAGGTGCTCTTGGAGCCCTTAAGCACATGGCGGCTGCTGGCTGGACCCTCCCCCACCCCTGCCATCTACTCGGACGCCACAGGCAGTGACCGGATATGGCAGAGGCTAGAGCCAGGCAGCCACCGGGACAGCGTGTCCTCATCTTCCAGCATGTCCTCCAGCGACACTGTCATAGACCTCTCCTTAACAAGCCTGGGCCTGGGCCGCAGCCGCGAAAGCCTGGCTGGGACCCCCCTGGGCCGCCTGCCCCCAAGGCCTGGTTCAGCCTCCACCATCCGCCCAGATCTGCTTCCTGTGACCAAGAGCAAGTCGAATCCCAACCTGCAGGCTGCAGGCCAGCTGCCTCCCGTGCCTGACACGCTGCAGCCCCGGCCTCTGGCCCCACGCCTGCCTGGCCCGCGCCCCCGGCCTTCCTGGGGTGGCCTCGCCCTGGTGGGCCTGCAGGACTGCCCGGTGGCTGCCAAGTCCAAGAGCTTGGGGGACCTGACAGCGGATGACTTCACCCCTAGCTTCGAGGGGAGCTCCTATAGCCTGGGCCGGGGCCTGGGCACCCCAGGCGGGGTGCGGCGGGATGCCCTGACAGAGCAGCTGCGGTGGCTCACTGGCTTCCAGCAGGCCGGAGACATCATGTCGCCCACTAGCCTGGGCCCAGCTGGGGATGGGATGGCCGGAGGCCCCGGCTTCGTGCGGCGCTCCTCCTCTCGCAGCCAGAGCCGTGTGCGTGCCATCGCCAGCCGGGCCCGCCAGGCTCAGGAGCGGCAGCAGCGGTTGCGGGGCCTGGACCCACGGGGCCCCCCAGAGGAGGAGCGGGGCACCCCCGAAGGCGCCTGCTCCGTGGGTCATGAGGGCTGTGTGGATGCCACAGGCCTCCCCAAGGGTGCCCTGGAGCAGGCGCCTGGTGCTGCCGATAGCCTGCTCTTGCTGAGGCTCTGAGCCCGTGAACAATGCTGCCAGTGTCCTGGGACCCAGCCCACAGCCCAGGGAGCGAGCTAGGCTGCATCCAGCCCAGGCTCCCCCTGCTCTGCAGAGGCCCAGGATGTGTACAGAGAGTGTGCACGCTTAAGACAGAACTCAACATCCAAGTGCTGCCACACCCTCCTGTCTTCCCTGGTGTCCAGTCCTTGGGTGTGTGGGGCTAGCCTGTCCCTAGGATGCCCACCGTGCCCATAGCTGCTCCATGTCCCACCCAACCGCGTCTCACTCACTGTGGATGGCTGCCCTCCACAGGGCATTCTGAAGACTGTACGCTCCTGGACTCAGCTCCAATAAATGTGTTCACACCTGCTCCCTCATCCTTCTAGGCTACCCCAAGGCAGTCCCAGCAAGGTCGCAGGGGTCTCAGCAGCCGGCTCCTCAGGGGCAGGCCTGGCTCCACTCTGGGAAGAGTAGGTGCTGGCTGGGTGGGAGGATGCGCTGGGTGGGGAGGCTGTACCAGCTGGGACTGTCCTCTGCCTGCCCCAGGGTCCAGAACAGCTGGGGACACCCCTGCCTGCGAGAATCTGACAACCTGCCCCTGACCATGGCCAAGGCAGAAGCACTGCCCTCTGGAGTGGCCCCTGGCCCAGTGCAGGTTGGCACAGGCTTCTCAAGGGCAGCCGTGGGCAGCCATAAGGACCAGTGTCACCCATTGGCTGGGCTGAGGCAGGGTCCTCTGTGAGAGCTTCTCACCTCCTGAAGCCTGGGACAGATGTTCAGGGGTGGGGTGGTGACAGGCGGCAGCTCTTCCTGCACCACAGGAAGGCAGGAGGGCAGAGGCTATGGTGGCCTGGAGGACGCAAAGAGCTCATGGCTCCCATGTCACTGGCACAGGCACATGCTAGGGTGTTCACAGGGCTGCCTGAGCCGGCAGCCTCTGTCCCGGCTGTGTCTGCCCCCTCAACCTCTGTTCTTCCCCACACTATGCCCTCAGGCCAGCCAGGGGCCTGTGGACACCCAAGAATCACCCAGCCTGGCCCACAGCCCACATGAGCCAGGCAGGGAGGCTCTGCAGGGGGACTGTCTCCCTGGATGGACAGGCTCCAAGGCCCAGCCCTGAGCTGGGCTGCAGGGATCAGAGGTCAGGAGGCCACGCGGAGTCCAAGGGCTTCATATCAGCACAGCTCAGGAGCCCTGGATGCGGACCCAATGACAGGAACTGTCGCCTGGTGACTCAAGGCTGTGGCCCAGTGGGAAGCAGGGGGCTCTGCCCTGGGGCCACAAGAGGAGAGCAACCTCAAGACAACCCAGGCTGCCCCTGGGACTATCTGGTGTGACACCTGCTGCTCCTTGGTGGTCACCATGGGAAGGGTGGGGCCCAAAGTGGCACTGGATGCTGGGCAGTGATGCTGGCCCAGGCAGAGGGGCTGGGAGAGGCTGGAAGACACCCAACCGGTCCCCTTAGGCTATGCCCCAGGTGGGGCTGTGGGTGCTCTGGGTGGCTCTGCACTGGGCACATGGCAGAAAACGAGGGGTCACAAAAGGGTAGCTGTTGCCGTACAGGCAGAGCCCAGCTGGCCTCACTTCACTTGCCAGCCCTGCGGTCATAGGTTCAGGGACTGGTGGACCTGGCAGCAGCCTGGCTGCCCCAGGGCTTCCAGAATGGGCAGCTACTGGCACTGCACGTGCATGTGGCTGGCCTCCACGCTGCTCCTGGTGGGTGCTGATGCAGGCCACAAAATAAGACCTCAGGTCCACTCTGCACAGGGGCTGGGCCACAGGGCCTTACAGCACTTGAGGCTGGGCTCAAGGCCATAGTAGCAAAACCCACACTGCAGTTCTAAGCCGGTGTCAGCTCCAAGTACCCTTGAGGGCCACTGATGTCATCTCAGCCTCTTCTCTGTGGCTCTTGAGCCAGGAATGCTGCTCAGCACCTTGCCTTCTCCAGAGCACTGGGGACAGGGGGCAGGGGACAGCAAGCCAGTGAGCAGGCAGGCCCGCTTGCCCGCTGGGGCAGGAGGAAGATGGGGACTCAGGAGCAGGCTTGGTGCCTGCAGAGCCCTGTAGGAAGCTAGAGGACGGCTCCTGAGGCCAGGGGTCGGCAGGACATGGCCAGGCCCTGTGCTCACTAGCACTGGACCCTGCAGCCCTAGGCATGCAGCCGGCAGACTTCAGTGTATGTACTTATATATTTATATATATATATATTTGATGTATGTATAAAAGATTATTTAACAGTTAAATACATTCCAACACAAGTGTCTCACAGGACAGCACTGCGCAGTGGCCCGGCACACATGCCATCAGTCACTAGCATGGTGGAAATGCTCTGGGGTGAATGCAGGCTCCTCCCCGAGGAAAAACCCAGTCCTGGCAGGGACAGCAGACGGCCATTGGCAGCGGCCTCACTCAGCCGGAACCTCATACTTGAAGATGACGCTGAAGAGTGGGCCGCCCAGCCGCTCAGCCAGCCAGGCATTCTTGAGCACGGCAAGCTTGAGGCTCTCACAGCACAGTGCTGCGTAGTAGTTGGTGTGCACGGCCCGGCCCATACCCTCGATGACCACCAGGTCGGCGCCACGCTCCCGCACCAGCACGGCCAACCCCTTGTCCAGGCGGCTTGGGAGGGAAGACAGATGAAGTTGGACAGGGACCACAGGATGCCAGGGACCCCAAGCATCTGTGTCTAGTCCCCTGTAGCTATTTCTTCCCACTGGGCCACCTTCTACCCACACCCAGGGAAAGGCAGCAACCCTGGTACAAACTTGGGGCGGGGGGGGAGACACGGATAGGGATGGACTGGGTTACCTGAGGTCAAGGCATGGGGAGCTGGAACCTGTCTGCACCAGCAGCAGCCTCTCCTCTTGGAGTGCAGAGCTGTGGGACACGAGGTGGTCAGGGCCCTTTGAGGAGGCACCCTAGGGAACCCACCTTCTCCAACTCCCAGGACCCACCAGACTGACCCCTACCCAGCACCTACTGGACAATGGGGTCCATGGCTGCAATGCGCTCAGCCACAATGAGAGACTCGCTGTGGGTCACATCGTTCAGGGCGGGGCCCGAGTTGCATGCCAGGATGACCTGCAGGGGAGGCCCCGGCTTAGTCCCTTGCCAGTGCACTGGCCTGTGTGACCCTGGCAGGCCCTTTTGGGCCCCGGAGCAGGGTCAAGGCTGGGGCCTGCAGTGAATACCTTACCGGGGCAGGGGTTAGCCAAGTTGCAGCAGAAAGCCTCTGGCCCCCCTGGCCATGCCCACTCCTACCTACTGCCAGAAGCCCATGGCAGCGCCAACCCACCCAGAGTGGAGGAGCCCCGGGAAGGGTCCCCCACATGGCCTCCGCACTCACCTCCGTCCCTCTAAGGAGTAGCTCCCTGACAAAGGGGAAGACTCCCAAAATGAGGTCTATTCCACTGTTATCTGCGAAAATTAAGGCACATTTATGAGGGGGCCCCTGTAAGACAAAACCAGGACGTTCAGTTGGGAACAGTGCATCCAAGTGCTGCAGACCCTGCCACCCCCGTGTCCCCTACAGGGGCCGGCCAGGGCCTTGGGGTCCCAGGGCACGGCAGGCACTGGGATAGGGCGGCTTGTGGGAGCCTGGACCTGCTCCTTCCAAAGGGTGCCCCAAGGACTTGTGCACTGAGGCCAGCTGGGCTTCCAAGTGGCCACTACAGAAGGGCAGGCAAGGCACAGGGATGGTGGACATTATGCTCTTGGCCAGGGCACTGAGACTCATGCGTGCATTGCCTGCGTCCAGGGCAGCTCCTCACCCACCTCCCAGTGGCCTGAAGCTCCTCTGGAACCAGTGCCTGGGCCCATCCCCACCCACTTGTGGTCTGTCCCTCCTGGGTAGGGGTGGGCACCTCCATGTACCTTTAGTCTCTGAAGCCACTTGCTGTAGGAGTCTACCAGCCAGGGGCGCTCTGTGTAGAGAGGGTAGTAATGAGGCACAGGAGGGGAGACATGTCTCTGCTGCTTGCACCTTGGGGCTTGTCACCCCCAACCTGGCCCTGAAGGCAGGGTTGTGTCAGGGCCTAGCACTTATGCCCTGGCCCACGACGCCCTCCCATGGTGATGTCCCCCACATAGATGGCCCCATGCAAGATGCTACGGGCCCAGGGCTGCCCGTACCTTGCAGCTTCTTCTTTGCCTCTTCAAACCCAAACTGGGGGTCAGATTCAAGGACGCTGCACAGAGGAGGAGAAAAGGTCAGGTGGACATGTCAGGCCTCTCCAGCCTGCAGATGTGCTGCTCCTGACTTGCAGCTACCACAGGCCACCACCCCACTGAGCGATGCCACAGAAGCTGCAGCAGGCTTCTCAGGCCAAGTGTCAGGTCTGAGTGACTGGGTAGGTCTGGGCTGCCTGTGGCTGGCAGGTCTGAGTGACTAGGTAGATCCGGCCCTCCTGTGGCTGGCAGCCCTGAGGGTGTGTCTCATATTCCGTGGGGAGGACTCCCTGTAACTCCCTGAACATGCACATGGCCAGCATGCCAGGGGACAGCTGTGAAGGGTGTGGCAGGGACACACCAACTCTTCATGTGTCTGTGTGCAGATGTCGACCAGGGGCAAAAGAGGGATGAGGGGGCCCTGCCCAACTGCCCGTGTGTGGGGAGCCCCAGGGTAGCATGGGGAACTGGCATCTCCTTCCGGCCCTGGGTGGAAGGAAGGGACCAGCTGGCCCATGAGACCCACACCTTAAGGTAAGGTGCTACAGATAGCGTTTGCTCCTGTCACCCCCAGATTGAGAAGCCCAGGAGAGGGCTCCAGATGGACCCGAGAAAGCATGCGCCCCATAGGTCAGAGTGGGCAGACTGCACAGCAACCCCTTCCTGGCCCCAGCCCAGGCCATGTAAACACGGTGTAAACGAAGTGTCAGCTCAGACTCGGATCTGCAACCCCAGGCCCCCAAGGTACCTATGCTAAGGAGGGGCAGCCTGGGTCAGGATGGGGACACCTGAGCTGCAGAATAAACCTGTTCTGAGCAGCTGTGTGAGCAAAGTAAGAGCCAGGCTAGGCACAGCTGTGACACCTACTCGGACACAGCCTTGGCCCCCCAGTCGAAGACGTTGCCTGCCAGCAGCCCCTTCGCCAGGGCCAGCTGCCTTTCCTCCCAGCCCAGCGCATCCAAGGCCTGGACTACACACTGGAAGCACTTGAGCGCGATGCCATTTTCCTTCTGCTTTACCTGTGGAGGGAGACCCAGGACGACATATAAGTGGAGACATCCGTGCTGCCCCTGGGACAGCCCTCACCCTCTAGGACAGCTGAGAACAGAGGCCCGCTGGAGACACAGAGCCCACTGAGGGGCAGGGATGCTCAATGCAGTGCTGAGCTTCAAAGTGCAGCCTCACCATCTGGGCTGCCCCAGGTTGAATGTGCCTGTCCTGAGCAGTGCTACACTGCAGTGCTGCAAGGGCAGGCCCCTAGAGGCACAGAGCAGAGTCTGGACAGGGACAAGGGAGGAGGACCCAACCCTCCTGAGTGATGCTGCCTGCACTCCAAGGCCATGGGCACCCAGATGCAGCCATGGGGGTGGGTAGTGCTGCGGTGAGCGGCAGGCTGTTAGCTGGGTCAGACGGGTCATCCACCGTCGGAGCAAGGGGCTCACCTTGGAGTAAGGGTCCGGGAAGCTGAACTCATTCAAGCAGTGCTCCCGCGTGTCCAGCAGACTGCGCACAGTCAACGTCCCGTAAGCACTAGGGGCCAAGTGCAGGTTAACGGCTGAACAGGACAGCCTGGGCCTGCGAGGGGCATCTGCCCATGGGCTCCACACCCACAGCACGGCGCTGGCCTGCATGCAGGGAGGAGGGCACAGGAATGGGTACTCACAAGGGCTGGTGCCGCAGGGTCTGCAGCTTGCTCCAGTATTTCTGCCGGAACTTCCTGGCCCTCTCAGCTGCATCTGCTGACTCGGGCTGACTGGCCACGGCACGCTTCACCACCTGCCCACAGCAGGGTGGTAGGAGCGGTGCCCACCCCACCCCTGCAAGCTCCCCACCAACAGCAGGCTGAGGCGGGCACAGGCCCAGGCCAGGTCTGCTGCCTCCCACAGGAGAGCTGCAGGCCTCGGGCACTGATGGTAACAAGGGGTCCTGGGCCATTCCTCCTGCCACCAAGGGACAGGACAGGGTGGTGTCCCACCGCGCACCATGGCCTGAGTGCAGAGTACAGCCCTGCTGCCCTGGGGTGGTGGCTACGCCTGGCCCAGCCTCAGAAAGGGGAGAAGGCACAAGGCCCAGTGGCACCTCCAGAACTAACTCACAGGATGGCGGAGGGGCTGTGCCATGCCCTCAGACTCTTAGGGGCCCAAAGTGCCACACGTGAGTCCATGCCATGTTCAAGTCAGCACTCGTGCCCTAACCGAAACTGCCCAGCACCCATCTGCACCCACTGACCCACCATGCACCTGGAAGCAGGTTTTGGCACCCGTTTTCCCCCTCAAACAGACCAGCCACCTGCCCTCTCCCTCTCTTCTGCTTGTGGGCCTCCTCTGTCTCTAGCCCTCCCATACCCCATCCAGGGCCTCTTCAAAGCAGGTGAGCCAGTACTTCCGGGCCAGGGCGTCATCAGTGAGGTCCACCGTGTCAGGCACGTAGGAGGATGGGTCCAGGAGGAGGGGCAGGTTGACCAGGGGCCTCTCTAGCCGGTCCATCTCCAGCAGGTCAAACTGAGAGGACAAGCAGAGGCTGGGCTTCCAGCACAAGTATGAGAAGGCTCCCATGGTGTGCTCTGGGGGAGCCCTGGCCCCTCCATTTGTGAGGCAAATACGGCCCCAGCCCAGACTGCCCGAAGCTGATGTCTAGGCCTCTGAGGAGTCATGCCCAGCCCCAGCAGCAGGCCACCTCAGGGGTTTCCAATAAGCTCCCACCCTAGCCTCCCCTGTGACCTCCCAAGCTGTCCTGGTACTAGCGCCTGCCATCTCCTAGGACCCTTGATGTCCAGGTCCTCTGGTCCCTTTTCTGCTGCCCAAGGGTCCTCCTTTAAGTGTCCATGCCAGTCTGTCCTTTTGTTGCAGCCCTGCACAGTCCCACACAGGCCACTCTGCTCAGTTCTCACTGGGTCCTGGCCCCACACACACCCAGAGAGGACCTAGCCACTGGTGCCAACAACACAAGCGCCCCTGGCAGGAGGAGCTGGGGCGTGCACACAGCAGCTGAGGCCCTTGCTGTGCAGACTGCACTGGGATCCATGGGGGACCTGGTGCAGCTGCATGACCCCACTGTGTCTCCTGCCCACAGTGAATGCCTGCATGGTACACACCTGAAAATGGGCATGCTCTGCTTGGGCACCTCAGCCTGTGGTGAGCAGACAGAGCAGCAGCCACACTCTGGGCGGGGCCCTCGGCCTCCCTGACTGCAGCATTCTCTGTATGCAGGGCTAGACTGCAGCTGGGGAATGACCTCTGCGCCTTCTTTATACCCTCAGGTGAGGTCAATAGCCAATTTGCTGTGAAAGGCACAACACAGAGGACAACCAGAATGCACAGGCCTGGGCCCACAACTCACTGTGCCACTCCGTGCCCGCTGGGCAGGGCACAGCTCGGGCGATGCACTCATAAGCCCAGAGCTGCCTGCATAGTTCTCGCCCCAGCTGTACTGGTTCGGATCTGGAAAAGCAAGATGCCAGCCACCACATTAGCCTTGCTTTGGTTCAAAAAGGAAAGGTTGGGGAGGAAAATGGATAGAATCGCTTGTCTACATGAATGCTAAAAATACACATCCCAGCACCACCCCGTTCCCCCAGACCTCAGGCTCCCCAGCCCACCCTGCCCTGCAGCACAGCCACCATGGGGGCAGCACAGGATACAAGATGCTACTCACTGTCATGCTCGGCTCCTTTTAGGAATGCTCCGATGGCCCCCAGGTAGCCTTCGTGTCTCAGGAACAGCGCCTGCACTTCTCCCTGCCCCGCCCATCCCACCGGAAGCTGGTCAGGGTCATAGTCAGTACTGCTTTCCCCAACTGTGACACCGGAGCCGTCCATACTAGTGTCGGCAGACTGTGCCCAAGTGCAGGGGCCACTTGCTCTCTGAGGGGCCTGGGAGTGCTGGCACCAGGCACCAGCACCTGCTGTGATGTTCATACTCTAACGGCCCGGCTGTTTGGGCAGTTCCTTTGACAGAACCGAGTACAGTCAGTACCTGGAGTGCCAGTCTGCAGCCATTGGGCAGTCTCCATATACCTCAGGCCTGCGTAATGCTCTCTGGCAGCAAGGGACAGGGCCCTGCATGCTTGTTCTGGTCACATGCAATGTGCAGGATGCCCATAGTTAGCCAGCCGGGGAGGGCAGGTAAGGGCAAGGCCCAGCAACCAGGCACCAGGTTTCCTGGCATGTCCTCCCAGGGAGCCCAGATGCCAGGGTCAGCAGCCCAGCCCCAGGCCAACTCCCGGGGCATGGTGCCCCGGCCACAGCACTCAGTCAGCAGGCTGCTGCATCTACAGCATGGTCAGGACGTTAGTGACTGGGATGAATAGGTCTGGCAGAGAATGTGAGCAGCACCCACCTTGGAGAAGAAGTTAATGCTGTAGGTGATGGTGTGCATGGTCACAGGGTGGCCCCGGATGAAGAAGCCCCCAAAGTACACTCTGTCCAGGCCGTGGAGCTTGGCATAGAGGCAGGCAAGCTGCCCAATGTCATTGCTGATCATGTGCAGCAGGCTCTTGGCCATATCTTCCTTGGAGAACTCTGGGGAAACAGGCAGCACTGGCTGTGGGGGTGACCCTGGCGTATGATGGAGACAGTGATGGGCAAGAGACTAGGGAGAGCAGAGGACTCTGAAAGGCATCTGGCCCATGACTCAGTCCCTCAGGCAGACTTGTCTCCTACACTGTTTCCTCCAAAGCAAAGGTAGATGGGGTTTCCTTGCTGACGTGCTAAGGGCGCAGAGCAGGTTTGCAGCAAGTGCAAGCCAAGGCAGCAGGAGAGGCAGGGAGAGGTTCCACGTCAGTGGGCCATACCCGGGGTCACCATGAGTTGTCCCCACCCAGGGCCCAGAGGGTACCTTTGTCAGCGGTGGCCGACTTCCCAAAGCTGCTGGCAATGAGGTTGCCACTCAGCCCCAGAGTCTGGTGGGCCCCGCCATAGATGTCCTGTACCAGCATATCCACATTGGCGTGCTGGCCCTTTGAGGCCAGGTGTAGCAGCTCATCGAACTTCTGCAGAGGCAGAGCAGAGAGTGCGGTTTCTGGCAGCTAGGGAGCGCGCACCCCTGGAACCAAGTTCCTAAAGGTAAGCAAGCTGGGCTGGACATGAACACCCTCCCTTGTCACTGGGCTGAGGGGCTGGTGAGGAGAGCTGGACACGGTAGGCCACCAGCCAGGCTGCCCTGGCAGCTTGGGCCCCTACTCTGCAGAGAGCAAACCCCTCAGCTAGGGTGCTTGAGACCCTAGAAACAGTCAGAACACAGGCCAGGAAGGAGCGCTCCACAGCAACCCAGACACAGGCCCCCGCTCCCCGAGGGGTACCTTTGTCTTGGTGAGCAGTGCCCCAAGCCCCCAGAAGGTGCCGCCGCCAATGGAGCTGCCACCGATCCACTCGAACCTGTCCTCTGTCTCTACCTGCGGCAGAATCGGGCAGGGGCCTCAGCCACAGGGCCACTAGGGTGCACATCCAGGGCTGTGCCTTGTCCCACCTTGCACCACTGTGGGACACAGGCTCAGCTGGGGCAGCAGAGGCCTCACAGCAGCTGCTTATCACCCTCTGCTGGCTGCAGGAAGCAGTCTCACCTTCACGATGGACACGCCAGAGCCAACATTGACCAGGAGGTATGGGAAAATGTTGGCATGATTGGTCTGGAATCGGAACTCAGGCTCGGTGTCTTTCTGATACACAAAGGCCTCGTGCGGGATGTTCTTCAACACAAAGTTGCACCCCTTTATCAGGCAGGTCATCACATCCTCCTTGTCCACTCTGGAAAGGAAGTGGCCCAGTTGCTCGGAGCAGTCCCGGCCCAGAGCGGAAAAACTATGATGTCCTTGCTGGAAAGGGAGCAAAGCAGACCAAGTGCACCCATAGGGGTTGGCCCGGGTCCCTCCCACCCACGCCACACCCACGAAAGCCACTGTGGCTGTGCTTGCCTTCTCAGCCCCAGGCCTCTGCTTACTTCAGCTGTAGTTTCTCCTCAATGAGATCCTTGAATTTGTAGGCCCCGCCGCCTGTGGCCGGTATAACCTTGGTCTCGGTGTTGACCAGGTGGTCTTTGATGAAGTCCAGGCAAGCTTCAATGTAGGTGTTCTCAAACTTGACGAAATGCAGACGAGCCGTGATCTCTTCCTGGACTGAGATCTCATAGGGAGGCTCGTGATCCTGCTCTGCATCCTGGAAAACAAGGTGGGAAGTCTGCACAGGTGGGAGGTAATGAGCCTGTGTATCCTTCAGCCCCCTGCCCCAGTGGTGCTGGCACTGATGTCAACAGGGCTGGGTGGAAGGGCAGTCCTGCAAGGTTGAAGGGGAAACTGAGGGAGGACAGAGAAGCTGTTGACACCCAACATTTCCAGGACAGCTGAGTGGATGTTTGCAAACAACAGAGAGACAACAATCGAGAAGTGACAGTGCCAAGTCCAAGGCCACAGGGAAGTGGCCGCCCAGAGAGGCTCACCTTTCCCGAGTGGTCAAAGGACCTCACTTTGGCCACTTTGTGCTGCACTGTTGAATAGTAGGCCAGCTTGGTTAGTGATCCACCTACAGGGGAAGACACAAACCAAGCAAGACTCAGAACTCGATGAAGGAGACCTGGACGCCTGGACCTGGGGACCTGGATGCTCCCAGGAGTTCTGTGGGGCCTTCGGCGCTTCTGCTAGCACCTCCTTTTCTGAGGAGGGGAACCTCTGTGGACAGGACATTTGGTGCTGCCTGAATTTAAAATCCCTGTGGGTATAAAACAGAAGGGGAAAATGAACTATCAAACTGGAATTCATTACTCCTTAGAAATTCTACTCCCCGTCAGGTCTCTAGCTAACCCAAGAACAAGATTCCTCTGCCCACCTCAAGTCCTAAAGCAGACAGGAAACCATCACGTCTCTGGGTGTATCTGGCTGCCACCAGTCGCTAGAGCAAATGCAGCTCAAGCTCTGATCCTGAGAGTGACCCAAAGAAATAAGGTGTTAGGTCTCCATTTAAGGACATGCATAGTTGGCCATCTGTCCGGACAAGTGGGGTGGGCCGTACAAGGAGCATCTTCCCAGGTGCACAGAAGACGCGGGTGGTGCTCGCCAACCAGTAGGGTGCAGGCAGCAGTGGCTCCTGCCCTGGGGATGCCCTGAGCCAACAGAGGTGCCCCTAGCCCAAGAATTGGCCCAAGAAGCCGGGTAGAGGTGCCACAGGCCAGTGTCTGCAAGAGTCCTGTGGTGCCCTGGGATGCTGCACACAGCTGGGCACTGAGCTCCATGCCAGGAAGAAGCAGGCTCTGTTCATCAGACACTTTGGGGACAGCCACTGGGAGGTCCAGGAAAGGCCCTGTCAGGCACAAGTCCTGGCTGTCCTTCCAGACAGAGAAAGGGCACTTTGGAGGTTCCAGCCTTTGTGTTCGGACTCAAAAGATCAAGATCAACAAACACAAGGAGAACCCCAAAACCCAGCACTGCACAATTCCAATAAATTGCGTTTCTATTGGTGCTGACAGCAGTGAGGCAAAATCTCCCACCTAACAGCAGCAAGGCTGAAGTTATCTTCAAATGATTGCTTTATAGAAAACAAGGAAAGAAGACATGACGGCGAAGGCTCAGGTAGGCACACGGACTAGCCACACCCAAGTATTTGAAGGCTGACATTTTTGCATTTATCCACAATCAGCCACCTTCTACGGTATTTCCCACCCCTGCTTTATTCCAGCACAATGGCCCTGTGGCCTTGCTTGTCCGCCTGAGGCCTGGCTGCACTGGGTTTAGTGGACGTTGTCACGGGTTTAATCTCATACCCTGGCTCATGGTCCTAAGCCTCCTGGTCCCTCCTCCCTGCGCCCCATCTATCCTGGGCCTGAGTCTCAAAATGCTTGCTCGATTCACCTCTGTGAACAAACTGCTTTGTGAGAACAGATGGTGCAAAGGACTGAAGGGCTGCAAGGGACTCAGCAGACTAGCAAATCCTCAGTCACAGAATCTGTATTTTTGGTGTTAGTTTTAACTCATGCTCCAAACTGGATATGCTGGGGTATATGGGGCACTGGGAGGGCAGACACGTAGGTCCATAGTCTATGCCAAGCCCCACCCCAAAGCCTCTTAAAGGGGCTTCCAATTCCCCAGCCAAGAGAGACAAGAACAGGTCAGGTGCTCCTGGGGACACTGCTTCCAGGGAGGTCAGTCTGAACTAGAATCAGCTGAGTTCAGCGCTGTGGCAGCCTCTGTCCCAACCCATTCTCAGGGACCCTGCGACTTGCATGCCGCCAAGCAAGAGTCCCAACAGACTGACTGACAATGCCTAATGATGTTCCTAGGGAAAGGTCTCCAGTCAGGTCCAACTTCTTGAGTATGTGCGATAAATACAGTGTCCCCATGTATCCAGAGGCAAATCAGTCAGCTGACACTGAGTCCTGCCGCAAGAGAGGAAAAGCACTGGCCAAGAACAGAACAGCTGCAGTTTCCTGGATGCCGAGACTTGGGCAAGGGAAGAGGAAACGGGAGAAGCCTGTTTTTAAAGGACCATGCCGACAAGCACATTCGATGCTTTGTGGATGCCTAGGCTAAGGACCCCCACGGGAGCTGTGACCACCCACTAGCTGTAGTAACAAAAGGTCTGTTCTCACAAACAATAAGCATGTCCTTTTAAGACCAGACATAGGACCCACATGGGGGAACTTTTAAAGACAGAAAATAAATACTGATGGTTAAAAATACCTCTGCAATGTCCTGCCATGGAACACCTCTGGGCCTGGCCCCAAAGAGCAGGCCTTGGGTGCTCCAGGACCCTCGGGCTAGGGCAGCCCTCCCACCATAGCTCTGACTCTGTGGTTATTTGTTTGCTGACCAAAGGGTCATAGGGACTATCCAAGGTGGGCCCCATTTTCCTGGCTACTGCCCAAGTGACATATGCAATTTCAGCTGACTTTTGGCTGCATTTAGTCCCAATTTGTCCCTACTGAACAGAACCCTCAAGTGCAGCACCACAGAATTTTTCACTGCACATGTCCCACTGGAGTGAAGGTCTCAGAAACCTGAGGGTGCAGCTGTCTCAGAATCTCTGGAAAGGGCTGGCTGTGGAGGGTCCAGGTGGTCACCTGCTCCAACCAAGTGTCCCTCCAAATGCTTCTCCCATACCTTCAACTGCCACCCTGCTGACCTCCCCCAGAGACCACCTGAGGGAGACCCCCCCACACCCCTCGCAAGGGGCGGAGGACAGGCCACATCTCCATTCTGGCTCCTCCCAGGATAAGGCACCTCCAGAAGATGATGAGCCCCCAGGCCTAGCTTCAAGCAGGACAGTAGCAGAGCACTGAGAACACTCAAGGGCCCCAGAAGCAAGCAGCTCTTCGAGGCAGCCCGCCTTCCAATGAGGCCAGAGTCGGCAGCACACCATTCGTTTCAGCGTCAAGCACCTGCAGTGGATGGCAGCCGGTCCCCTGGGAGCCCCCACATGTCAAACAGATAGGGCAGAGTGGGTGGGGGTTGGCCCGGTTCTTCTCCCCGACAAGCCATTTACTGACCAGGTGACCCTGGCCAAGTTAGTGCTCGCTTCTATTCCTTAGTCCCCACCTGCCGCCGCGGGCGAGGCCGGCATTTCTTGCGGGTCGCCAATAGGGTATCGGCGACCAGAGTGGTGGGATGTGGCCTCTACGTGCCACTACACGGGGCGGCAGATATCCGCTGGGAGGAGGGGCGGCCCGCGGGTCCGGGCGGCTGTGCAGGCCCCCAGGGCCACAGGAAGCCGCGGAAGCGAGTCCCCGGGCCTTATATCCCCGTCCGGAGGACTCCCGCCAGCTGTCAACTGTCTGAGGAACGAGTCGTCTGTGTCAGACAACCGAAAAAGCCGCGGGGCACAGACCCCGATCCCAGACTGCGGTCGGCGGCACGTGGACTACGAGTCCCGGCATGCCTCGCTCCGCCGCGTGATGCCTCCCGGGAGCTGCAGTCCGGCTACCGCTGCAAAGGTGCACGCGGGCGCCCCCGAGGACTACAAGTCCCACGAGGCTGCGCGGCGGCCCGTGAGGCTGTGCAGGCGGCCCGCGCCCCCGCCCTTCGTCCTTCCCGTCGCCCCCGCTCGCCGCCCGCGCCCGCGCCCGCCACTCCGACAGTCTGTTCAGGCGCCCGGCCCGCGGGTACCTATGTCGATGGCGAAGCGTTTGGCATTCTCCAGGTTACGGAAGATTTCGTCGGGGGGCAGCGTGATGCTCTTGTCCAGGCTGTCTCCGCTGCTCCCGCCGCCGTTTGCTCCACACTCCGCCATTTTGAAAGTGCCCGGCTAGCCTCATCAGCCATGGAGATATATGCGCATATATTTGACGGCTAAGCGCCTCTGCGCATATATTATGCTAATGAGACTCCAGGCCCTGGGGCCTCCCTCCGCTGTAGGGACGCCGGGGCCAGTCTTGAGCCGAGGTTCGACGGGCTGAGGCTACTGGAGGGCGGCCGTTATCCCTTAGAGATGCAGCAGCAGCACAGAACATCTGGCTGCTGTTGTTCTGCCAAGCCGGTCAGAAGTTAACTCAAGTGTTCTGAGCCTGCCGAGCCGGCTTTCAGGCCACTTGGGTCTGCGAACCTGCTGTGGGCTTGGCCTCGGTCTCCTGGGGTGACTCACCGTCCAGTTCCCCAGGGGCGTGGGACCTTCAGCCCCAAAGGTTCCATGCACACTGGAAGACTTGCACCTGCAGCTGGAAAAGTTGTGTACCTCACTGGCAGTCGGAGGAGGGCAGTTGGGGAGCGGTGAAGACTGCCTGGAGGAGGCCACTTTCTGGCGAGACAGTCCTGGAAGGATAAGGGCAGGCTGGGGGTCAAGGCAGGGTTCCAGCGTGAGTCCCTGGGAGCCCTGGGCACTTTGGGAGAAGAGCCTGGTGTTGGAACCAGACAGAGCAGATGTTAAGGTGGCTTCAGCACCTGGGCAGGGGATTTGTCTATGACCTTCAGCCTCTGCCTGTGGGCTGAGGTGTCCCAGGCCGTGGGGCCAGCACCTGTCCAGTGGCATGAGCTCAGAGTGTCAGACAAGACTGCTGGGAGAGTCAGCCTTGCTCATACCTTGGGCACAGGGTGGCTGAACCTGCCTGCACCAGAGAGACAGGCTTGCTCCTGAGAGGGAGCTGGGCTGCCTGTGTCCAGGAGGACACACCTGTCTTTGGACACCTGTACGTGTGAGAAACATGCAGAACGAGTGGGTACACTTTCTGTTCTCTGCTCTGGGCTGACCAGAGTGATGCATATGTAGATACATCCTTCAGAGTAGACAGAAAGGGACAGACTTTCAAGAGGGTGAGACAGGAAGAGCGCAGGATTTGGCCCGGGTCTGTGACTGTCATTAGGAAAATACGCAGTGTACCTAGCTCCTTCTTGCTCTGCCCATGGAACTGGGCACCTGGGAGCTGTGGTTCTAGGTTCTTGCAGATTCAACCCCATGCTGCAGCCTCTCTAAAAATAGGTGCCCTTTCCCAGGCAGGGGCTCACCCCTGGCAGGTTCATGGCCAGCACCGCCTGATTCAGCAGTTGGCCTGCCTCTGAGCCCTGTGGACAAGCCAAGCAAGTGTCCTGGGAGCACTTCTAGAGACAGGTGCTATGGGCCAGGGACAGGAGCAGGGGCTAGGGGCAGTACTTTTCCTGTTTGCCTTGGCTAGGCCCCTTCTTGCTGTATGTGAGGTCCAGTGTGGCACCTGCATCCCTCCTGAGAGACAGAGCCCAAGGTCCTGCAGCTGCCCCACCCTTGCCATACCCATGGGGAACAGGTGAAAAGCTGGGGGCAGAAGCCAGGGGCTGTATGGGAAGCCATCCTGCCTACTGCCTCTCCTCCCTCCTCCTCCCGCCCCGCCCCTCCTCCTTCCTCTCTCCATTGAGCTGGGATCCAGCTCTTTCTCCCAGCTAGAGGGCCACTAGCAAGCACCCCTTGCACCCATGTCACCCTTGCGAAGCTAGCCCGTAGCTGCCCAGGACAGATGGGAGGCACAGACGGCGGAGGGGTTGAGAGTTGGATTTTATTAGAAGCCTTCATAGCAGTCCGTGGGCACCCACGTGACAGAGAGCTCAAATTCTAAGTACAAAATGTGCCCACATGCACCCACCCACACCAAGGAATCCTTTAAGGATCGTAGTGGAGGCCCTGCCCTCCCCAAACAGCCCAGAGCGAGCCAGGGCCCATGCAGCCCATGCGGGGCTCTGGGCTGGGTCCACAGGCTGAGTACCTTCCTATGAGGATACACCTGGAGTTCCGCCTTCACAAAAGGCAAAGTGCCCATGGCACACCTGCCCGCCTGCGGGTGCGTGTCCAGCAGTGACGGGCCCTGAGGAAAGTTCTCTACAGGCCAGGGCACTGGCAGGCAGAGCCCCTGACCCTACAAATATCATAGAACCCCACAGCTGGGGACTTCCCAGAAGTCACTTGCTGAAAGCAAACACAGAACAACCCCACGGGGTCAGATGCTGGGCAGGAGATGGCCCTGATTGTCCTCAAACAACACGGCTCCGCAGGCGGTGCATTCTCTTCTCGGAGAATGACTTGTAGGCTGGCCCGCCGGCCTTGGGAGGGGCTTCCGGAGAAGGATGCATCCGACCTGCTGGGCGCTGGCAGCAGGCTGTGGGGAAGTCACCAGGGCCGCCAGAGGCTACAGGCTGAAGGGCACGCAGCAGGGGAGACTTTGGCGGAGGGGCGCGTGGGCAGGGGCACGGTGCTGGGCATGGGGGACTCCTTGGCAGGCGCAGCCGGGGTGGTGGGGGGCCGCTGGAAGTGGCAGAGCAGCTTCATCTGGGTGTCGCTGGCGGCATGCAGGGTCAGGAACTGCACGGCTTCCTGTAGGCACCACGAGTAGCCTTCACTGTAGTCTCGGTGCAGGTTCTTGGGGCCAGCGGCCGTGGCAAAGGCTGCAGGGCAGTGAGGCAAGATGAGGGGGGCACGGGAGCTGGGTGGGGAGTTGCAGGGGGCCGGGCCGGTAGTGGGCGTGGAGCTGGGTGTGGGGAGCGGCTTACCCTTGCTGTGCTTCAGGTAGCTCACGGCCATCTCCAGGATGTCCGCTTTCTCCAGCTTGGAGTTGGGCTGGTGCCGCGCGAACTCCTGCTCCAGCAGCAGCTTCAGCTGCTCGATGCTGCTATTGATGCGGTCACGGCGCATCTTCTCCACCACGGGCTTCCGCAGCTGCGGGAGGAGCAAGGGGTCAGCGGCCGGACCCGGGAACCGGGGACACGGGGTTTCCGGGAACCTGTTCCACAGGGCTTGGGCGCACCGCGCACTTACTCGGTTCTTTTCCTTGGGGCTGAGCAGCTCCACGGCCACGGTGCTGGGGGCCATGCTGGTGTGGGCGAGCGTGGGGCCGGCGTCCCAGTGGAGCCGTGGGCCGTGCAGCCCCTATATAGAAGCAGGCGGCGGGCTGGCGCCTGGGGTCCGGGCGCCGCAGCCGTTCCCACACTCAGTGGCCAATGGCAGCGCGGGCCGCACAAAGGCGCCGGCCCATTAGCGCACGCTAAATTGCCTATGAATCGGCGCAGGCACAATGGGCGCTCCCTGAGGAGCAGGTGGGCCGCGCCGCACAATGTCCGGGCTGTGGGAACACGCTCGCCCTCATTAGCATCCCAGGGCCTGGTGCTGGGAGCCCCTGCGCCTCAATATGCTGCCTTTTCCCAGGCCGTGGGCGGGGGGAGGGGCGGGGGCAGGAAGGAGCCTTCGTCGCCCCTCCCTGCGACTCCCCATGGCTGCTGGCAGGGGACATGCGCTGGTGCAGAGAAGGGCAAGCTTTGGATTCTTGAACAAGTCCGGTGGCTGCCAGGGGGTGGACACCCACACCCTCCCTGACCCAGACCTCCTGCCTCGGGGCGGGGGGGACAGAAGTGGCCACGCTTTCCCCGAATAGTGCTCCTGTTGTCCTGACCACAGGTGGAGGGCTGGAGAGGGGCTGAGTTCTTGGGTTCAATCCTCCTGCGTCCCCAACCGATCGCTGGGACTCTGACTTCTCTAGGCTTCCCTGGCTGGCTGTGGACAGCTCCAGGGAGCCGGATAATGTGAGATGCCCAGTGCAGGGCCTGGCATCTGGGCAGCCCCAGGAGCCCCCAAGCCCAGGCAGTAGCATCAGGGCTGCTCAGTGGGTATCCTCAGGGCCCATCCTACCCTCCTGCCCAAGGGTCAGCCACAGTGTCCTCAGCAGGAGGAGCTGGCATGCTCCCTGTGGTCACTGTCCATACTCCTGGTGGTCACTGTCCATGCATAGTTTGTGGGCAGCTGTGGCTACACTTTGTCCTCTGTGCAATCTGGGCACCTGTAGAGTCCTGTCATCAACATGTTGCCAGTGGGTGGAGGGGGTGCCAGGTGACAGGCTAAGCCCTCCCCCTGATGTGTGCTGGCTCAGATGGCCTCTAGCAGATGGCCCTGCAGGGTGAGCTGATAACCCTGGTAGCCGACCAGCTGTGCTGAGGGCCACCAGTAGCTTTGGGAAGCCCAGTGGGGAGACCCAGGAGCACCCTATGCTCTCATCCTCGAAGTCAGGAGGAGTCCAGGTGTCCTGCAGGGGCGTGGCTGCCTCCCAGGGCAGTTGGATCCCAGCCCCGGGCACCAGAGGCTGGCACTAGGGCAGCTTGGCTAGGGTCTGAACCCAGGAGCCAGTCTCTGGGAGGATGGCAGCCATGCATAGTGTGGCTGGGAGGGTCCCACCAGGACCGTGCTCATCGTGGCAGTGCCTTCGTGATATGTGGCCTGGCACAGGAGTCCCTCAGCATGGGGCCGTTGGTGGGCCCCTGGTCCAGGATGGCCTTCCCTCTGGCTGGCTAGTCACCGTCAGGAAGGAAGCCTGCCCCTCTCCCTGCCACCCCTCCCTCTGAGCTGGGGGCTCCACTCTGGGCAGGGGGCTCACACCACAGTCCTCTGGCCCTGGTTGGGTGCAGAGGCACAGAGGGTACTGGCAAGTCCAGGAGAATGTTGAGGCACATGCCCACACCTCAGTGTCCCGAACCCTTGCACTGCAGCCGACCCAGAGCCTGGCACCAAGGAGGTATGTAGCTAGGCGTGGAGGGAAGATGAGAGCACGGGAGAGGCCTGGCCATAGCCCTCCGCCAGCTGGACATGGGCTTGGAGTCCACGCGTGACCTGCCACTGCCTGGCAGAGACCCAGGGCTGTGCTGGATGTGTGTGTGTGTGTGTGTGTGTGTGTGTGTGTGTGTGTGTGTGTTTGAGAGAGAGAGGGAGGGAAGGAGGGAGGGAGAGAGAGAGAGAGAGAGAGAGAGAGGTGGGCCAGACCTGCACCTCAGACTTTGGAGGGGCAGTTGGCTGGGCTCTGTCCTGCCCGTCCCCTCCCCCAAGCCAGTCCCTTCGCCCAAATGAGACGCGTGCCGGGAGATGTGGTCCAGCCCCCACGCCCCCAGCTGCCCGCCCACCCGCGGCGCGCCAGGATGGCAGCCTGCAGGAGAAGAGGGTGGCGGGCTGTGGGGGGTCCAGTCCCCTCCCCTCCTCCCGGGCTGGAGCAGCTTTGATCCAATTTTCGGTTGTGGGAAATATGAGATGAATGGTGTGGAGCCCCACCGGTTGAAAGGCCGGCTCCCTCCCGAGTGCAGGCCAGATGGCAGCTCAGACGGCCTCCGAGGCACACGCCCGGCCTCTGTGGGCCGTTTAACACTGTGAATGGGGCCAAAGTGTGGGAAACTCGCCGGGCTCCTGGCTCACACCATCCGTGTAGGAGAGGGGAGGGGAGGGGCGAGGCTGGGCTTTGCTGCGCTGCAGAATGGGGGGTGCGGAGTCCTCCTGGCTGCCTCCTACAGCTTGGGGTGATTGGGGGTTCTGGCCCCAACTGGGCTTGAGGGAAGGAAGGTGTTGGCCCTACCTGCATCTCCCAGAACCCCTGTCAGGGAAGGCTGGGTCATTGGTGGCGGGGGGGGGGGGGGGGGGGGGGGGGGGGGGGGGGGGGGGGGGGGGGGGGGCAGGGTGAGCTGTCTGAGTCCAGGGCACCAAGGGCATCCCACAGGGTAGGGCCCTTGGTGGGGATGATGCAGGGGTGCCAGCATTCATGGGTCAAGGGCCCTGGCCACTCGGTGTCACCTGAACTCAAAGGCCACCTCCTCTGGCCTGAGGTGGCTGCAAAGCAAAGTATTGGGGGACAGAGAGGCTGCAGATGTCACTCCCAGCACCCCAAGAGGACTTCTCGGCAGTGGTGGGAACATCACACCAGACAACACTGTGGTAAGCAGCTGGTTCCTCAAAAAATCAAGATGTAGAACTACCATATAACCAAGAGGTTCCCCTTCCACAGCTACCCTCAAAGCGCTGAAGCCAGGGCCCCCTGCTAGGCATCTCAGCAGTGTTGCTCCATTGTTGGGAAGTGGCAGCAGCCTGTGTGTCCAGCAGGCTGCCAGGGGGCAGGTACCCGCACCCTCCCTGACCCAGAACTGGGAAAACCCATCTCTCCATCCAATGCCACATAAGGCCTCGTGGAGGAGGCGGACACTTGCTGTGCCCAGGGTAGACCTTGGGGACCAAGTGCTCCGTGACCAAGCACAGCACACAGGACAAACCCCCTACTCACAAAAGGGTCCTACAGTCGTCAGATTTACAGCAAGAAGAGGCCAGGCTGTCAGGAGCTGGGCTGGGGTGAGGAGTTAGCATTTCAGGGGGGCACCTTGGCTTGGGGAGCGGGGAAGGATGAGGTCATGATGTGCCCGATGTGCAGAGAGGCCCTTAGATGGGACAAGGCCGTCAAGTTTCATGTCAGGCACATCTCGCCTTGTGGAGGGACAGACTTCTTTCTGGAGATTTCACAGATGCCCTTCTGTTTGCCCCCACCCCCAGGATGGCAGCTTCCAACTGTCCTGCACTGGACCTCCGGAGAGGCCACTCTCGCCACTCCTGCCACCCCTCCTGCCAGGGGGCACAATGCCTGCCCCCCTGGGTGATGGCTTACCCTGTGCAGGCTGACCTACTGTCCCAAGGAAGCCAGGCTTGCCTGCCTCTGCTTACAGGTCCAAGAGGTTCTGGGGGAAATGTGGTGAGTAAGCAGACTGGGGTTGGGGCCAGGGTGACCTCTGGGAAGGGAGGGGCAGCCCCTGGTTCCCAGCTGTGCCTTCTTCAGACCTTGGAAGTCCTTGCTCAGGGCCAGTGGGTGGGAAGTCCTCCTAGGGTGGGCAAAAGCCCCACTTCCCCAGGAAGGGCGAACTCACAGCCACCACCCTTCTGACATAGCTCCTGAGGCCAACCTGCAAAGGCAGCGCCTGTCCTCACTTCCAGACTGGGTATGAGGTCTCAGAGGTCAAGTGGCAGCTGACATGCTCAGTGTCAACACAGCTCTGTGCTTGCTGTGCACTTTGCCCGCAGCTCTGGACTCAGACTTCAGCGGGAGTGTGGATGGGCCACTACCTCCCCGTGTGCTGCCGGCACAGGTGGCAGCTGGGGCCACACCACCGGGCAGGCTTGAGGCTGGGATCTGCACTCACAGTGTGGGCTTGGCTCCTTCCCGGGCACACCAGGCCTTGGAGTGCTGTCCTGGTGAGGGGTGGTGCTGCCCTGGCATGGGCAGGGCACTGCACCGGTTGGAGCCAGGAGTTCATGCTCCAGATGGTGAGTGCCCTGATGGATGGATGGATGTGGGGACTAAGGGCAGTTAGCATGGAGATGGCCAGTGAGGCACATGTGGCTGCCCTTTGTCACTAGGGGAAGCCCCGGAGGGTAGAGTGTGGGAACTACTGGCTGTGAGGACCGGCCGCAGCCCACGGTGCTCTGTGGGGACAGGGGGACATCCTGCACTCCTCCACCCTGGGCCTGCCTTACCCCAGGGCTAGGTCAGCACTGTGTGGCTGCTTTTCTGCCCCCAGCTTCCTTCCCCTTGGTGGGCAGAAACCTGGGCACAGGCTGAGTCGGGGACAGGCCTGGCCTTGCATGGGGGGAGGGGACACGGAAAGTGAGCTTGGGAGACCCCATCTACACATAAAGTGGCAGTGAACAGCTGGCCAGGAGGCTCACCTCACATGGTGAGAGAGGTGCCTGGGACCCCAAATATGAACACAACTTGGGGCCTGAATTTGGTTAGTTTTCCTTACAGGGTTTTGTTTTCTTCAAACTTTGAGATAGGGTCTGGCTTGGTTGCCTAGACTGGCCTTGAACTTTTTTTTTGAACCAGGAATCGAACTCATCACCTCATGCTTGCCAGGCAGGTGCCATGCCACTGGGCTATATCCCTGGTCCTGAACTTCTGATCTTCTTGCCTCAGCCTCTTGGGAAGCTGGGTTACAGCATACGCCACCATACCCAGTTTACTTGTGTAATTTTTAAAGAGCGTCCACACAAATACTATGCACGTCCCAACACACACGTGCATGATACACTTGGGCAAACCTACGTGCATGTATACACACACACACACCCCTGAAAGTGGAAGCACACAGGTGCCTTAGGAAGGTCTGGAGCTCTCTGGGACCCCGGAGCACAGCAGACTCTGCTGCTAACCAGTGGGAGGGTAGTGGGGAGGGGACACAGAGGTTCTGGAAGCAGGGTGTGCTTCCAGACAGGGATTCTGGGAAGCACCCTCCTTCCGGGCTCAGGGTGCAGGACACAAGTGGGATCAAGAGCATGGTGGCAGCAAGAGCAGCAGGCACACAGACCCCAGGTCAGCTGGAGCGAGGCTCCCACACATGCCTGTGCATGTGCCTTGCACTGGTGCATGTGTGCATACTCTATGTGTGTGTGTGTGTGTGTGTGTGTGTGTGTGTGCGTGTGCATACCAGGGTGCCTGTGTGTGGCCATGGGTGTGTGCTTGTCTGTATGTATGCACTGGCAAGTGCCTGCTTATGCCTCTGCCGCTGGATGTGCATGTGCCCTGTGAGAACATGCATAGGCTGTGAGAACACTCTGGGCTGTTGTCCTCAGCCCTGCCCTGATGACCCACTTCCCTCATTGCCCCCGGGTCAGCAGTGTGCTGGTGTCTGCCACCTTCCTGCAGCCAGAACCCGAGCCCTCACGAGGGCACGGCCCCCTCCCCAGTGCCCCCTGAGTGCCACCACCTGCTCAGAGTGACGTGAGGCTCACTCAGGCCCCAGAGCCCTCAGATCTGGACATCAGAGTTTATCCCTGTTCTTTAGATAAGGGAGCTGGGACCCAAGGGGGACACTCTTGTCTTTGGGCTCCTGGCCCTCAGCTTCTCAGCCACCCACTGGAATCACCTCCCAGGGAGCCTCCACCTCTCCTTCCAGACTCCTTATGGCCTCCAGGGCACCCCAAGGACCACCTGTTTGGCAGCAGGGTGGGACAGATGTGACGGGCCATGGCCTGGCACTGGGGTCTGCACTGCCCCAGCTGTGGAGAACAGTCTGGCCTCCCCACAGACGCTTCCATGGCATTTCAGAGGTATGCGGGGTGCAGAGTGGGGCAGGAGGAGAAACAGGTCTGGTCAAGGCTGAGCTCTGCCCCTGGCATCTCAGGAAGACACTGGCCAACGCATGGGCCCTGTTTGCCTGTCTGTAAGATGGATGTTCCTGGCTCACCAGTTCTGGGAGAGAGAATGAGTGCCCAGAAGAGAATGGCCGCTCCGAGAAGGCTGCACAGCTTGGGGGAACACCCAGAGGTCTGGGGAGGTCCCCACCTACACAGCCCCCAGGCTGCCTTCCCGGACTCCTGCCTCCCTCACCTGAAAGAGATGGTGAAGTCTGCAGTGCACACAGTAACCCTCCAAGCCCCCTGAGCAGGGAACTGGACCCCCTGCCACCTCTCACTCTCACAGCCCCCACCTGCTGGGCAGGGAGCCCGGGCAACTCTGGCCTTTGTGACAGCACCCACGAGGAGCTGGGCCCCTGTGTGTCACTTCCAAGGCCCCCCTGCAAGTGATACACCTACTGCTCTGCTGGTGTGATTGGGGGCTGGTCCCTTCTTCCCAGGATAGCTCCTGGGCAGCTGCTCAGCGTTGAGTGCAGATCTCAGCTCTGCTTTCTAGGGCAGGAGCAAGTGGTGGTGGCCCTGCCTTGGGGCTGTGGGGAGAGTGACTGGATAATCGCCAGCCTGAAGGGCACTCTGTCCCCAGGGGCTCCACAAGCGGCTGCAGGTCAGGAAGCCATGGATCTTTGCCACCTCTGGCCTGGCCTGGCCTGGCCTGTGGACTCAGGCTCGGGTGTGGCCAGAGCCCTGCCAGTTTCTCCACCTGCTTCAGTGGCTCTGGGGCCACGCTGAGGTTGGGACCCGCATCGCTGAACCCAAGGGGGGTCCTCAGCACCTCAATTCCCCAGCTTTTGCCACCAGTTCAAGCCCTGTTTCCCCAGAGTACCAGAGGCAGAGATGCCAGGCTCCATCAGCTCCAGCCTCCCCAAGCCTCAGTTTATCCCCAGAAGCCTGGGCTGCTGCCACGGTGCCAGCTACAGCTAGGCCCTGGCCCTGAGGCTGCGCTCACGGTGGGGAGAGGTGGGCGGTGGGAAAGCCGGCTCACGCTCTCATGGCTCTGGGATTAGGACTGCGAGGCCCACGTGGCTGCCCCCACCCCCCACTCGCTTGCAAGCAGGGGCACAGCCAGGTCGCGGTCCCAAGCTGGTTAAAAACCCCGCGGTGTCAGAGAGCAGCTCATTCCCAACTCCTGAAAGGCAGACGAGCCCTTTATTGATCTATTATAAGGAGGAGCCAGATGGTCTTTTGGGAGTTGCCCCCCTGCGCCCCAGCCGCCACCCCCATTCATTCAGAGGCAGGCCCGGCACTAATACCGCGGGGGTGGGGGCGAGCACACTTCCCTCCCAGCGCAGCGCGTGCGCAGTGTGGGAACCACCCGGTCACAGGCGCACCCACGGCCGGCCAGAGCAGCACAGGTCGGCCCAGTTCTTGGACCTGTGGGAGGAGCATCTCCCAGCTCTGCGGCCTCCAGCAGGCCACTTGACCCGGCCTCTGCCTCAGTTTCCTTTGGGGGTTATCAGACCGTTGAGATGCACAGAACATCCGGCCCATGGGTGAACACCAGGGCCCCTCCCTTTTTCTGTACCCATCCCCAAGAATGGGGTTTTACACATGGATGGCAAACGTCCAAAGAAGCAGAGTATCCTGTGACACGTGGAATGAGATGGACTTCCGATGTCAGTGCCCGGGATGAAGTCTGCTTAGCGCAGTGGAGTGCAGTGCCCCACCTGCTTCCCAGTGGAGCCCGAGGCAGGGGCCGCACAGAGGTGCCCTCCCCTGGCCAGAAGGACTGTCTGGCAGCCTCTCCCCAGCTCCCTGTACTAGGTGGGGCCTCCACACAGTCTCAGCCATTGTAGCTGTCGTTCCTTTCCACCTGCCGGCTTGTCCGGCATGGCCGCACCTCTATGCCCACTGGCCAGGCAGGGAAACTGAGGCCGGAGAGATTCAGGGTTGACCTGCCCCTTGGTGGCTGAGTCAGAGTGCACCCTGGATTGGGGCAGGTGGGCAGAAGGAGGAGGATGGGTTACTTGGCACTGTCGGCTGCAAGGCTGCAAGCACTGCTCCTGGGGTGGGGAGGTGGGGAGGTGGGTGTGAGGGGAAGCAGCCCTGGCCCCCCTTACCCAGCTGGGTGATCATTAAGGAACCCCCAGCCTGGGAGGACAGAATCGAGGGGAAGCAGGTCTGGGGAAGGGGGGACAGCTGCCTTCATGGGGCACGGAAGAGGGGCCTGAGGGCAAGTCCCCTTTAAATTCCACTGCATCCCTCCTAGCTTGTGCACTGTCCCCCCTACCTAGCTAAGGTGCCCAGAGGCAACAGAACCTGCCACCACCACTTGGACTGCCCAGCAGAGTCAGTGACACCCACAGGGAGGGGCCACACCCACAGCTGCACCAGGCCCAGCCCCACCATACCAGTGACCCTTACAACTGGGAGCCTGCTGGCTTCAGGTGCAGGAGGTGGCAGGGGCAGGCTGCCTACTCCAGTGGGCAGCAGTTGCCATTTCATTAAACAGTCCCATGTGGCAGGTGTGGGGCCAATAGCTCTGCTCAGGTGGGGCCAGAGGAGGCCATCCCGTCCTGCCCTTCTGCCGGCCCTGGGCCTGGGAGCAACCTCACCTTCAGCCTCTTGCCCACCCCATGTAACAAAATGGGTCCTGACCTCAACGGGGGAGGCGCGTGTCACCCGGGGGTGGTCACTCTCTGGTCTCAAAGGTTAGTCTAGCAGGATCTGCAGTGCCCCACTGCCCTAGAAGCCTTGGAGCAGCCTCCAGCCAGCATCCAGACCTGGGCAGCCCTGTCCCACCCTAGAGCTGCCGCAGAGGGCAGTGACAGCCCATTCAGCCCCCTGGAGGCCCCTACCCTCAGTGTGAGATGGGGGGAGGTGTTCAGTCTGCTAGGGGCCATGTGGGAGGTGCCGGGTGCCAGGCACAGAGTTGTGGGCTGCCAGGGCTGCTTCCCCAGCCCTGGCTCTGGCCCTGCAGCAGCGGTCCCCCCTCTGTCCCCAGAGGGGAATTTGGGAGGGAGGCTCACCCCAGGTGGGTGAGTCCCCCCCATTCATCTTGCACAAAAGGCGCGTGCGCTGCAACAGACTCATTTGCCATGGGCCGCCTGGGCTTTGTGCACAGAGCTCTGGGCCCCAGAGGCCATCTGGGGAACAGTCCTCCCTGGGCAGGCGGGGTGGGGGCTCCCCAGGCGGCCTTTCAGGCCCAGGGAAGGCTGAACATCTGGCCCTCCAGCGCCATCTCATTCCCACAGCCCCTTGTCCCCCATACCCTGGCTCTGGCATGGCTATGTGTACCCAGGGCACCTCAAGGCATTTGCCTCTGCCCTGCCTTTGCCACTGCAGGGCCTGGGGGAGAGCTGTGGGTGCGGAGGTCCAACCCAGGAGCCACCCATTTGGCAGCTCTGTTCTTGGCCTCAGTTTGTTTATCTGTGAAATGGGGGGGGGATAACCTTTCCTAGCCAGGCATCCACAGAAGAGGCACAGTGGATGGTTACAGAAATGCTCTCAGCGTGGGGTGCTCGGCAGTCACAGTACCCTCTGCTTTTGTCTTCCACTCTGAATTTGTTTTCCTGGAGGGGCACCCGAGACTGCTGGGATGTGGTCCGTGGTTTAGGGAGTGGGCAGGGTGGCCTCAGGGAAGGCAGCTAGGTGCCAGTCCTTGGCCTCTCTCAGTACCCTGAGCTGAGAGATGTGTATTCTGTTCTCCCTGTACGCAGTAAGTGCTAAGTAGCTGCACTTCCCTGCCAGCCTCCCACCCCGTGCATCTGAGTCTGACCTCAGCCTCGGGCTGGTGTGGGCACAGCATGAAGGCTGGGAATCAAGGTCTTGCCCCAAGCAGGCCCCTTGGCAGAAGCTCCCTCCCAGGAGCCAGGGGCCGCCCTGCCCGCTGGGGTGGGCATCTCTGAGTCTGGGCAGCTAGATGGGAAGGGGCAGCATCTCTCCCCTCTGAGGACCCTTCCTGGCCAGGGGCTTCTGGGGCCAGAGCTCAGTGGATGGAAACCTGTGGGTGCCCCTGCCCCCCGCCTTGCTGGGGTGGTCCCTGAGAGGGTGTCCTGCGGCCCAGAGATAATCCCAGCTTTTGAGAGGCTGTGAGAGGCTGGCCCGGGGACTTTCCCACAGCCCCGCATAAAGGCCGGGCGCCAGCTGCTCTCCCACAAAAGCCACCCGGCCATTCAGGGCCTCCAGGTGGGCGGGGCCAGAGAGCGGCAGACACAGCTACCTGGCCACCCCCAAGCCACACTTGCCTTGATGGCCATGGGACTGGGAGGTCCAAAGGCTGGTTCCCAGCAGCCACCTGGTCCAGCCAGCCTGCACGAGGATGGTGTAGTTCCTGGCTCTGCTGTTCTTCCCTGGGAGCTAAGGAAAGGACTCCTAAGAGGATGCTGCCATCCCAGAGCTGTGCCTGGCCTTGTCCCTCTGTCATCACCTCCTCTGGCCCACACCCTGCCCCTGCTCAGTCACAGGCTGACTGGGCCTGGCTGCAAGCCTGGCCCAGGTCATCTTACCCCTGGCACTTGCCTCCATCCCACCCAGCCAGCAGCCCAGCTCGAGGACAGAGAGGGACACAGAGTGATGGAGAGCAGAGCAAGCGCTCCCTCTCTGGCCCTGCAAGGTCAGCTGTTTACAAATGCCAGGTCAAGGGGGGCACCAGTGTAGGGCCAAGGGTCCCTGCCCTAGAATTAGCTGCCTGGACATCTCTGATGACCTTAAAATGCAAGGAACAGCCTGGGGGTTGGAGGAATGGGGAGATTCCCAGGGAAGGAGGCCTCTGCAGTCTGGATCACCAGAAGCTACAGGTGGAGAGTGGGGTCCCTGGGGGTGGCCACCCTGGCCCCTCTAGGTAGCAGGAGGTGGCAAATTCCCTTTCTCTGACACTGACATTTCTGGGACTGCCCTGCCAGGTAGAGAAACCCCAGGAGGGACTGAGTGTGGCCCTGGAAGACAGGTCTGATGGCCAGTTGGGGCCAGTGGACTCTGGTCCCGAGCCTTCCCTGTCTGAAAGCCAGGGGAGGGGAGGGGGCTGCTCTGGACACAAGGCTTCAGGCCTGGCCCTGGCCCCAGTCCCATGTCCTGGGCAGGTGGCTAGACTGCTGGTTCCCCTGCCAGGTTGTGAGCGTAACTCTGGGCTTCCATGCTGTGCCCACACCAGCCCGAGGCTGAGGTCAGACTCATGCACGGGGTGGGAGGCTGGCAGGGAAGTGCAGCTACTTAGCACTTACTGCATACAGGGGGAACAGGACACACATCTCTCAGCTCAGGGTCCTGAGAGGCCAAGGACCGCTAGCTGCCTTCCCTGAGGTCACCTTGCCCTCTCCCTAAACCACGGACCACATCCCAGCAGTCTCGGGTGCCCCTCCAGGAAAACAAATTCAGAGTGGAAGACAGAAGCAGAGGGTACTGTGACCGCTGGGCACTCCACACTGAGGGCATTTCTGTAACCATCCACTGTGCCGCCTCTGTGGATGCCTGGGTATGAACGGTTATCAGCCCATTCTTCTGTCTGCAGCCCCCCCCCACTCTGCGCCTACTGGGTGGGGCCTTGTCCTTGTCCCAGATTGGCTGGGAGGTGAGGCATGGTCCACCATGCCTGGCTGCTGATTGGCTGCAGGGCGTGGGAAAACGCCTGCTCTGCCGCCTCTCCCGACCCCTTCCCAGGCTGACAGCATAAAAGCATCATTACTGTGGGGCCACCTCCTTGGCACCAGGGTCCCCTGAGCGGGGTCCTGTCTTGTAGCAGCAGGCAATTGTAACAGGGCGCCTTGAGGTCCTGCGGAAACTCACATGGCGCAGGTCCGCCAGAAGTGGGGACTGAGGAGGCGACAGGCATCCTGGGTGAGCCCCGCACCCTGCCTGATTGGGGTGGGGGTGGCCGTGTGTGTCACCCAGGCTGGGCAGTGTGCAGCCTTGGGTGCCTGTGGTCTGCTCCCCTGCCCCCTTGCTCTGCCACTTACATTGTGGACAAAATGGGGGACCCTCTTCCTGCACCCACGGGTCATGCTGAAGGGCAGCTGGCTGCCACCCAGGAGCAGTGCACTGGTGTCACTTGCACCCGCAGGGGACCTGGTGGCAACCCAGTGACCATAGTGCCAGGCCCTGGAACTAGAGGAGAAGCTGGGCTGGCCTTGCTCAGTCGTGGTTCTGTTGCCCGCCTGCCCGCCTCCTGCCCGGTGTTGCCTCTCGTCTGATTGGAGGAGGGGTCCCAGCCGGGTTCTGTGTGTTACAGGGCAGGGCTGTGTGCTGTTAGGTCGCTTGCGCCTGGGGCGGTACAGGAAGGGATTGGGGTGGGGCTCGACGCTGCATTCCAGGCAGGCTCAAAACCGGTCCTGGTTCTTTCAGCTGGGAGGCGCCAAGCTTTACGGTAAAGTAGTTGAGTGCAGAGGCTGTGCCTTAAGAGGTCACATCTGTATTCCTGGCATTGGGGTGCGGAGGGGATGTCCTGTGGAATGTAGCATGCATGCTGTGCTGTTGGGGGCACACATGGGGCACCGACTGGGAATGCCTCAGAGTAGAGTACAGTGGGATTTCAACAAAGGTGCCTCCTGCAGCCCCTGACCAACTCTGTCCCTGCTGAGCTGAGTATGGCCCTTGAGGCCCTGCGTTGGGACATGGGGCTCAGGGCCTTTGGGGCTTCCAGGGTGGCCTGTGCCAAGGGCTTTCTGGGCCAGGCTTCTGTCCTGCTGGTCTTTTCCTTGCGCCATGGTCAAGGTGCAGCCCCCTCCCCATCGATGATGACCAGTGGCTGAGAAGCCCCTCAGAGTGCCTGGATTTGAGGAAGCTTGCCCTCCCACCCCAGTCCTGTGCAGGGTACCGGCTGCCCATGAGGTCTCCTTGCCAGCAGTTCTGGAGGCAGTGTCATTGTCTCCATTCAGCGATGAGCAAGCCAAGGGTCCTGTAGAGGCAGGGGCCATGTCAGGGACACAGGAGCAGGGTGGGTTGCCCCTCAGTGTCTCTCTTTCCCATCATTTCCAGAGCAGGCACTGCTTTTTCCCAACATGCTGGCCCAGTCCAGTGTCCCCAGAACTAGGGAGCCCTTACATTGCCCCAGGGGCTGAGTTCTTAACCCTAACACAGCTGGGAGAGCTCAGGGAGCCCAGGTCTGGGGTTTGGTGCCACCTGGTGGCTGCTTCCTGCCCACGAGGAAGTCCTAGGCCTGCGGCCTTGGCTTGGAGAGAGGGAAGGGGGTCTGGGGTCTCCCCGGTGAAAGCTGCAGCTTTCTGCAGACTCCTTGGGTCACCCCAGGCATCACACTGTGCCACAACTCCTACCTGCCACTAGGGATCGCACTCAGCGCCGGGCTGAGGTGGGCGGGGGATGCCCAGCTGGGCGAGTCTTCCCACAGCTTCTGGGAAAGCTAATCAGGGTAGGTGAGACCAGATGGGAAGTCACCTGTCTGGGGAATCCCTGGCCCTGTAGATGTCCCCAGTGTCACAACTGTGCTGGCTGGCTAGGGGTGGGGCAGAAATCTGTGTTCTTCCCGTGAGAGGGACAGGGCAGCAGGGGGCAGTGACCTGGCCCTTGAGGGTGCTCTGGGAGCAGTGCCCCGGTGTGCCCTATGTCACGTTCAGACTCTGGGTGTCCCACTTGTCAGCATGTCATCCCCTGAGGGAGAGGGCAGCCTGACAACCTCCTGTGCCCCTAGCCCAGCACACAGCAGGTGCTACATAAACGTCAGCCAAGCATAGCAGGACCCAGGGCCCGGGCCCAGCTCAGGCCTCGGCAGTCTCTCCGGAAGCATGGCCATCGGCTCCAGCCTGGCAGTGTCCCTGTCTTCCATAGCAGCCCGGGTGCCCCCACAGCTTATTTGGGGTGGTCCCAATGGAGGTGAAGGACCGGAGGATGGAGTAGGTGACCGGGTGACCTGGCAGGTCCAGGATAAGCGCCTCTCATTCCAGAATCAGGGCTCAGGCCCCACCAGCACCATCGTCCCTTCCTCGTTTCCTCCGTGGTGTTTGCTCCAGTGGCCCCCACTCAGAGGAGAGTGCAGCGTGGTGCAACCTTTCTCGTTTCCGTGATGACAGTGGAAAAACAAGATGAGGGCTCAGCCCGAGAAGGGGCTTGTGATTCTGAGCTGCAGCCCTGCATGGGGCCTTGCAGCCCCACCTCTGCTTCCTGCAGCTGCCCAGGCCTTGTGAGCAGAGCTGAGCCCTCCCTGGTGCCTGTGGCTGGGGCTGCCCACTTCGTACTTGGAGGGCAAAACCAGTGTGCCTGCAGTGCCCCTCGGCTTCCTGCCCTTTTGCTTTTTCAAGGGAGCTTTTCTTCTGAGGTGCTTCTGTGAGAACAGGCCAGGAAGAGTGGTACCTGCACCTGTTTCCCAGAGGTGACATCCTGCTTCTTGTGACTCCAGGGTGCAGAGGCTGAGGTGACCAGCAAGATCAATGATGTTGCACCCCCTTGCCTGTTTTCCTTTGTAAGAATCTTTTAAAGAATTGTAGTAAAGTACGCTCAAAACAAAAGTCTCCATTTTAACCACATGTGAGTGTGCAGTCTGCTAGCACGGGGGCTGTGATCTGTGGGCAGCTGGCAGCACTGTCTACCCCCAGCACTTCCTCATCACCCCGAGGAGGAACTGTCTGTTTTCCAGAGTTACCTTCTCAGCCCCATAATCTGGCCCCTATGAATGTCCTGCCCTGGGTTGCTCCTGAGTGACCGCTCACATTATTGGTTGTTTTGCAGCTGGCTCATCTCGCTGAGCACAATGTCCTCAAGGTCCATCCATGTTGTAGCATGTGTCCACACTGTGTTCCTTTTCATGGGCAAATAATATTCCACCGAGAGGCCCTGCCTCTCACCCATGGAGCAGGGAGAGGGGGAATAGGCTGTGCTGGGCAGCAGCCTTGAGCCCTGGCAGATAGCAGAGCCCTACCAGGAACCCAGAGGTTCCCCCGGGGCCTCCTGGAGCTTGGCCTTCACACTGCCATGCATGGGCGTCCCTCTCAGGCCAAGACCTGACTCTCAGCAGAGAAGTGTATGACATCAAGCAGAAGTGAAAGCCTAAGGGGCCTCGACCTTGGGCTGACCTGGGCCTCGCTGTGCAGGACAGAGAAGCACAGATGCGCACGTACCTTTTCCACTGCTGTGAGCAGAGTCCTGGTCCTTGGGGTGTGTACGCGAGTGCTTGCATATGTGTGTGTGTGTGTGCGTGTGTGTGTGCGTGTGTGTGTGTGTGTGTGTGTGTGTGTATGCACATGTACCTGGGCTCTTTCAGCTGTCGCCTCATCAAAGTCACTTTCCAGGTGACCGAGCTCAGCAAGTGGAGGCACTTTGGTCCTCGAGGGCCACTTTGCTGATGAAGCCACATATCGTGTCCACCGAGCACACCTGTGGGTAGGGCCCAAGTGGGATGTCCTATGGAAGGGTTGTCGGGAAGCTTGCTGTGGTTGCACCTGTGGTGTGGTGTGGGTGGCACCAGGGTGGGGCACACGTACCTACCCAGAAGCTGCTGCTTAGGAGAGAGGCTAAGTGACCACCGCCATGGTGGTCAGGTGGGTCTTCCTGGCTGCTGCAGATGACAGGGACACTGCCATCTCACCACCTCTTACACCTGTGTCCTGTCTGTGGCCAGGTGTGGTGACCTGTGGGGCAGCTGTGTCCAGAGCATGTGAGGGAGGCCCAGAGGACAGTGGAGTGGTGCTTGGGTGTCAGGGCTGCATTTCTTCCTCCACATTCTTCAGTAGGTACGTCTGGCACTGGCTCTGTGCTGGGTTCCCCCAGCATGTGGTTTGACTTCTCATCTTCTTGGCTGCGCACTTTGAAGGTCAGAAGCCAGCATCGCCGTGTGTTGGTGCCACCTGCCGAGTGGGGGGAGTCCGCTCACTTCTGCAGGCTTGTGGGTGCCAGGGACTCCCCTGCTGCTTGCAGTCGTGAGGCTGTTACTCGGGCTTCACCAGCTTCACTTTGGACAGATAGACTGAGTGTGCTGAGTGCCATCCTGGAGTCCCTCTCCGCGTGTGCACTGCTCCCCACTGCCCAGTCACTTGGGACCCTCTGGATGTGCCTGGCACCAGACGGCAGTGACGTGGGGCTCTTCTGTCTCGCTGCCCCTCAGGCGCTGCCTCTTCATCGCCCTGCTGTGTCTGCCTTTTTATTATTTATTTGTATTGGGGTCCATTGATCTTGGGTTTGGGGCTTTACAGTTTTTTAGATAGCTACCACTCAGGATTTCCTCAGGTGTGTTCCTGTCCTTACCTTGCCCTCCTTGGGGACGGCTGCTCCCGATGGCAGCCAGCTTGCCATTTCTGCGTGTGCTGAGGGCAGCTGCTTTTCTCTCACTGGGGGCTCACTTGGAGAGGCTGTCGTTGCTTGAACTTCCAGGCCACTGTCTCCTCGGCACCCCTCTCAGTGCTGAACCCCCAGGGCCCAGTGGCCCGGTCCCACAGATGGAACAGCAAAAGTGGAGGAAGGCTCCTGGGCTCACATGGTCATGTGACCGTGGGGGACCCCAGAAGAGGGGCCTTGGACACACAGAGACCCGGGTCTGTGTGAGAGGGAGCCATAGGACCGACGACCTTGTCCTTGTCTCACACTGTGGCTCCACTGCAAGGGCAGCCCCTGGCTGGGGGCTTGGATGAGAACCGCTGGCCTGTTGTGTGGGCAGCCTGAGGACAGGCTGCCCCCACCACCCACAGGTCTGGGGTCTTGGGTTTTATGTAGCTCCATTCTGGTCTTTCCTGGCTCCCAGTTCTCCCATGTTGCTTCCATTTTCCTCTAAAGCCTGTTTGAATTGTTATTTCAGGGTCGTGGTCTGACAATGATGGCGTTGATGTTGTCTTTGAGTGCCCTGGCTTTTGGGGAGTGGTCACATTTTCTGTTGGTTAACCCCCTGGCGGTTTCTGACTGCGCTGATCACTGTGCCTTGACTGTTTTCGTGGTGGGGTTTCCTCTGGAGGATGCTGTGCTGTGCTTTGAGGTGTAGTTCAGGTCCTGCTATTCTTTTTAGTCTTCTTGTGGCTGTTTTTGAAGCTCGTTAGAGTGGATCCTGGAGTCTTTGCTCTGGGCTTGGCCTGACCCTGTGAGGGCTCTCTTGGTTACCCAAGGCCCCGAGCAAAAATGTTTCCAGCCCGAGGCCCGGGACCATCACACTGCAGCTTTCCAAGCCTTGAGGGGCGGTGCTCATTGTTAGTGAGTTCCAGGCTCCGACAGAGTTCTGGACCTTTTGTCGGCACAGCCTCAGCATTTCTGGGGCTGTGCTCAGGGCACCCATTGGTGCAGGCTTTTGGTGCCCTGGTCTTGCTTGTCTTCCTAAACCTGACAAGGCTGCTGTGGCCTGCAGGGCGGTCTCTCCCTCCAGGGCCTCTTGCGCACAGACAGGGTGAGCACAAAGTGCCATTCACATGTGTCCTCTCCTGAGACTCGCATTTTCATATGGCGCAGTTTATGAAAATGGCTGATTCTTGCATTTTCTGTTTCTAGCTTTTGGGGCAGGAGGGGAAATTCAGACTGTTTCTCCATGGTGCACAAATAACCAGTTTTCTTCCTTCTTTTCTTCCCTCAGTACTGGGAATTGAACCCAGGGCCTTTGTAAACAGCCACCATCCCCAGTCCTTCTTTTAACTTTGAATTTTTAGGTAAGTTTTTGCTAAATCACTAAGTTGCTCAGGCTAGTCTTGAACTTGCAATCCTCTTGCCTCAGCCTCCCCAACTCCTGGCATCACCGGCCTGTGTCAGTGCCCTAGCTACCAGTTCCTTTTGACACACACACACAGGCTGTTTCCGACAGCCCAAGAGGGCGCTGTGGACTTTCTTACCCAAGGATGAGTACCTTCCTTGGTCCCATGGTGTGATAATCTTAGACCCTTCAGTATTTACCCCTAAACCACCCTCCAGACAGCTGCTTGACACTCCAGACAGAGCGTCATGTCCCTGTGCCCCTCAGGCCCCACTGTGGCTGCGGTGACTCCTGCCCTCCCTGGCTGTGACCCAGCACCCTTGGCCTCATTGTCCTCACCATCCTCGCTTGGCTGCTCAGCGGTTCTGCTTCCTCCATGCTTGAAGGCACCCTTCGCCTCCCCGAGGCCTCGGGAGCCCAGGGTCCCCAAGGGCCCAGGGACTGCAGGGTGCCTTGAGCACAGCCTGTCCTTGGGTCTGGTCCTCCCTGCTTCCCAGGCCCTGTCCTCGAGCTGAGCCAGAGGCAGGGAGGAGCGGGGCTGGGTTCTGGGGCCGCTTCTCAGATGAGAAGTTCACTGCCAGGAGGAGCGTGGGGCAGCCAGCGGTTCCCAGGTACTGACGCTGCAGGTGGGGGTCGGGAAGCTGCCCAGACTGGCCTGGGCTGGATCCTGAGCTGATTCACCGCTTCCCGTTCCACCCAAGGAGCAGGCGGCTTGGGGGACGTGCCTGGCCCCTGAGACATCCCAGGCTGCCCCCACGCTCATACCCTGCTGACCATCTGCCCCAGCCCAGCACTCTCCTCTGTCCCCAGACATGAGGTTGGGTAGGCCAGACCTTTCTGTCCACCTGAAGATCCTATGGCTTTGCCCTTCCTCACACCCCAGCCCTGCCTCTGCCCATCCACAGAGCCCATCTGGCAACAGGAGCCTGACATCAGCCCCACTGTCTGCCCTCTGCCCGCATCCCTGCGTGCCCATACACACACACACACACACACACACACACATGCATCCACTCACTTGTCGCAAAGTCCCTCTCCCTGAGGCTCAGCCCCGCCCTCCTCTCCAGTCTCCCAACAGGCACCCATCTGAGAGCCACAGCATGTGACATGGTTTCTAGACTCTTTTCCCTCACTGGACCACGGCCGGGAGGGTGGACACCAGGTCCTCGCCTGTGGGGCTCACACAACCAGGAAGCCTAGGCTGGCTGTGGAGGCTGAGGAGAGGAGGTGGCCCCAGGGCCTCAGACCCCATCTTCCAGGGCCGTGCTCAAGCGTGGGGTCCCCAGCCTCCTGGCTACCCTAGTGTCCTATGCCACCTGCAGAAGGAGAGAGGAAATGGCTCAGGGGATTTCCAAACAGGCTGTGGCCTACATCCCGCCGGACACCCTGTGTGTCACACGGGCTTGACGGACCTGCTTCATGAGGCTGGATGGGGCTGATCCCTGGGCAGGAGTTGAACTGACCTCTCCCTGCCCATTCCAAAGTTGGGGACACTCAGCAGCCCACAGCTAGCAAGGGACACTCGGGGGACCTAAGTCCAGCCTCCTTGGTTGGCCTTTTGTCTTAAATGCAGCTGGCTGGAGCTGGCAGGGACATTGGCACTGAGGAGTGAGTGAGGGGACAGCAGCTGACTCTACCTTGAGGAGTGGCCCTGGGGGGTCCCTGTACCCTAGAGCCCCCACCAGGTCTGAGGCACTGTGAGCACTCCTCAGGGATTGCCAGGGGATGAGCAGAGGGGGATGCCCCTGGCCTCTCTGGAAATCCCCATGGGCACGTGGGCAGGGCTATGAATTCCTGGGAAATGTGGGGGGAGGGTACCTCCTCACTGCCCTCCAGCTGTGTGGTGAGGGCCTGAGGCTCCCACATTCTTGGCTCCCACTTAATACCCCCACCTAGGGACTGGGGTGCTGGCCTCTTCCTCAAGAATGGGGGCCGTCTGGAGACCCTGTCCCTGAGTGCAGGCAGGCATTGACCCATCTGTACTCAGTGCTCATCTGACCCTGTGTTCTCATACCTACCCCCATGGCCCCAGGACGTGCAGTTAGTCAGTGACCATGAGGGTGACTGGAGCCAGTGGCCTTCAGTGTGACCTCTGCTTGGGAAAAGCCCTTCTAGCATGTGGCACCTTTAGCTGACCCCCAGTGCCTACAGCTGGGGGTGATGGGTGCTTCCTTATGGGGTTCCCTGGCCCTGGCCTTGTCCCCTACTTCTGTGGCTGGCCACTCCGAGGATACTCTTCCTGCAGTCAAGAGGCACAAGGTGGGTGTGATCCCCTCTGTCAGGTCCAGAGGGACGCTGCATGGAGGTGGGAGGGACAAGTCGGAGACTCTGGAGGAGGATGTGGCCAGTCAGGACCTGGGAAGGGTTCTGGTGGGTCTGGATCTAGCCTGGCCACACAGAGGCCACAGAGGCCCTGGACCATCACAGGCTGTGGGTGAGGGCAGGGATGTTGCGGGCTGGTTCAGCTGTGCCTTGCTGAGAGGGCTGGGCTGCTTTGTGAGCCCCCATCTGTCTGCCCCTCTGTGCCACAGAGGGGCGGCTGTGGGGTGGGGAAGCCCAGTGGGCAGCAGGGAGGGGGTCTGGCTGGGTGGCATGTCCACGTGGAGGCCTTTGAGTAAGAACCTCCTTGTCTCAGGGGACAGTGGGGAGCCCCTGGGTGCTCAAGGATGGCAAGGGACCCTCCAGAGTCAGAGCGGCCCTTGTGTGGAGAGTCACCCCTTCCCAGAGCCCTGTTGGGAGAGGAAGTGACCATGGGGAGGTGGCTGCAGGGGGGGATGACTATGAATCAAACTGACCACGAGGGGAAGTGTGATCTGGGGGGAAACCGAGGTCATCGGAGGACTCTGCCTGTTCAGCAGAAGCTGAAGCAAGCAACAGGAAACTCAGAATATCTCGAGCCCCATGGCAGGCAGCAGCAGGCTTGCTCTGGGGCTTTCTGGGTATGCACAGGTAGTGCAAGATCCTGGAGAGATAGGTCTTGCTGGGTCTCAGCAAGGCTCCAGGCTGGAAGGCACTCTGTTCTCCCAGGCCCTCCTGCCTCCTGCAGAGTGCCCTGAGCCTGAGGCCCCTCCCAGACCCGGCTAAGTCCCGCCTTTCAGGGTGGGGACAGTACCCGATCTTGCCCCAAAGGGCAGCAGTGGCCAAAGGAACAGGGGGTACACTGGATTGGGGGGTAACCTGGGGCAAGAGGACAGCCTGAGAGAGGGGAACATCCCAGAACAGGGGGCATCTCAGCAAATAGAAGTTGGTGGGTCCGCCAGTGGGAGGAGGCACTGTTTTACTTTTGCTTTTACATTGCTTATCTCCGGCTGAGAACAGCTCCCACTGCTGTCTTACCAGGAAGCCCTTGAAGCCCAGAACTTCCTCTGGTCCTGCCCGAGGCTGTCTTTGCCATGCTGTGTCCTGCCCACAGTCATGGGGGCTCTTCTGGACTGGGGGTCGTCCTGACCAGGGTCATGGGGGCTCTGCCAGGCTGGGGGCCTCCATCCTGGTACCCAGTGCCTGAAGCCAACACACTAAGGCTGGTAAGTCCCCCAACTCCCTTCTGTCCCCATTTCCCTCTCCCTGCTCCAGTCCCTAAGTGATCCCCAGCCCTGGGATGCAGAGACAGGCCTTCTTCCTCCACATCCCAGCTCTGGAGCTAACCTGGCCCCAGGCTCTGCCCTCCGTCCAGGTGGGGAGGTACAGGGAAGAGAGCCACCCACCCAGCAGTACCCTGCTGCCTGCTCCCCTTAGGGGGCAGATGGGGGCCCCTGGCAAGGGGACGCTTCTTAGGAAGGGACTCTTGGGAGCCCTGGGCAGGAAGAGAGTCCTGTGGCTGGCTGTGGAGTGCTGGTGTCTCCACCTGCAACCCTGTGATAATGCGTTGTTTGTGCAGAGAGATAGGGTCCAAAAGTCGGAGCTGGGAGGGAACCAGCTTCCTGCCAGGGTGGCTTCCTGCCTGCCCTGTGGGGCCCAGAGTCAGCCTGGCCCAAAGCAGCCCTGTCCCCATTTGGGCTGTCAGCACCTGAGGCCAGCCTGGCTCACTGCTCCCCTTCCAGGGGACAGTGGGTCCAGCACAGACCCACAGGAGACCAGGAATGGCTCAAGGCTGACTGGGAGGGGTCTCTGGGGAGAGCACTCACTCGGTGCCAGGTGTGACAGGCAGGGGTGGAGGTGGAGAAGGCCCATCCTAGACTGTCCCCCCAGCCTGTCTAGATGCCAGCCCAGCTGTCCCCCACCATGGCACTGCCAATCCCGGAGCTGTTGCTTCCTGCTGACCCACGGGGAGACTGAGACCCCAGGCCGGTCTGGCGGAGTCACAGGCAGACAGACAGCTGCCTCGCTCTAACATCAGTCCCCTGCCCAGGCGCTGTGCCTCCTCCTGCTGGGGTCCCCCCAGCACAGTCCTGCCCAGCCCATGTGCAGAGAGGAGGAGTTCCCAGCAGGCTCAGAGTGTTGCCCCAAGTGCAATCCAGGTAGGAGCCTGAGGGCCCATGCTGGACCAGCCAGAACCCCTTCCCAGCTGCCCCAAGCACCTCTGTCCTCATGTCTCCATCTTAGGTGGTGCAGATCTCCTGTCCCAGGGGACACAGTTCTGGGGCAAACCCCAAAGCCTAGACTCCTCCAACTCAGGACCCTGGCTCTCTCCTGTCCAGGGGTGGGTTTAGGGGATGGAGTAGCCTGCATGATCCCTGGCTGAGGTGGAGAGGAGGACAGGCCCAGGCCCTGGGGACCAGGAAGCCCCACATCCTTCCAGACCTGCCCTGTCCTAAAGCAAGTGCAGTCCTGGAAGGCCACTGGGCCGTTGGTCTCCAGGGGACAACTAGGTGACCCTCAGTCCTTGTGGGCGGTGTCACGTGTGCTTGGTGCTAGGTGGGGGGACAGGTGGAACCCTGTGGGCCTCCTGCTGCTGAACTCTGTTACTCTGGCTGCAGGTTTCCACGTGAGGTGAGTGTGTAGTGAGGTGACGGGCACGGAGTGCTCGCCCTGCCCTGTGGGGACCTACACCACCCACTCCAACGGCCTGCAGCAGTGCCTGCGCTGCTGGGACTGTGAGCCAGGTGTGTGCCACTCGCGAAGCAGACGAGAGCCTGGGCACCCACCCAGGGGCTCCCTGCACTCTGTCACTTGGGCCTCCTGAGCCACAGAGCCACCCTTAGGTGGAATGCTGAGGCTCTGAGAGCCACTCGGAGCTGGAAGGCAGAGCCACCTCCTGTCTTCTCCCTCCTTATCCCCATGGCTGCAGAGACATAGCCGGAGGCCTGGCTCCCAGAGGGGTGGGCGGAGGTCTAGGCAGCAGGCAGACCTCTGGCACTGACTGAGGCCCAGGCCCAGCACAGTCCTCGGTCTTCCTGCAGGAGAGGAACGCAGCACCCCTGGGGGCCAGCACAGAGCTTGTGGTGCTCAGGAAGGGGCTTGGGGAGACAATGAGGGCTGTGATCCATTGGGGTTCAGCAGGTGGTTGGGGGCTTGGACCTTGGGCTGTACTGCAAGCCACAGACACAGCCACCGGCCAGCGCAGCATTTGTCTGGTTGGGCCTGGTGGGGGCCCAGGTAGCCGGTGACACTGTCCTTCAGGAGGAATGAGGTGGGCAGAGCCTCCCTGTGCCGGGCTCTGCCCCCCTTGGCCTGGTGGCCCAGAGGATGGTCCTCTGTGGGCAGGGCTGGGGCGGCTGGGCCCTGGCTCCTGGGGCCCTTACTCCAGAGCCCACTCCACAGCTCCAGAGTCCTGTCTGGGTACAGGGCCTCAGATTCCCCTCAGGCCTGGCTCCCCTCTCCGGAGCCCTGCTGGGCTCCTTCTGCTCTCAGCTGTCCCTGCTGCTGCTGTCCCTCGTCCATCGTGGGGCTCACACCTCTGTTTCGGGTACCCTGGGCATCATGTTCCAGCTGCCAGGGCAGGGTCAGGGCCTGACGCATACTCAGACCCACAGGGTGCAAATGGTCATCCAGACCTGGCTGGGCCCAGCCACACGGCCGTCACATCCCTGCGGTGGAGGTGACAACTGCCACCCCGCTGCTGGCTCAGCTCCTTCTCTTGGCTCAGACATGGGCCTGGTGACTGTGAAGAGGTGCTCCAGCACCCAGGACACCACGTGTGACTGCAATCAAGGCCACTTTTGCAAGGTCTAGGAAGGGGACCACTGTGTCCTGTGTGAGCCCCATACCATCTGCTACCCTGGCCAGAGGGTGAAGGAGAGAGGTGAGCCAAGATGGCACATTTGCCCTCATCCCCAAGGTCCTGGACATCATGGTGGCTGGCTCAGGGGACCTGGGGTGGGTGGGACAGATGCTATGGCTAGCCCAGGTTCTCCTGTCCTAGGAGCAGGGGAGATGAGGGGAGGGTGGGAAGGACAGCAAGGGAGGGAATCACCCTGGTGGCTCCAGAGGGGCTGGGACCCCAAGTCTCCCTGCCTCCTTCTCAGGTGCCAGGGAGGGTGGCACTGTCAGGGGCTGGTGCAGCAGCTGATGGGCAATGCCAGTGACTACTGTGAGTGATGGTATGACCCAGGTCTGCCATCCCTTCCCCAGCTGGAACCAGGCAGGATTGAAGCCCAGAAAGGCTGATGCCACCCTGTTCTGGGATTCCCAGCTCCACCTGCCTGGTGAACAGCCCTCTGCCCTCCTCCCCTCTCCCCAGGCACGAGCAGTCGGGACACGCTCTGTGCTGATTGCCCACTGGGAACCTTCTCACCCAATGGGACCCTGGACCAGTGTTTTCCCCAGACCAGGTAGGGAAGCCTGAGCCCTGGGACACCAGCCCCTCCCCAGCAGAGAGGGTCACACCCCAGCTTTGGGTGACACCAAGTTCCCAGCCAGCACCCTGGGAGGAATCACCTGAGCCCAGGAGGGAGCTGCCTGGACCTGCTCTGGGGAGCTGCTGCCTGCCCTGGTGGAGTGGGGGATCCCAGGCTTCCAGCCATGCAGCTTCCTCTCCCACCTGCACTCTGCCTGGTCCCCTCCCGCCTTGCCCTCCTGGGCTGTGTTCCTCCTCCCTCTCTGTCTCCCTGAAATGGGGGACAACAGGACAGATGAGAGGTCACAGCCAGAGCTGCTGACCTGGAGCTGCCCTGAATGTGGCCCTGGTGCCCCTGGGCCAGGCCTATGGCACCCATGCCCTGCTCTCTCCTAGGTGCAGTGGGTGGCTTCAGAGGGAAACAGAGCCGGGGACCAGCAGCAGGGATGTCACCTGCTCCCTCTCATGCGTCTTTATTCTTGTGTTCTGCTGTGTGGCAATTGTCTTCCTCTTCATTGTTCTCTGGGCCATATGGAAGAAAAGGAAATGGACATCTGGTGAGCCAGCTCTGTGTCCTAATAGCCTGGGCACTTCCAGGGTTGGTGGTGCTGTTGGGTGTCTGTGTCTGGCTTCCTTCTGTGACAGGACCATGTGTCCCTGGTGTCCTGGTGAAGGTGGGACACTGACTGCTGAACGACCCCTGCCACCAAGACCATGGAGCCTGGCACCTGGTACCCTTCTGCCTGGGTACCATGGGGAGCCCAGGCAACCTTGCTTCACTGGAGGGTCAGAGGTGACCTATCGAGGCTGGGACTGTGTCCTTCTAGAGAAGTGTCCTGAGTCCCTTCCTCCTCCAGACACCACCACTGTGCAGAGCTGAGCAGGGCACCAGAAGCCACCTGTGAAGACCCAGCTCTGGCCTGGGCAACCCGATGCCCAACCCAGGCCCGCAGACTCTTAAGTGCAGACACTCAGAGGGGCGGGTCATCTCCCAGTGTTCTCATCCTGGATCCCCAGGTGCAGAGAGGTCTGGGGATCTGAGGTAGGCTAGGAGTGGCTAAGCCCAAGCACTGCTCGGGGAGGGCAGAGTCCACTTCACTCTGCAGTGTCCTTCCCTTCCCTGGATGTCTGGTGACTTACAGGGGTGTGGATGGACTGGGACTACTGGGACAGTGGCCTCCTGAGGGCCAGGCCAGGCAGGGAGCCATATGTATAGCCTGTCTCATGTTGCCTCTGTGGGTCAGTCCTGGGTACCACACAGCAAAGCCCAGGCTGGAGTTCCACCCCCTCACCATGTGCCTGTGTGCTGGACCAGCTGCTCTGGCCTCTCCTGTGATGGGGGTTTCTTTGTATTCCAGGCTATGAGGCCCCGATGACCAATCCCAACCAGGTACCATCAACCCTACTTCCCCTGAGTTGATTTCTGGGCTGTGTGGGTGGGGGCTCCTTAGTCTACAGCTGAGCCAGCCCCTCACATTGAGGGCAGCAGCTGGGCTGGAAGCCTCTAGGCTGTGGCTAGGCACCTGGACACAGTACATATCCTCTGCTTCCCTGGCAGGAGAGAAGAGGTGGACCAGAGGAGCCTGCATTTACTGAGGCCCTGCAGCCCTTGCCTGATGTCACCACTGTGGCTGTGGAGGAGACGGCTACTGTGTTCAGGGAGAAGGACCCCCACCGCTGATCACCAGGCTGGGGAGCAGCGGATCCGTTCTAGGATGACACTGATGGTGAGAGCTGGCACCCGCCCTGAGATGGAGTGGCACCAAGGTTTCCACAGGCTGTCTGCAGCCCTCAGGTGGGGCCCAGAGTCCTCCAATCAGTGCTGGTACAGCCCAAGCTTGTCCAGGAACTCAGTACCATGGGAGGGTGCAGTGGCAGCTGCTCCCACCCCAGGCCCTGCTTCTGGCCATCCCAACCACTCATCCAGCCCGGCTCCCATCCTGCCTGTGTCCTGGAGCCTGGCTGTGCTCGTCTGCAGGCTAGCCCACAGCTCCACCCACCCTCAGGTGGGCTAGCCATAGAGATGGCAATAAGCCCCTCTCCTGCTCTCCTGCTTTATAAGATCTATTTATACCCAGATGTCTGACAATATAAATAACATTTCTCATCAAACCTCCACCCACCAGGACTCCCACCTGGGACCAGAGCTTGGGGCATGCCCTGGCAGGAGCAGTGTCCCCTTCCACTGGGTGCTCACTGACTTGTCCTGGACCTTGGAGTGACCTGGGGCTCCTCAGCTTGCTCACTGGCATCATTTCCACTCTTGTCCTTGTTTGTGTCCCTGGGGTCTCTGTGGGCTCCTTTCCCACAGGGTCTTGGGTTCTTTTGACATTGACCATCATTCCACAAAAACTTCCTGTGTTCCTGGCTCAGCTGGCTGCCACAGGCTCACCCTGCTTTTCCCTGCCCCAGATCTGGGGTCAGTATTTTCTCCTGAGAGTGCTGGTTGCATTATGGAGGATTTGGTTCTGGGACCAACACTGGGAGGCCACATGGCATTATTTTATTTTTATTTTTTTTGGCTATAATGAGGATTGAGTCCTGGGCCTCAAGCCTGCTAAGCAAGTGCTCTACCACTGAGCTAAACCCAGTCCTCTTGTTTGACTTTGTTTTTAAAATTTACTTTGTGACAGTGTCTGCCTAAGTTGCCACGTTAGCCTTGAACTCTCGGCTCTCCTGCCTCAGACTGCCTGGTGGGTACGGTCACAAGTGTGGGCCTCTGCTCCCAGGGCAGGTATGCTTATTGTCGGGGCTCATGGCCTCCAGGAATTCACCATGGATAGACTTAGGAACCCTCCTCCCACACGGGTGCAGGTACAAATGTAGGTGAGGACATAGAGGCAGTCGTGCAGATAAGTAGAATGTGCAGACTCACACCATGTCTTGCTGGCCATTGGCGCACGTGGGTCCCCTGCCTTGTGGAAACCTGAGCCCTTATAGACCTCAATGGCCGGTGCTTGGGTGTGTCACAGCTCGGCTGGCTGAGTGCTGATGGCTGCTTCCTTTTGCTTTAGGGTTTGTGGTCCACACACTGCAGACAGTCCTGTGGGTTAATTTTTATTATGTCTTTCTTTCTGAGTGTGTTCATTTAATCATTTCAAATATAATTGTATTTACTGCTTGAGTTTGACTTCTCTTTGCAGTTTCCTCACCACCCTTCTTTTATCTCCTCACCCATCTCTTCATTTATTTTATTTTATTTATTTATTTATTTATTTTGTGGTACTGGGGATCGAACTCAGGACCCTGCGCTTGCTAGGCAAGTGCTTATTCCACTGAGCTATATCCCCAGCCCCTCATCTCTTCACTTTTATCTATCTCCTATCTAATATACCTTCCTACTTTTTAGATCTGTGGAACACTAAACAGGCTTAAATGCTTCTGTTAGTGGTCCAGGAGGTCCAATTAAGAGGCAAGGACTGGCAGATTGTGTGTGCTGTCTATATCAATCTCCTGCTAAAAATAAGATTCAAGCAGGTTGACAGCACAACACGCTGAAGGCTGCATCTGTGAGGCACTAGGTGGATGTCAGAATCAGGACTCCAGTGAGGCATGGAGAAGGCCTTCCAGTGACCCGCAGGGCCCTGTCCACCAGGCCACAGCCATCTTGGGTGTCCACTCACTCGTGCAGATCCAGCCTGGCAGGACGTAGCTCTCCCGAGTCATAACCCTGTGATGGTGCCTGATCAACCCTGGTCTGTTTTCTCTAAATCCTCCCCAGCAAACTATAAAAGACAAAATCACTGAGTGGAACCTGGAGCTTAATGACCTGGCTCCAGTGGATCAGCACCAGAGATAGGTAGGGTCAGCCTGCGATAACCAGGAACATTCTCGCTTGGATGAAGTCACTTTTGTCCTAACTGCCTTACGACCTTCCTGCTTCTGACCTAGATCTCGGGGATCTGCTGCCCAGGGCCACACACCTGTTCTTCAGTTCTCAGTAACTTGCCCTCTGCCATCCTGGCTCTGTACCTTCTGTCTCGAGGCTCCTTTGGGTGCTTCTCAGACTCTGGGCTGGTTGTTCCAGAACATCACCTTCTAACAGAGTTCAAATCCCTTAAATATCCACATGGCTGGAAGGAGGGCATCTAGTCCACACTTGGGCCAGTGCCCACCTCTCTCAGATATGGACAGAGTCAGGGGACTGAAGACCTCAAAGACAGAGGCCAGCATAGCCCTGTAGCAGGCTTTGGCTTCCCGGACACCTTGTGAGCCCAGGCCTTGAAATCTTTCTTTAGCCCATGGAGCACTTGACTCGGGTGGGACTGCATTAGCAATGCACCCCAGTGACCCTAGGTGCTGGGAAATGGCAGGGAGCAAGGCTAGGGGCTTACAGATCCCTCCGGAGAGGCACAGGAGGGGAGCCACTGTTATCATCCAAACAGGGCTGTCTCACGTGAAGTTGAATGCAATCACAGACAAAGGAAGCAGTTAAGTGGGGTGTTTACTGGAAGTGTTGGAGCAGGGGCGGGGGGGGGAGTTCTCAATAGTTAGGGGGGACTGAAAAGGTGTCACCGGAGTGGACTTTCATCTAGAGCCCTTTGTATCTAGTGGCCAAGTCCCTTGCTATGAGAGGTCAAGGTGGTGTGGAGTTTGGGTCTCTGCTCTCGTATGACCTGCAGAGAAGCAGCAAGAGTCCCGGTGAGCCAAAGTGTGTATGGCCAGTGCACACATGCTTTGGCTCACCGGGACTTTTGCTGCATAACTAAGGAGAACGAAGCAAAGGGGGAGGGAACTGAAGGGGGAGGGAATTGGCTGCAGTGGTCCCTTGCCCATGTTTGCTTTTACATCCCTGAGCTTAGAGATCTGTGTAGACTGACTTAAGGCTTAATCTTATGGATGTGCTATTTTCTTCAAAAGGCTGACCAACCTCATGTCCCCTTAGGCCCAGCCTCTTGCTAACTGCCTATTTATGAGCTAAAGAACTAAGCTGCCTCTCACATCACCATCTCTGGCTTTCTTCTAGGGTGCTTCTGGAGATGGGGCCCCCTGCCCCTTCTCCAGGACTGGCTCCTGGGCTGTGTGGTTGCCGTATCCTCCTCTGGGCTCCCAGGCACTGCTTGGCCTCTTTGGTTTCCTGCCTTCATTACTTGGAAATTAATCCCCTTTTCCTGCCTGGTCCTCTGGGACTAACCCTAGCACTGCCACCCTCCTAGGCTGAGGACAGCAGCCCCCTCCCAGGCCTCAGCTTTCCCATCTCTTCTGGGGCGGGGGGCGCTGTGGATAGTGTGGCAATCCCCTTCCTTCTCCAGCCCAACCCGGGCCCCTGGAGCTGGCTGTAGGGTCTGAGGGGTGAGACCTGTCTCCTGAGCAATAGCCTCTCTCTGTATTGGCCAGACTGGAAAGCCCACTGACGGCAGATAGATACTAGTGAGCCTGAGGGACGTGAGGTGACCTTGAGTCCAAAATACCATGGTTGCTAGTGAAGTAAGGAAACAAAGACTTCAGTGCATTCCATATTTGTAATCATTGGTGAGGTCTCAGGCCTAAAACAATCCCACAGAGCACAGTGACATTTTAAGTCACACACATGTCCACATTCCTCCTCAATCTTGGCCATCTGGCCACTCGGCACACAGAGCATTCCTGGCTGCCATGCCCACAGCTCAAAGATGTCAGGAAATGAATCTTCTTTAAAGACTCTCCTACCTTGGGCTAGTTTAATTAAAAACCCTAGGAATGTAACACTGGATCCTGCAAACCCAATCCCTTACTTTTCTACTGGAAATTTGTATTTTAGTGTAATAGTAGCCTGCTGTGCATCTTAGTACCTTTCCCTGAGGAATACAGCATGCAATTTATGTGTGTACCCACTTGGTAAGCTGAACAGCAAGGTGTGTACAAGTGTGTAAAAGTGACAAATGGGATTTTTACCCACCTTATGCTCCATCTAACTGGTTTTGCTCATGTCTACATCCAGTAGATCCACACCATTTCAGGGTTTGTTTAAAAAAGTTGTCTTTTGATTTTTCTGGTGGAAGTAGCCCAATTCAGTACAATGGCACCTGAAAAACAGATCTGCAAGTTTTGGGAGAGGTCAAAAGGGTATCATTAGATTACCCATGCCTGGATGATGAAGATGACCCATTATTGTAAAATACAGGCTTCCATCACAGAACAGTGGTGTGGGTGGGTGATGATAGTGATGGTTCTGATGCTGACTTTGACACTGGGCTCGTGAGCCAAAGTCCATGTGACCATGAAATGGAGCAAGAATCAATTGATACAGACTCAGGGAATGCAGAACTCCTTGATTCCAATGATGGCGAAAACAGCAATGTGAGTGTATATTTGACTAGTTGAAATGTTGTAAGATAGCCACACAACCAAATAAAATGATCCAGTGTTAGAACTAGGTTGGAAAATATAGTGAGGATCTTGGCAGGAGTGAAAGGTATTGGACAGAATGCCAGCACTGCCATTCAGTGCTGGAAATTGTAACAGACAAAATGCTACAAGACGCTGTGGAAGACACAAAGGTTGAAATGCAAGTAAAACATTCTGTATGCACCAACAGCCATGTTCAAAAATGTATTTATTAGGACACCTCACTAGCTGAACTGAAAGCATTCATAGGTCTGCTGTACTTAGCACAGATTTCTCATGGTGATTGCAGGAATGTAAAAGACTTATAGAAAAGCAATGGGTCAAAATATGGCATAAGAATTTATGCCCTTGGTGAGTTGACTTATGCTTTCAATTAGGAATTTATCCTAGAACTCAGCCATCAGGTCCTTGTTTGTATAGTAATAAACCGAGTGATGTTGTGAAAAGACTTGTTGCTCCCATCTCCCAAACTAATTGGGATATGATATTGGACAACTGGTTCACCAGTTTCCAATTGATGTTACATTTGCTAATGGAACAGAAGTTGACCAGCAAAGGAATTGTAGGCAGGAACAAAGCAGAAATTCCAAGTGAAATGTTGTAACTTCAAAATAGAGAATCGTATAGTACAATCTTTGGATTTCAGAAAGATATAACCTTGGCCTCCTATATAGCAAAGAAAAACAAACTGGTATTGCTGATGTCACTATTGCACCATGTGGAAATTTTGAAAAGGAAACCTTGACAAAATAGAAGCCTGAGATGGAAACTTTCAACAAAGCCAAAGGTGGAATGGATGTCATTGATGAGTTATGCAGCAACTATGATGTCACTTGAAGCACAACACTTTTGGCCAATGGTTGTGTTTTACTTGATCCTAAACGTGCGGCATAGTCTGATAGTTTACAAAGAAAACAAATGCAAAATATCATGGAGAAATTTTGTTAAGAGGATTGAGACAAGCTCATAAGAGATCATTTATAGCAGAGGAAAAACAAAATGCTTCTGCCCAGGGAACTCGGCAAAAAAAGTTATAGAGCACACTGGTGAGCTGAGAGGTGAACAGGAGGTTGCAGCATCACAAAGACCTACTAGAACAACAGGAAACCCAAAAAATGTGAACTGTGTCCTACAAGAATGTCCTACAAGAAAGGACAGGAAAACAAAACCTACATGCTATCAGTGTAAGCAATACTTGTATGTGGAACATGCAGTTCTCAGGTGTGAAGACTCCCTTGGGCGTGACAGTTGAAGCAAAGCTTATTTTTGTGGCGGGCTTTGGTTTGTGTTTACATGGTAGTTCACATAGCTTTTTATTTTTAAGTTATCTTTTAGGTTTTGTAAACAACTGATGTGAAAATAATTGATGTTTATGCTAAGCACTTATTATACATTTGATATTTACTTACTGGCATCTCATTTCCCTGCTAAGTGCACATTGTACAATATAGTAGGAAGCTTCTGACAAACAGAAGACAGGTGTCAAGAATGGCCTGCCACACAGGAGAGGAAAGCTAAGCACAAGAACTGTCAGTGTAAGAGAGACGTGAGCATGGAACATGCAGTTGTGTATTGAAGCAAAGCTTATTTTTGTGGGAAGAGTTCTATTGATATTTTCATTGCAGTTTATGTAGAAATTTACTTGTTTTTTTTTTTTTTTTGGAGGTACTGGGGATTGAACTCAGGACCCTGCACTTGCTAGGCAGGCGCTTATTCCACTGAGCTATATCCCCAGCCCAGAAATTTACTTGTGATGTTATATTTTATTTGGATATTTTATGTTCCTGTTAACCTCCTGACAAAACAAGCCCTCTAAGTTATCAAGTATGTCCTACAAAAAGGCCAGGAATGCAAAACACACGTGCTGTCCGTGTAAGTGACAGCTGTGTATGGCATGTGCTGTTGTCATGTGTGGAGACTGCCTTTAGTGTGATCACTGAAGCAAAGACTTTTTTTGCGACATGCTATTGGTATTTTCATTATAATTCATATAAGAATTTGTGTTGTTCTTTTTTAGACTTTGTGCCTTTATGACAGAATTAGTGTTATGCTCCCTTAAGAACTTATCTTTCTCAATTTTCCCCCCAAGTTCCTTACCTGATGAAAACCTCCGAGGAAATACGATCTAAAGAGAACAGGAAGACATTTTGCAATTGAACAGTAACTTTTAATCAAAGTGTTAACAAGCAGTTCTCTAAACCCCAGAGAGACTTTCGCGTACACAAAAATTAAACGACACTGCCCCTGGGGGCGGACGCCTCCCCCTTGAAAGCTCAGCTCTGTCTCCTTACACTAAATTCTACCTCTGTGTGCACAATGAGGTGAAACTGCACACACAGGGAAAAAAGAAACCAGATTGGGTGGTGAGGCCAGGTCTGCACCCATTCGCTGCGACAGACGTCACCCCTCCATCCGGGTAAACCTAGATCCCGGCCAAGACGGGAAGTTCTTCCCCAATCGCCGGACGCTGCACTCTGCGCAAGCGCACCACGTGCGGAAGGTCGCCAAGCTTGGGTTGCTGCGCGGTAGGCTAAGGAGTTATGACCTGGCGGGATCTCCATTGGAGGCGGAGCTAGGGGCGTTGTCCAGCGAGGAGCCGGGAGGAGGAGGGTGCACTTGGGGGCGGGGTTTGGAGCAAGGAGACAAGGCTGGGTAAAAGGGCGTCCCAAGGTCGGGCGGGGCGTGTCAGGGGCGGGGACACACTGCAGAGGGGCGTGGTCCGGGCGCGGCCGCGGCGCGGTGGTCAATGCATCGCGGTAAGCTCAGCAAAGCTGAGAGTCAGGAATCGGGATCCCGGAGGAGCTGCTGCCGCCATGAACGCCGTGGACCTTGCTCGCGTGGGCGCGTGTGTCGTGAAACACGCGGTGACCGGGGAGGTGAGGCCAGGCGGGTGCCTGTCAGCAGGGGTGGGGGTCCCAGTGCTCCGCAGGCGCACATGTCGGGCCCGGGTGCACATCGGCTGCACCACTGACCCCGCCACCCGCCCGCAGTCCGTGGAGGTGCGCAGCCTGTGGCAGGAACAGGCGTGCGTGGTGGCCGGGCTGCGGCGCTTCGGCTGCATGGTGTGTCGCTGGATCGCGCGCGACCTCAGCGGGCTCCACGGGCTCCTGGACCAGCATGGCGTGCGCCTGGTGGGCGTGGGCCCCGAGGCCCTGGGCCTGCAGGAGTTCCTGGACGGCGGCTATTTCTCTGGAGGTGCGACCCTTCCCTCTGCCCACTCCAAATCTGGCCCCGTGTGTTGGCGATGTTCTTCCTGCCCCCATCTTGTGTCCTCACAGAGCCCTTGGCTAGTGGGCAGAGTTCCACAGGTCCCCACTGGGTCTCAGCCCTGCCTCAGGGGTGGTCACCGGATCCGGCACGGAGGGCTGAGCGCAGAGGGCAGGGTGCAGGGCGTGGAGCTTAGATAGGGCTGGGGCACACGCCTGTGGGTTACCTTTCTAGAGCTCTACCTGGACGAGAGCAAGCAGCTGTACAAGGAGCTGGGCTTTAAGCGGTAAGTGTGTCTGTGTGGCAGCACCCATGGGTACCCATGGCTTCCTGATGCATCTTCTTGCTGACACCTTCCCCTCAGCTGTCTGCTCAGCTCTACCCCAGCTTGCCAGCCCCAGAGGCATTACAGCTCTAGCCAGCCCCTCTGCTGGGTTCTGTAATGTGGGTATCTATAATAGGCTTCTCTCAGTCGGCCAGAGCGGGCATAGAGCCCAGAGTCTCTGTCAAAGCCATGCTGGCTGCTGGTGCCACATGCTACCTGGCCTGATTGGCAGTGCCAATTGAGCCACATCCCTGGGCACACCCAGCCTGGCTGGGTCCCACGTTCCACATCCCCTGCAGAGCTCAGGCCATCCATCCATGGGCAGGGTGCCCTGTAGTTCCTGTGGCTGATCCTGGCCAGGCTGGTTGCTGATGTAGCTGCCTGGTGCCATCTCAGAGCCCCTGGTGAGGTGAGTGGGTGGGTTGGGGCCTTACCCGAGCTGGTCTCTGCCTCTTTTGGAGAGTGGGAGGCGGCGCTGGGACTCAGGCTCTGCCAGTCAACCTGGACCAGTGAGCTGGTATCTTTACAGGTACAACAGCTTGAGCATCCTGCCAGCTGCCCTGGGAAAGCCTGTGCGAGATGTGGCCACCAAGGTTTGTGGCAGCCCAGGTCCTGTGGGGCCAGGGCTGGTGGGGGCCCCTGAGGGTTCCCTGCGGGACTGGCCCTGTTCCTCTCCTGTAGGCCAAGGCTGCTGGCATCCAGGGAAACCTGTCTGGTGACCTGCTGCAGAGTGGAGGGCTGCTGGCGGTCAGCAAAGGTGGGTCAGGCCACATCCTCAGTGGGACAGCCTTACTGGATTTGGTGGCCACACTGTGCCCATCTGTAACTTGTCCATCTCATACTTCCCTCTTTGGGTGTGGCCTGCTCATAAGTGTCACCTTGGTGAGGTGGTGGAACAAGAGTACCTGGTGCTGCTGGCCTCCCAGGTTGCCCTGACCACCTGCCTGCTGCCACAGGTGGTGATAAAGTTCTGCTGCACTTTGTCCAGAAGTCCCCGGGTGACTATGTCCCTCGGGAGAATATCCTACAGGCCCTGGGCATCTCTGCAGAAGTTGATACCAGCGAGCCACCCCAGGTGAGGCCCAGACACCATGGCCTGCTACGAACAGTGCCCCTCCACACCTGTGCACCTGGCATGCTTGGCCAGGGTTCAGGCTACAGCCCCTGGGGAGTTGTGTTGGCCCCAGGGCATCGCTGTCCCTGTGATTCCATTCGCAGTGGGAAGAGGCTGGGAGGGACCCTTGGGTGGTGTGACCAGATAAGCAGGCCTAGCTGGTCCTCCCCTGTGGGCAAGTGGGCTGCATGCTGGAGAAGGCTACCCTCTCAGCTGCAGGAGCCAGGGGCCTGTCTGCTGTCCCTGTGTGGTGTTAGTGTGGTCCTGGCAGCTGACCTCCTGCCCAAGGTGGATAGGAGTGATCCACAGGCCAGGCTGCCTCTTGTGGCCAGCATGCTCCCTTCTTTACGTGGGTTGGGGGCCGCTGGGAGTGTGGCCGACCTGACCAGGCCCGTTTCCCTGCAGTGTGATGAGGAGGTGTGTGGGAGGTGATAGCCCCAGCCTCCATGGACCTGGAAGACATCTGCTACCTTAGGCTCCTGGGTGCTCAACCAGAAGAACCAGCTGTGAAGTGCTAGCAGGCTGTGACCCGGGGCCTTGTCTGATTCTTGGGCAGCACTGGGGGCCTTGTCTGATTCTTGGGCAGCACTGAGCCATTAAAACTGCTGTCCCTGGGCACTACGTCTCTTCACTGGACATACCCTGTGTGTCTTTGCAGCTTCTGTCTCATACACTGTTGGTCCCCAGGGGTGCCCTAGTGGAGGTGCGAGGGGTCACTGTCCCACCACGAAGGTTGTTGTCCTTTGCAGGGAGCATGCCCCTGCTGTATGTGTGGACTGCAGGCCTCTGGCTCCTGAGATGCTGGGGACAGCCCTCACTGCCTGGTCATTTCCTTCAAGGTGACCTTGCACCTGGTCCACCTTTGTCTGGGGACCAGTAGACAGGCCGAGGCTGGAGAGAGCAGGTTTTGGAAAGACTCCTGGGGGCTTGGTGGAGAGGTGGGTGGGTTTTCAGGGAGGTGGTGGTTTGGCTTTCACCAGATGCATTCTGGTACAGCTCTGTGTCGTCACCTGCACCCTGCAGCCATAGCTGTGGCCTTGGCCTGGGCGTCTTGGCTAGCTTAGCATGTGCAGCTCCAGCCACCTTCCCCAGGTCCCAACAGGCCCAGAGGAAGGGTCTGGACCTCCACACCCCCCACAGGCCTTCTGCAGGAGGGCTCTCTGGTCTTAGTGGGTTCTCAGGACCTCAGCTCCTCCTTGTCCCTCCTCAGTCCAAGCCTAGGTGACCATAGTGTCCTGGTCCCCCACCACGGTCACTTACAAACACACAGCAGGCCATGTGCACTTTGAAGTCCAGCCATTCTGGCTTCCAGTGACACAAACCAAATATGCAGTCTCAGCTGTACTCCCCAGGCCCCCTGGGTGCCTCCAGGCCTCTGCCCCCCTTGAGTCAGGCTTCCTCATTTGCAAGTGGGCATTGAGGGGTGGCTTGGTCACCGCTGTCCCTGGCACGGGGAGGGTGAGAGCTTGTCAGGAGCCCCTCCTCCATTTGCCCCTCTTCTTAGCTCCCCCACCTGGTACAGTTTGTGGAGACCACCTGGCTGCCACGTGGCTCCTTCTGGACGATGACATGTGGCCTTTGAAGCATTTATTTGGCTCTAGTCTGAGACTTGTGGACACTGAGGACAACACACTTTGGTGAGGGGCAGAAGACAGCTGAGTGTGTCTTTGGGCTGTGATGGGCACTGATCCTTAGGGGCAGCATGGAGGGCACAGCCTGGACACAGCTCCCCCTAGGTGCCCACTGGCACGGAGGACTGCTGGAGGGCACACTAGCTGCAGAGCATCGACACACATTCCTGTCGGTCCCTGCCAGTCCCTGCCGGCTGCACCTTCTTGGTGAAACACCTCCTCTCCAGGCCAGGGTGGTGTGGCCCACGGAGTGCAGCTCAGCCTCGGCTACCAGATGCGGCACTGCTGCGTGGGGCTCATGGGGCTGCCTTGGGCACAGTGGAACGTGTCGGCAAAGGCAGGCAGGTTCTGCAGGGAGCCCAACACCCTGTGAGGAGTGGGCTGAAGAAGCCAGCCTGGGCTGGGCGGGACAGGGGGAGGTGCAGGGGGTGTACAATGCACTTGCCTGTACTTCAGCGGGCTGTGGATGTCAGTCTTGATAGACTGCACAGCAAACTCAGGCCTGTAGGACCCGCACCACACCTATAGGTGCATGAGAGGGCGTGGCCAAGGTCTGGAGGGCTGAGAGGGGCAGGCAGTGCCCCTTGGTTTTGGGAGACCCCCAGTGCAGCTGCCCCATGGGGGAGGGAACCCTGCAGGTTCATACCCTCCCTGCACATCTGCATTGGTGCCCCAACTGCTCAGCTTGCTGGTTCTGGGTCTGGGAGCTGGCAGCCCATGGTGGCCCTGGAGTATACATAGTGGGCCCTCCAAAGAGATCAGTGTGGGTTGTGGGCCGTGGGGCTGGGACTTGTGCTGCTACCTGAGCATAGTTGACAAAGAAAAGTTGTTTGTAGGTGAGCTCCAGCCCAGGCAGCAGCTGGTCCTTGCCACCTTCTGCAATCCACTTCAGATAGGCCTGTGGGCACCAAATACTATGAGCTGGCGGACACCTGGCATTGCCACCAGGCCTCTGGTGTCCTCAGACCTGAATGCAGGTTGGAGGTCTGGTTCAGGACCTGCCCCAGGGGAAGGGGTGGCTACATCTGCTGATTAGGCCATTGTGGGCACCTCTATTCTTTGGCAGCGGGGCTCAATGGGGACCCTGTCAGGCAGTGACCAGCTGCAACCCCCAGAACCAGCTTCTGAGACATGTGGCCTCTTCCCCAGAATCTCTCTGCAAGTGGCCTTCATCTCAGCTCATAGGGCTGCCATGCACAGTGGCTCCCCACAGCCAAGAGATTCACTGGGGGTGTTGCTGCCTGCACAGTCAGGAGGAGAGAAGCCAGGCCCAGGGCCAGCCTCATGAAGGTGCCACCCTCTGGGACCCACCTTGTATGCCTGACGCACTCCTCCATTGTCTGCAATGTTTTCTCCGAGGGTGCTGAACCCATTCACCTGCGCACAGGACGTGGGTGGGCAGTCAGGCCCTGCTCCCTTCACCCCACAGGGTTCAGGCGTGGGTAGGGTAGGGTAGGGCAGGGTGATGCTGGTGGCCTTGGCCACTCACGTTCTGGTTCTCAGCCAGGTCCCAACTGTAGTTGCTGTACTGGTGGATCATGCACTCTGACTGCTCCCGGAAGTGCTGGGCCGAGAAGTTACTCCACCAGTCTAGCATGTTGCCGTCCTTGTCAAAGTTCCGGCCTGGGCGGGTGGGGCAGAGGCAAACAGTCCTGGGCCCTGGTGGAGGCCGACCTGGGGTCCCACTGACCCTGCACTTCTTCCATCCAGCCTCTAAGGCTCACAACTGTGGACCAGAGACTGAGCCCTGAAGTGCCTCGCCATGCTTGTGGGCTCAGGTGCCACCTGCTCCTCAAGTCAGGGCCTGGAGTCCTGCCTCGAGGAGACACTGTGGCTTTGGAGACCTCCCGTGATGGCCAAATCTACACCCAGGGAAAGGGGCACATGGCCCTGGGGAGAGGGCTGGGCTCCCCTGCAGTGACGGGGCAGCTCTCCCCCTGGGATGGAGGTGGGCTTGGCCCAGGAAGGGGAAGTGAGCATGGTGGAGGACTCTGGAGTGTAGGATCCAACCTTGTGCCCTTTGTCCCCTTGCCTGAAGCAGCTCTCTGGGCAGGGCCTGGCCGCAGCTCCCTGAGGATCCACGGCCTGGCTTCTGTCCCCTAAGCCACGGGGAGGCTGGGGTGAGAGCTGTGATGCTGCTGCTCCGTGCCCCCGTACCATTGTCATCAAAGCCGTGCGTGATCTCGTGTCCAATCACCATCCCGATGCCCCCATAGTTTAGTGCCTGCGGCTGCTCCTTGCTGAAGAAGGGTGGCTGGAGGATCCCTGCGGGGAACACTGCAAATGGGGCAGAGTCAGCAGGGAGGGGCACACCGTGTGCCTGGCTCAGGGGTCCTCCCAGGGGTCCTGCCATCTAATCCAGCCTGGGAGGTGGACATCAGCACTCTCCATGTACAGAGGGGGAAACTGAGGCTCAGACACTGAGGGTGGGGCAGGCGCATGGCAGCTGCGTGCACCTTGACTAGCTTTTCAACCCTCTCTGCTGCCCCCTAGAGTAGCCCCTCTGCCACTCTTTCTGTGTCTCCCCAGGAGTTCCGGGGCACAGGAGGGCACCCAAGGGAGGGGAGGGCAGCTGGCTGGTGGGGAGGAGCTGGGGGCTGGGCCTACCAATCTGGTTCCGGTTTGGAGAGTAGAATGCATTGACCACGGCAGCCCCAGTGATCCAGCTGTTGTGAACACATTCGTCATGTGCAGGCCACACCTCCCGGGACCCTCCTGCCAGGCCCTCCCTGCCCATGTCACGGTGGCCACTCCAGAGCAGCTCCTGCGTGGTTCCCAATCTCCTAGGCCCTTGTGGGAGGTGACTCCAGGGCCCAGATACAGAGGGTACTGGGGGACTGTGATGGTCCCAGCATCCGTCCCCAGCCAGCACTAGGCCAGCCCAGCCAGGCACAAAGCTGTCCTGATGTCTACACCACTCACAGATTCTGGTCCACCTTTTCCCGAAGCTTCCTGAGGCTCCTGTGGGCTCTGGCCTTGAGGTTCTGCAGTGTATTCTCAAAGTAGAGATCCTCCGAGAAGTTTAGCTATGGGAGAGGGGCTGTCATGGCCACGCCCAGGCCAGGTCCCGAAGGGTCAGGGGGTGTCTGGGTGGTTGGGGTCTTGCCAAGCAGCCACATGTGGCCTGAAGGCCCTGGGTGCTGGTGAATGGGGTCACCCTCGCTCTGAACAAACACCTTTGTCCCCCTGGGATGCAGTTTCCCCACCCATAAACTAAGGCTGATGCTATAGTTGCCCTAGGCAGGTGGCTGAGCTGGTGACTGGGAAGAGGGCAGGGTTCCTGGCAGTGCCCCCTCCCAGGTAATCAAGGGCCTGGTTCCCTGGGGGACGCACGCTGGAATACTCCTGGTCCAGCCGCCTGTTGTCGTCTTCCAGGATGTAGGTGGGGTAGCCAATCTGCTCCCGGATGCTCATGGCCTGGGGGAAATGGAGAGCTAGCTGGAAAGGTTGGCGCTGCTCACTGTGGGAGGGAAAGGGGCTAGGGGGTCACCTGTGATCACCTGCAGAAGGCGACAGGAGTCGGTGACTGCTGTTTATACCCTGCTGTTTGTTCAGAGTCTTGCTGGGTCCCTGGGTGCTGGGATTTCCTGGCTCTGCCCCCCACCCCCCATTGCCCTATCCACTGGGGTCCTGACTGCTGGACTCGGGAGGATGCCTAGCACCTCTGTCAGCAGGGCTCTGTGGGCATTCACTCCAGCATCCCCACAGCTGCCAGGGCCCTGCCAAGCCCACTCACCTTCTCCTGGGCCTTCTTCTTGGACTCCTTATCCATCCAGCCCAGCTCATCCAGGGTTTCCACAAACACAGCCCGAACCTTGTCAATGAGCTCTTGGACCTAGGGGCCATGCAGGCCTTCATATCTGGGCTGCTCCAGGGGTGTTGGTGTGGGGGTGACCACCCTGCTCAGGGTCCTCATCCTGGGTCTGCTTGCCCTGCATTCATGATGTGGACAGCCTGTGCCTCTCCCAGGTGGGCCTACAGGGTCTGGGGCTGGGGGCCCAGTGGCTGGCCAGGGTCAGGGGTTGGACATCTTCCTCTGTCCGGTGGGTCCCAGGGCATGTGTGTGCCTCCAGGTAGAGGGACAGAGGGGGCTTGTCTGGCCTTGAGTGTAGGGTGGTGGCCACGGAGCCTGCTGTGTGGCTGGGTCCCTGTGGGTAGTGGCAGACAGGCGCTTGGCTGTCAGAAAGCAAGGACACCCACCACTTTCTTGCTTTCTCCGGAGAAGGCTTCCTTGACGTATAGGGAGCCCACAGCACTCTCCATGTTGCTGTTGACGTAGCTGATGCATTCCCGCCAGCGTACCTCCTCCACCGTGGTGCCATACAGTGCCTGGCATGCCATGCATTCATTCCTTTACCCATCCCTCCAACCAGATCAGCTTCTTTGGGTCTGTGTGTGGTCCACCCCGTCCTGAGCCCCAGGGTGTCCAGGGACCAGTAAATGCTGGTTCAGTAGTTCTGGAGAGGCTCTTCCCCAGGTTGGGAGCTGAGCCTCTATGCTGGGAGAGGTGGGGAGGTCTTGCTGGGTCCCTCTCCTCCCCTTTGACCTGGTTGGCTGGGCATTGCTCTAGCGTCCAGGCTGGCACTGACCCAGAGTAGCCACCCTGGTCACCATTTCCAAGCTCCCTGGGCCTGGCTTTCTATGGCTGAAATATCAGTGAGAATATCCACCTGCCTGTCCCCAGGTTGCAAAGGGAGAGGAGGAAAGCATCTCCATCAGATATGGTCCTTGGCCCCATGACTCTGCCAGCCTTGGTGTATGACTCATGGTTATGCCAAGCCTGATGCACCAGATGACGGGTGAGGCTCAGCCTGGCAGGGTGGGTGAGACTGCCTGGAGCCTCCTCTGCATGCTCACCTTGTGGTAGTCCACTCGAGCATCCTTGAACCGCTGGCTCAGGCTGCTGATGTGGTCCAGCACCAGGCGCCAGATCAGATAGTTCTGCAGGGTCCTGGCAGGAGGCAGGGGCATGGTGAGTCCTTGCTGTGGGTGGGCGACTCTGTGGACCCACTCATCAACCCGAACCCTTGAGAGGCTCCCATTTCCAGTGCAGGGCTCCCCTGGCCACTCAGTGTAACCTCTAAGCCTCTCAGAGGGGGGCCTCTCTTGCTGCTAGCAGGTGGGGACAGCAAAGACACCGAACCCTTTGGGACCTTCCCCAGCCTCACCTGGCCGAGTAGAGGTCAATGATGTCCTGGAGGTTCTGCAGGTAGGGGATGCCATAGACCACCACTTCCTCATTCGGCAGCAGCTTGATTTTGACAGAGGACAGTACGGTTTGTATGAAGAGAGTCCAGTTAAAACCCTGAGGACAAAGGTAGCAGGGACAGAAGCAGACAGGTGCTGGGTGTCTGAGAGCCGTAGGGTTCCTGGGAATACTAGAGGAATGGGAGAAGCTGCAGGATCAGGGAAAGGGGGGACTTCTACAGAGGTTACAGACAAAGACTGGGAAGAGTGTGTGCCAGATTTGAACAATTAAACATAACTGGGAAAATTCCTGCAAAAACAACAAAAGAAGAGGTAGAAAATATGAGTAGTCTTATGAATTAAAAAAACTAAATCTTTAATTTGAGATGTTCCCACAAAGAAACTCCCAGGCCCGTTGGGCTTTGGGGTTACTTTATGGGTGCCTGACATTTACCAGAACTCCCTCTCAGGGTTTCCTTCTTACTCAAGGGTTTCTAGAGAGGAGAAAAAGAAGATTCTTTCAACTTCTTTCATGAGGCCAAGAATAAGGACATTACAAGAAGTGAACATGGCGACCAGTCTTTTATGACTATAGGTACAAAACTTCAAAGCAAAATATTATGGAATATGTTTTGGGAGTGGAATTTGCCTAAACCAGTAGAAAATAGCAGTACATTACAGCCAAATTTAATTACATTTATTCAAGTTTAGTGTCACAGTTGGGAATCAATTCTGTATAATTCAGTAAGATAACTGAATAAAGGAAGAAAATGGTACAGAAAAAGCATTTAGTAAAATCCACTGTCACTCATGGAGACAATCTCTGGTCAAACTAATAGCGTGGTAGATTTATAATTGGATAAAGGAGATCTACGAACAGGAACAGCAACATGGAACAGAACTGTGTGGGGTCCCAGGCCACCCCTGACCTCAGGAAGGATACAAGACACCCAAAGCCCCACCCAGCACAGCACATCAAGAAAACAAAAGAAACCAATGAGATGAGTCAGGAAATAAACTTTTGTTTTTCACAAAGGACAGGGTTTTGTGTTGTAAAAGCTGAAGGCATCTACAGATAATAGCTTTAGAACTACAAAGTATGTTGGTTTTTCTAGACGCTCCCAACTAACAATAAAAAGATACATTACAAAATACCATTTCCATAGTATAAAACACTTAAAATCTTATAAAAGTTTCATGAGACCTTAACATGGAAAACTAAAAACTAAAAAAAAAAAAAAAAAAAAGAAAACTAAAAAACTCATTGAGAGGAAATTGAAGGATCAGTAATTGGAAGTGTGTATATCAATGCGCATCATGGACCAGAAGACTCAGCCTTGGAAAGGTGTTAATCTTCCTCAAATCATCAGGGAAATTCCAAGCAATTCCTGTCAAAGTCCCAGCAGGTTTTTCTGTGGAATGGCAAGCTGATTTCAGTGGATATGCAAAGGGCCTAGAGTAAGTAAGAGAATTTTGAAGAACAAAGCTGTGAGACCCGGCAGTGCTGCTGTCATGACTTCCTAGAAAGCTGTAGCAGTGGTGGACAGACCATGTGGACAGACCATGGAACAGGAGCACACAGGCACACAGACACTTGATTCACATCAAAGATGGCACATGGCCAATGGATCAGGGGGTCTTACACATACGTGGTGCTGGATTACCTGAGCTCCATAAGGAAGAAACAAGACAATCCCGACATCTTCCTGTACACACAAAATCAACTCTTGGTACATCGCAGACCTGGATGCCCTTGAGGTAGGCAAAGATTTCTTAAATGGAGCACAGAAAATGCTAACCACAAAGAGAATATCACTGTCTTTGATAAGATGATAAGCTGGACCATTAAAAACCTCCTTGGGGACAGAAGAACCACGATGATGGGAACCAGCTGCATAGTCGGGAGGATGCTACACTTCAGTGCCGGCATCCAAAAGCAGTCTCTCAAGATCGGTAAGAAAAAGCCAGACAGCCGGCAGGACAAGCGGACCAGAGACTTGAAGGCATGTTTCCTAGTGGAAGACAGCCTCGGCCCAGTGACACGAAGTGTGAGGGTGATTGAAATATACAGCAAATGTTTCAGTATTAAAAGTAGCCTCATAAAAACATGATGCTGTGTCCTCATCCACCTCATTCACTGTTTCTGGGTGACTTCTGGCTCTTTCCCAAAGTCAAAGCACGACAAAAAGTCAAGGTTTTGAATCAGCTCAGGACATCAAGGCAGCCAGGACAGTGCAAGTAGAGACACTCAGGAAAGAAGATTGCAGAGCTGCTGCAGAAAGTGGCAAGAACAGTGGGATGTGTTAGAGTGGAGGGGAGGATTTCAAGGATTTTAGCGTGAAATCCCCTCCACTCTAACAGCCTTCTCTACCAGATTGATTGTCTGCACCTCTGACCTGGCAGCTTCACTCCCGATGGGTACAGGCAGAACCCTGCCATGTGTGCCCAAAAGCCATGCACCAGGATGAGCCAAGCAGCCTTGCTCAGCTGTGCCTGGAACTGGGGCTCATCCAGAACCTGATCCTTGTTCTCAAACCCCAATGCTAGCAGCCACCGAGCTGAGAGAGGGGTCAACAAGATACTGTGATATGTGTGGGTCTGATTACAGGGCAGAGTGAAGCCCAGGGCAGCAGGTACCTATGGGAAGAGGGCCAGGTAGCCCTGGGGGAGGGCAGAGGCAGTGATGGGACGGGATGCTGGGGCCTCTGGGTACAGAATGATGGAGTCTTAGCCTGAGCAGTGTTTGTATGCATGCCTCAGTGTGTGGCCATTCTCAGCATTAAAAAACAAATGCCGCCAAACCCACATTCCAGAAGTCCCCAGCCTGCCTGGGCCACCTCCATGGTGACTCCAGGCTTCCCACATTTTGCCCATTCCCAAACCTGTAGGTTTTACCTTCAAATACATGCAGGGACCACCTCTCACTGCCTCCCACACCAGCAGCTTCATGCCCCAGCTAGGCTGAGCTGCAACCCCTGGTCACATCCCCAAGGCTCATGTCCTCAGCAGCCCGGTCCTTGTAATGACCATGCCCTGTTTCTTCCCCAAACTGCTCCTGGGAGTCCAAGTCTTCACCTGACCCTCAGGCCACCTGGTCCACTGCTCCCTGTCTCCCTCTAGCAGCCAGTGTCAGGCTCTTGGCTCAGGGCTGAGTAAGTGGAGCTGGGTCCAGTTGGCGAGGTCCCCTGTCCTAGCCTGGTGTGCTCCTCTGCCCTTCCCTTAGGGCTAACGTGGCACTTGCCCAGCTTTCAGCACCCCAGAACAGTTCATCGCCCCTCAGCCTTGGTTTCCTGACAGACCAGGTTGCCACCAGGCCTGATGGGGGCCCAGATGGCACCCACTATCCACCTGGGACTCTTTACTGTGCTGTCCACCCTCACTGCGTCCACTCTGGGCTTGGTGGTGTGGCCCTGCTGGGGGGCTCCAGTTGGCCTCTGAGAGGGTGTTGGAGCCTCACCTTCAGGCCAAACCTGTCCTGGAGCTGCTTCAGGTCCATCCTGTGGTATATCGTGGTGATGTCATGCCTCTCCTCTGGGGGTACAGTGGCCTGCACAGGCGGTGTTACGTGGGTGGGCAGCGGGAGCCTGGCCCCACTAACCCCGGCCCTGGGCCCTGCCTCACATTGGCCAGGTGAGTCTCCAGTTCCAGCACCTGTGCCATGTCCTCCTCTACCAGGTGGCTGTCCTTGGGCAGTTTGCTGTCCCTCCGCAGCATGGTGGCCACCGACATCATGAACTGCAGGTAGGCGTTCCGCACCTGGGCCAAAGGGGGCACTCTGTGGCATGGGATAGCATGGACACAGAGCAGCACTGAGGCAGCCTCGGCCTGCAGGGATGGGGACTGTAGTGAGGAAGGGAGACAAACAGGAGCCCGCCCTGCCCAGGCCCACCCTGACCCCACTCCTGATGAACTGGGTCCAGTGCTGGGCCTACTCCAGGCCCGGGATTGAGTATGCCAGGGCCATGCCAGGCAGCCTAGGCTGAGCTCCAGGCCCAAGCCCAGCCCCTGGCCAAGTGAGCAGCCCAAGGCTCTGTGGTGGGGATGGCTGTGCAGCGCTGCCCTGGACTGTCCTGCCTGGGCCAGGAGTTGGCCCCCAAGATGCCTCTAGCCTGGGCCTCCCTTCTTCATGCCCCATCTCAGCAGTGGTGCTACTTGGCACCTGGCAAGCCAATGTCCCTGGCTGGGCCCACCCAGACCTGTCCCAGGCTTCTTCCTTTGTCCACAGCCACCCTCCTGGCTCCCCTGCCTGTGCCCAGCCTTTGCTGTGTGGTTGCCACCCCAGCTTCCACAGCGCTCATGTGATGCCTTCAGATTCACTGCCCGCTCTATACTCCGATGTCTCCTCCACCCCAGCCCCAGGCTCCTCCCTGACGGAGCTCCGTGGGGCAGGGACAGAAGGTCTGGGAGCAGAGAAGGCCTGGTGGCTCCCTGGGACAGATCTCTGCAGGCCTTGGACCCTGGCGGCATGGACCTGGTTCTGCATGGTGGTCAGGGTTGCTGAAGGGATCGACTGCACATGTATGCACAGAGGCTGGAAGTGGGGACAGAGAGAACCACCAGAGCATCAGTTTACCTTCTGATTGCTGTCCTCCTTGATGTAGTACTCCCGGGATGGCATGCCCAGTGTGGGCTGGTCTATCTGGAAACACAGAAGTTGTGACCATGGCAAGGGCTGGGAGTCCCTGCAGCCTGACGGAGGTGGCAGCTGCTGCCCAGTGGGACCCTCATTCCCTGGGAAGGTGGGTGCAGCAGTGTGCAGCCCCTGGGGTCCCAAGCCCTGCTCTGGGTGATGGGAACAGTGCAGGGCTGGAAGGCGGGACTTGGGGGAGGCTGGTGAGCCCCCATAGTGGGGTCCATGTGTGTTTCCCTGGCCCTCTAGCTGTGCCCAGTGTGGTCCTCTGAGGTCCAAAGGCTGCACTGTTCATGAGGGTGAGGATGACCAGGGGTCACCTGATTAGAGGTGATCAGATCCCACTGTTGGGCAGCCTGTCCTGGCCCCCTGAGGTGGACAAGGCAGAGCTCAGGAAACCAAGCTCTGGACCCCACTGAGCTCGCCAGCCTCCTGATCACTGCCCTGGCTTATCCCCTTGCTGTATGGCAAAGCCTGGCCAGGTGCAGGCCCCATGTGGTGCATACATAAATGATGTGGCGGCTGGAGTTCAGGTCATCATTCCACACGAAGAGGTCGATGAGGACCCGCCGGTTGAACTGCGTGTTCATCACCGCCAGCTGCCGCTCCAGCTCCCATGTGGGGCCTGGAGAGCAGTACCCACGCTGTGGGGCCTGGGGTCTTGGCCCAGCCTCTTCTAGGCTGTGCATTGATTCCTAAGCTCAGAAGTGCAGCAGTCTCCCAGATCCCTGACCTCTCAGGGTGGCAAGCTCCTCATGGGTCTCAGGGGCTGGGGCAGGGAGACGCACTTCCCGAACAGTCCCCAGGGATGCTATGGGTGTGAGGCCATCAGCCACTCCATGCCACCCTTGCCTGGTACAAGGCTATACCAGGGCCTTGGAATCCAGGGGTCCAGGAAGGTTGCTTACTCAGGGAACTAGCCCCAGTGAGCCCATCACAGCACCAGCTGTTCAGCATGGGGCCTGAGTTGGCATCCGTCACTCTCAGCTTGGCTCTGGCAGGGATGAACCTTTTGAGGCTCCCTGAGTTCCCTGAGTTCTGGCAGCCAGACAGGCAATCAGCTGGCTTGAGCCATGTGGGCCATCTCTGCTGCGTGGTCTGGGCCCCCAGCAGCCACCTGGCCTTACCTATGATCTCATTCCACTTGTCCATGGCCACTGGCCAGCCCCCCACCACCGCCAAGATGTCCAGCAGAGGCCGAGAGTCTCGCTTCTCTATCACACCTGAGAAGGGAGTAGTGGTCACTCACCAGAGCCTGGGGGGCCATGGGCCACACTTTGAATAGGAACCAAAGCACTGTTAGTGTGCCTTATGCACCCATACCCACATATATCCATGTGTGTATATATACACACATGCAGACATGCGCATGAGCCATAACACAGTGCATGTACACATCCATACACACACGTGCACACACCTACAGAGTACACACCCACACACATACCTGCATACACACGTGTGCATATAAACACAAGCCCAACACAACACGCCTACATATGTGCACATATCCAATACATATGTACTCACACAAGCACACACAGATATCTGCATGTACACATGTTTGCACTGCTTCAGTTTGGATCAGAAATGTTTTCCCAAAGCCTCCTGTGTTCTGGAAGATGATTAGATCACAGAGAGCCCATGAAGGAGCTCCCAGGGTATGTGCTGGAGGAGAGGGGCTGCTGCAGGGAGCAGGGGTCCGGGGCATGAGCTGGAATGGTATGCCTTGTCCCCACCCTTTCCTCTGTCTCTTGGGTTCTTTCCCTTTTTCCTTGCTTCCTGGTCACCGTGAAGCGAGCAGCGTTTCCCTGCCAGGCCCTTCTGCCATCATCTTCCCCACCAGGGACTGAGAGCTCTGAAACTGCACTGAAATAAGCTCCTCCCCCTTTGGGTGGCTTTTCTCAGACATTTGGCCACAGAGATGAAAAATGTGCACACATATACACAACACAATAAGCACACATACACACAGAACAACATGCAAACCTTTCCATATACACTTATGCACATCCAAATGCACACAGGCAATACACACATGTCATATATATGCATACACATGCACAGTATGCGCACACATGCTATATGTATGTACACATACACGCATATACACACTCATGTTCATGCTTGTCCTGGGCTCCTGGTTCCTAGTGCTTTCGCTGGCTTCCTGCTGCCTGGACAGAGCCTAGCCTGGGTGTGAAGTCTTGGACAGCTGGTAGTCAGTGAGCACTGTAGGCTGGCTCTGTGGCCAGGGGGGCACTGCATACAGACCCTTGGCCTGACCCCAGTGGTGCCCCTCCTGCCCCTGTGCTGCACTCACCTTCGTTCATGCAGGAGCGGTATAGCAGCTTGGCCTTCTCCACAGCTGGCCGGGACTTGGCAGTGGAATTTTCCAGCACACCTGTGGGCAGAGGAGGATGTTGGACAGAGCCAGGGTGGCTGTTGGGGACCAGGTTGGTGGTCCCCCCCTGCCACAGCTGGGCGGTATAACAGGGCATCCCTCCTCTTCCAGGGATTGCACCTGGCCCTGCCTGCCCAGCTCCTGGCCTGCACTAGACCCATGGCCACAGCACGTCCCCCTCCTGCAGCCAGCCTGGCCTGAGGAGGCCCTGTTCACCTTTGAGGATGACCTCCAGCTTGTCCCGGAGGATGTCAAAGATGCTGTAGCGGGAGCTGGTCTCGGGGATCACATGGCGTCGCAGCCAGCCTCCGCATGCGTACTGGTAGAAGTCGTTGCACGGCTCTGTGGAAAGGTCCATGTTCTGCAGGATCCTGGCAGCTGCTCAGCCCCGGGGGTGGAAGGGAAGGAGAACAGAGTGAGCTGTGGGCAGCTGGACAGCCTCTCTGGGCCTCACACATGGCCCCCGGCTCGGGGGTGGCTTGGGAGACTCGGGGCAGCTGTGTGCCCTTGGGATGGTTAGTTGCCCTCTTTGAACCAGAAGTGGGAAGTGGGGGGGGTCACCTGGCTGGACCCAGGTGCCAGGGCTACACCTTATTAACCCCACAACCTTGACCCACTGTGACTTCTCAGAGCTGCATTTCTGAGGACACCAGCATTCAGGCCTGTGGGCCACAGTGAGGGTGGACATGGTCCCTGCCCACAGGGCGTGCCTGGCTCATAGTAGCCCTGTCCACGAGCTGCGTCTAGCTCCTGACTATGTCCAGTGTGTTCCCTACAGGCCCTCATTCATGAGGATCCGAGCTGGAGTCTCTCTTCTGTTGGGGTGGCTGTGTCCCAGGAATCCAGAGTGAGCTGAGGTTCTTGACTGGCTGCTCTGGGCTGGGTGGTTGGGTTGGACCCGGCATGCAGAACCTCCACCCAAGACCCTTGCCCAGCTCTCCCCATATCTTCCTACAGAGGACCCCCCCATCCACCTGGGAGCCTGGCCCCATTCTGCTTGACTCAGTCCTACCCCAACTGTGCAGAAAGCATTGTCCCAGGCCGCAGGACCAACACAGGCAGAAAAAGCACTGAGTCTCCCCACCAGTCTCTCCCACCCTCCCACTGCTTTGTCATCTGCAAAGGGCAGACTTGGAGATTTTAGACAAATTCCTGGGAGGTGCAGTGTGGACAGGGAGTGAGGACAGAGCTTGGGTGGCTACCTGGCTGTGGAAGGGCTGTCACAACCAGGAGGGCACTTACCTGCCACCACGCAGCCAGGGCTGGTGCAGACCTCGTCTACCTGCATGGGCTCCATGAGAGCTGTGGGGAGACTCAGAGTGAGTGTGGGGTGGGGGCGTGGGTGTGGGGTGGAGCCCACAGCCAGTGGGAGGGGCCTCTACCTGTGGGCGGGGTCTCTACCCCATGGCTCTCAGTGGACTCACAGGTCAGGAGCACAGCCTGGACCCCCAGCATAGAGTCTTGAGGAACACTGGGCTCCCATCTTACTTGCCCTCTGCCTCCACTGACAGCATAGTGGCCAGGCTTGGAGCGCTGAGGCTGGCTGTGCCCTCATGCCAGGGACCAGCTCTTCTTGGCACAGCCACCCTCTGCCCTCACCCAGCCTGTGATTGGAGTCTTGCCCAGCAAGCATCCTTCATCCAGCAGGCGCTAACACTGGTGTCCTTGCACTGTTCCCCACCCCATGCTCCTCCTGTGCACAGAGGGCTTCCTGTTCCTTCATGGAGACCCCCAGGCCCAGCCACCAAGCTCCCCGCCTCAGGCTGACTAAGACAGAGGCAGGGGCTACCTCGGAGTTCTCGTCTTACAATGGTCCTCTCTTCCTGTAAGGTGCACCGCCGGCTAGTAAAGGGGAGCAGCTGCTTCCCTGGGGAGAGAGACAGCGCTCAGCTTGCTTTGGGCCCTTGGAGGTCCCTTGGGGCAGCGCAGGGCTCCCCACAGTGCTGGTGCTGCTCCCACCCCATGGCTGGCTGGTCAGGGAACCCAGATATGGGGGGTAGACCTCAGGGACCTGCTCTGTCTGCTTCTCACTGGGCATGAGCGAGAGGCCAAGGGGCCCTGGCTTGCCTGTCTGCCAGGGCTCCTGTGGGACACTCCTGGTGTCCCTCCAGGACAAGGCACAGTGGCTAATGGGGGAAGCATGGCCTTCACAGGGAGCTGACATAGGCAATGAGGCCACTGACGCCTGTGTCTTCGATGTTGCTGAAGGTTCCAGGTGGCCTCCTCACCCCTTGGCACCAGCTCCTCAGGGAAAGCTGCTAGCTGCCTGGACAGGGGTGTGGGGTGCAGGAGGAGGAACTCCAGGTCTGGTGCGACAGAACCTGGCCCGGTGCCCCTCAGACTTGGCCTGTCACTGCATTTCCTCACCCAGGAGGCACAGTGGGGCTCAGAGGGCCGCACCTCTCATGGAGGCAGGGACTGAGACGTCCTCCGCCCAAAAATGCAGCAAGGGCACAGGGGGTTCTGCAGACAGTGGCGCTTAGCACCTCTCACCGTACAGAGGCGAACTAGCTGGAGATGCCGTGACGCCAGAATTCTCAGAAAACACCACATCCATACAGGGCTGCACCCTTCCCATGAGAGCAGAAGCCTCGGTGGGTCTCAGTTCCAGGCTAGGGCATGACAAGAGGTGGCCCAAACTGCAGGGCAGTCCTGAGCTGGAGGAACATTTGACCAGCTGTGCTGCACAAGAGCCAGGACGAGAGCTGGCATTCTGGGGAGCTGGGCTCCATGGGGTGTCTGTGCCCCCTGAGATTCTTTTCCATGGGGCTGTCAGGGGCATGGTGGTCTCACTGGCAGGGCAAGCAGAGAGGCTGTGAGCCAGTGCCCCACAGGAGAGCCAGGCAAACACGGCTCACAGTGAAAAAAGCCCAGAAGAGCAAAAGACGTGGGCTCTTGAGGATGCGGATGTCACAGGCAGCAGAGAGTGGCTGTAATACTAAGTTACAGGGCTCACAGCAAAGGTGGAAGAGGCGTCACTACTGGGGTTTTACTAGATTAATGGAAACTACAGAAAAGAACAGACTGGAAATGCCACATAAGAAGTGAAGTGTTTGTGTTGTAGATGTAACACGGTGCTGAACACCCCAAGAGAAAGGGTCAGCAGTTGTCTGTGTACATGATGTGATTGAAATATATGGTGAGTGTTTACATTTAAAAACAATTGTTGGGGACCAGGGGGTATGAAATAATAGTTTACTGCGTTAGGGGCCAGACTACTGACTGTGGGTGGTCCTGTGGTCTGGGCGGGGGTGGGGGGAGTGTGACTTGCCTCAAGGGAGGGGAGAGTTTGCAGCTACTTGCAAGCTCTCTGGCTATGTTGGGCAACTCCTATTCACAGCCTCTTGAGATGAGACCGTACAAGAAATAATTGGGGTGCAGCATCAGGGGGCTGACTTTAACGTGTTCCCTTTGAAATGCTAAGCTTGGTCTCCATTTTATTATCCCATTCTTATAGCAGTCCCTGTTCTAGGAAAAGTGCGTTACCCTGAGCTTCTTGCTGACCAATAAAAATGGGCAACCCCGAGAGAGACCAGAGTCAGTCCACTGGAGACGAACTCCTGCCAGTGCCCCTTATGCCAAAAAGATACTGTTGTTTGTCTTTCTTTATTCCCCGCTGCCCCCCTCAGGTATCTGGGGGTCTCATCAGTCCTCAAAAAACAATTACTTGAAAAGACACATTGCTATGAAGCCCCCTCCAAAATGTCCTCCTGGCTTCCAAGACACTGATCCCATCATTCTTGTCATCCTCTGAAGCCGTTCTAGAGTCCTCCTTCCTATGTGTCTTCACAAGGCATGGTAAGAAATATGGTGAGGGCTGGAGGTACAGCTCAGTGGGCTAAGTGCTTGCCGCTGAGCACTAGGGCCCTGAGTTCGATCCCCGGTCCCGGAAAAAAAAAAAAAAAAAAAAAAAGAAATATGGTGAATGCCATTGCTAAGTGCTATGGGACAGAAAGGCAGTCTAGTAAATCATGCCGTGTCCTCGTCCACCTCATTCACCAGATTGGGCAGTGTACAACTTCTGGGCTCCTCCCAAATCAAAATGACCAGGAAAGGTAAATGTTGCAATTGACTCAGGACATTGAGGCAGCAACAACAGCATAGCTAAAGACATTCAAGAAGAGGACTTCCAGAGGCAAGAGGACCAGATATGGCCATGCACGCCTGTAATCCCAGTACTCAAGAGGCTGAGGCAGGAGGATCACTGCGAGTTCGAGGCCAGCCTGAATTACATAGTGAGGCTCTGTCTCAAAAAAAGAAAAGAAAATGCCAAGAATGACGCCATGTGTTTGAAATGAGGAAGAGGAGGACTATGAGGGGATTAATAGTAATATGACTTTTACCATAATGAATTTTAAAATCAACTCACCATGTATTTCAATCACCTCAGAGATCAGTATATATTATCCAAATTGAAACACAAAGGAAAGATAATCAACCGGAACAGAGGGAAACACAGATGCTTAGAACTCACATCACAGTGAGAACGGGCTGCTCCTCTAAGAGCAGGAAGAGCAAGGGTGTCCTCTCCACCCTCCTGGCCAGTGCTGCACTGGATGTCCACTGGCTCTGTGAGACAAGAGGAGGAAGTGGAAGGTATACATGAAAAAGTTACCTATAAATCTAATAAAATATGTACAAAACTTACATATGGAAAACTATAAAATATAAATTTTCTTAAAAAACCCACAAACATGAATAAATGGAGACATAGTCTATGTTTATAGGTTAGAAGACTAATATTTCTAAGTTGTCAGTTCTTTCCAACTTAGTCCATAGATGGAACAGCACTCTAATCAAGCCCCATATCAACAAATAATTCTAAAGTTTGTACAGAGTGGGAAAGATCTAGAGCAGCAAAGGCAACAACGGATGCAGGTGGAAGAACTGTATTGACAAGAAGACTTCCTGCAAGGCTACAGGTCAGCCAGACTGTGGAGTACTGGTGGGAGGAGATGGTCACTGAAAAGCAGGTCAATGGGACAGAAAGAGGAGCCACAAACAGATGGACACAGACAATCCACCGGTTTTTGCTAAAGGAGGAGAAGTGATACAGTGCGGGAGAGGAGTCTCTCCAGTGTGGGTAACATGGGGGCAGCACCACCCAGACACACAAGCCAACCTAGACATGGGCTCACACCTCACACAGAAATTAACTCAAAATAAAGCATCACATGAGTACAATACACAAAACTATAACAAGTCTGAAGAAAACATGAAAGAACACATACAAGATCTCAGGCTTGGTGATGGCTTTCAAAATGTGGCACAAATAGTATGATTCAAGAAAAGAGAAAGATTGATGCTAGGTGTTAGAGTTAAAAACCTCTGCTCATAAAAGACCCATTAAGAGAACAAAAGAAGAAGCCACAAACTAGAAGGAAAGATTTGCGAAGAATTTATCTGACAAGGTACTTCTACCTGAAATGTACAAAACACTTCAACCTCAACAACCAGGAAACAAACAACCCAACTGGGAATGGATGGAAGGTCTGAAAAAGACACCTCCCCAGAGAAAATGCACCCTGGAAAGAGAGGCACGTGAGACAATGCTTAGCATCACTCGCCATTGTGGAAGTGCTCTAGGGAGATACCACCACCTATCTTTAGAAGAGTTAAATTAAAGACAGACAGGCAGCCTGTGCTGGCAAGAGGCAGTCAGAGGACCTCCCACTGCTGGGAGACTGCAAAGCAATGCAGTCACCTTGGCAGACAGCTTCATACAACCCTAAACATAATATGATCCAGCAGTCACACTGTTGTGTCAAGAAGGTACGGAGAAGCAAGGAAGGAGGAGTGGCTGACTCTAGGGTATTGATCAGAAGCTCATGCTCAGCTGAGGATGCTGATGGTGCATATAGAAGCATTTATAGACATGTGCATACAGGTAAACATGCACACATGCGCATACACACACACACACACACACACACACACACACACACACACATGCACGCACCCTCCTTGCTCCACCAGCTGACAGAGAAAGACTGGAAGCTTCAACAACCCAGGAGAGGCAGTGAGCATGGTTGCAGCCAGATCTTGATTTCTAATTGTTATCCAATAAAGGGGACCAGGGCTCTTTGGAAAAATGGTCAATTCTACAACTAGGACAGGAAATACACAGGATGAGCCTAGGGCATTTTATAGAGGTAAAAAATGAGAAAGTGCTAACTCTAGTCTCTAAAAAACCCCAAGCCCATGATGATAGAGGAATGACAAGGGTCGTGTAAGCCAACCAACAGAGAGCTCCCAAAGGTAGAGTTAGAATAATCCAAGTAACAAATATAACAGCACTGGATAATAGCCCAAACATAAAATAAGCACTCATGCATCCATACTGATAGAATAAAAAAGTGAAAGTAGACAAATCCCTCATAAGGAAGAATTTCCAACACTGCATGTGGACATTCTGCCTCTAAAAGGTGTGAGGATAACTTCCTCACTCCTTGTGGAAAGCTGCAGATAGTGATTTCCTCCCAAAGAACACAGAATACCATGGAAGGGAAAAGCACCTTTACAGTGAGGAATGCTGACAAATGCTACCTCCAGCCAGGCGATTGGGGTACATCAACACTGAGTGTCTGCCCTTCATTGTGGCCGCTCCATAATCATAAGAAAAATCCCAACCAAGGGACATTCTGGGATGTACCTGGTCAACACTGTCAAGATTATAACAATAACACACAGAAGCATCACAGCCAACAGGAGCCTAAAAAGGCTTGATCACCAAATGTAATGTGGTGTCTCAGGCGAGGGAGAACACAAAGGGAAAACTTGGAATTTTGAATAGTGTGGATTCTGTTGACACTAATATGTCAAGGCTGGTTCATTACTCATGTTAAAGGTTTGATGTTCCTGTGATCTTAATAATAGGCAGCTGAATGTGGCAGCATGAGAACTCTTACTATCTCTGCAATCATTTTGTAAACATAAAGTTGTTCTACAATTGTACAATATTACTTTAAAAACCTAAGCATAGGGTCTGAGACTTGTGAGACAATATTAAATTGGTTAGCATTTATGTCATTAGAATCCCAGGGGACTATTTTTGAAGAGCTCACAGCCAAGAATTTTTCCAAATTGATAAAGACATAAACTTATATCTCTAAGACATTCAGTATATCTCAAGCAGGATCTATACATAGAAAAGCATGATTACAGCACTGGGACCCAAAGACAAAAAGAAATTCTTAGAAGCAGACAGCGAAATATCAGACACATGACATACATAGAGCAACAGTGACAGTGACAGTTGATTTCTCATCAGAAACAACGGCAGCCAGAAGATGATGGAACAAGCAGTTCAAGAGCTTGAGAGAAAACCAGCAAACCATCAGCTTAGAAATCTATGCCTCCCAAACACATTTCAAATATGAAAATGAAATAAGGACATTTCAGACAAAAGCTTAGAGTTTGTCTCTACCAGATGCACGATGCATGCTGTAACAAATACCGATGCGTCTTCACACAGAAAGAACATGAAACCAGTTGGACATCCAGTTTTGTGGGAAGGAATGATAAGCCCCAGGACAGACAAACAGAGGGACTAAAGTGCTGTGGGAGAGCCAGACATTGCCTCTGACCAGCATGTGTCCAGCCTAGTCAGACATAGCTGGAGCAATCACCAAAACCAATGTGGCAGGGGTGGGTGGTGGGTGGGGCATGTCTCCTCCTTCACAGCTCATGGAACTTCCCAGATCCACCTTTGGCTGCCATACACTGGAGGAGTCCTATGGGCTTATCAGGCGCTGCAGCTCCCAAGTGGGCCTCTGTGGCAACAGTTCCAATGCCGAGTTACACGAGATGGACGCCTCTCCCCATATCACCCCTAACTTACAGCATTTCACTAATTATCACAAGAAGCTGGGGAGGCTCATCCATGCCACTTCCCAGGGGGGAAACTGATGAGGGTCAATCTGGCCAAGGTCACGTCCACAGCAGGGGCAGAGTTTGCACACAGCCTCAGGACTGTTACTGAAAATCTTTACTTTTCCAAGTAAGAGAAGAAGCAAAGCAACAAGACCCCTCCTTGCACACAAAGGTTGCATAGAAATGAAGTTCCTCTGATGCCAAGAAACGATCAATAGGAAGCACATAAACAGTCCCCAGTAAGGGAAATTTTCTCCTTCATAGTGCTAGAGAGGATAAGCACTTTAATATCCAACTGATATGACCTTCTCTTTGTTCCTTCACATTCGCTTAAATAATTTTTGTAATATGCCTATTATTTTCAGACTCTATATCTTAAAAGGCAGTTTTGGCATTACTGCCAAATATTTTATTTCCCAAAGTTTTTTTTTTTCTTAAAGCTTTCCAAATTCCTTGACTTCAATAAGACCTTGATTTAAGTATTTACATTTCTTCTCTCTCTGTCACTCTGTCTCCCTCTCTGTGCCTGTCTCCCTGTCTCTTTCCTCTCACTCATACAGAAAGCTGCAAAGAGCTGTGATGGAAAAACCTCCATCCCCTGAGGATATACAGGCACAGCCCGCTGTCGCGCAGGTGTGTGGGTAGATTTATGTGCCTCATGGCCAAGGAAACCAAAGTGCAGCAGCAGGGGCTGGTAACACCCCCAGGGGCCTGATGGAGACAAACACATATTCTCAGAGGGAAACTTTCTCAGTCCACACAACACTGGGGTCCCACAGATAAAGCCAAATCAGAAATGGATTTATGCTGATAAAAATAAAACTACAAGTGAGAAATAAACAGCATAACCAGAATGCCAAGGGTTTCAGATTTGTGAGTTATCTAGCCCAGGAATGGAATCACTGGTCCCAAATTTTGGCTCCTCTCTGAATCCCTGTCTTGGTTATGGTTGTTGTTCCATCAAAGAGGCAGAGGATACTTTCCCTGTCCCAGCTGTGAGCTTTCCATGTGACTTGCTTTGGCCAACAATATGATGTGGAACTGGTCATGTTCCAGTGTGGGTCCAGTCCCTGAGAAGCTTGTGTTTTCACCTGTCCTCTCAAACTCCTGTCACTTCCAGGATAGAGGCACTTCCAGATTCTCAAAGATGGTTGAAATTCCTGTGGGGTAGAGCTGCCCAGCTGAGCCTGATTAGTATCAGCTGATCCCAGCCCAACTATGTGTGTGTGTCCTGGCATTTTAAGCCACTGGTGTTGGGGTGGTTTTAAGGCATCAGTAGGTAACTGATATAGAACATAACATTTGTATGTTTGAAATACTTAAAAGAATGGAAAATAAGGACAAAGAATATTTAAAAATCAAATTAAAAAGGAATCAGTTGTACATTCTAGGAATAAAAACTTGCTGATGTTGAGATTTACAAATGGCCTCAAACCAAAGAGGAATGGACTAAGTACCAGCTATTAGAGCTGAAGAGAGATTCAGTAAGTTGGAATATAGTTTTAAAGAATTTTCCTGGAATGCAGGATAATGCCTGAGAGATGGAAAGGGAAAACTTGGAAGCTTGAATAGTGTGGATTCTGTTGACACTAATATGTCAAGGCTGGTTCATTAAATTAAAGCATGGAGGTTAGAGGGAGAAAACCTGAGCATATATGTCATCAGAATTTTAGAAGAAAAAAATAGATATGATATCTAAAAAGAAGTTTTCAAGAATTAATGTCATTAATGCTCAGATCCAGAGCATAAATCCAGAAATCCAAACTAAATAAAAAAGAATTTCATAGCCAGATACCTAATAGTGTAAATGCAGGAGAGCAAAGAAAAAAGAGAAAATGACTCAGAGAGGAGACCTCAGGGAGGTAAGTCCACCTGGTGGAAGAATGCAACTAGACTGACAGCAGACTTCTTACCAGTAGCAATGGGAGTCAGTGGGCATTGAAAACAAGCCTTCAAGATATGAGAGAAAATCTAGGGCCAGTTAAACTATTACTCAGGATGAATACTAAGTAATTTTAATGTCAACAAACACTAAGAATTTGCTGCTGACAGACTGTTGTAGAGCATGGATCTCCAGTATCTGATCACAAGAAAGGAAGTGCTGTGGTGGTTTACATTTGGAAGTCTTGCTCTACAAGACTCCTGGTCCCACCCAGGTGGGGCTTGTGATGGACTGAATATTTGCTTCCTCAAATTCATAAGCTGAAAGCCCTCCCACAATGTCAGGAGCAGATGAAAATTAAATGAGTTCATAAGGGTGGTTCCATAATCTAATAGGAATGGTGTCCCTATATGAACAGGAAGCAACTCTGCTACTTCATGTGACACAGCAGGAAGGCAGCTGTCTGCAAGCCAGGGAGTTTCAGTCCACCGGGAACCAAAGTGCCCAGCACTTGGATCTAGGCCTTCCATTCTCCAGAACTGTGAGAAAATATATGTCTGTGTTGAAGCCACTCACCCCATGGGACTGTACTAAGGCAGTCTGGGTGGACTGAGGTAGGCCTGGGTTTTTAACAATTGCCCCAGTTATGCTGATTATCAGGTGAACCTGTTAAGCACCCAACCTAACCAGCCTAGAGAAGGGCTTCCTGAGCTTCATGTGCAGATGCATCACTTGGAGATCTTGCTAAATCCAGACACTGGTCCAGCAGCCTGTGTTGGTCTTGGATTTCTAAAATTTTATGAAGATCTGATGATGCTGATACCACTGTCCATGAACCACACTTTGAATAGCTTTAAAGTGTGTGATTCAGAAAGAACAAAAGTTGTTTCCTGAGGACTACTGGGGTAACAAGCACAGGAGCCTATTGGTATCTGCAAAAATGAAATTACCACTGATCATATGAAATGATGCTGTTGCCTGCTGGGGGAAGGTGCACCTGCCACTCCCAGGGCGAGGAAGGCCCTCTGATCTGTAGGAGGTCAGGAGTAAGTGTCACTAATACAGAGACAGGAGAGGGATGCTGAGAGAGCTCCACCAAAACCCAGGCACACCAGGTCTGCCTGTGGTGGAGACCAACTGGGACACCAGGGAGCCCTGACTCCAGCATGAGCCCAGGATCAATCATTGGCAGCAGACCATCACCGGAGGAGTGCATCTGTCCATCTTCTGTTGCTATAATAAAATAAAAGGGGTGTGCACTTTAAGGGTTTATTCAACTCATAGTTCTGGAGGCTCATTATCAGGCAGTGGTGTCCGTCTGGTGTCTTAGCAAAATGTGTCCAAGTGGGAGAGATGGAGCCTAGGGAGGGGCCAGTCTTGCAGTCTTAACCAAATTCCTCATGAGGAAAGAAATGGGTAGGAGAGATAGAGATGGGAGGGAGGAGAAGGAGGGAGGGAAGGGAGGAGAGAAGAGGGAAAAGGGGATGAGAGAGAGGGAGAGAGAGAGGAAGGGGTAGAGGGAGGGAGAGGGAAGGAGGAAATATGTGAAAAGATGATTATTTTCCAAAATGAGTGAAAGACAGTAAAGTCAAAAGAATTGCAGAAAGCCCCAACTTCATAAATACTAAAATATACACATTTTCCACACACACCATAGCCAAACTGTTGTAAATAAAGCAATTCATGAAGTAGCAGAAAAACAAGTTCATGGATAAAGTAACCAGGATAGGAATCACAGTAGACTTCCATTGGAAACTATGCTGGTCGGAAGACAATGGCATGGCGGGGAGTGGGAGGCTGGTCACCCAGAGAATGTATCTTTCAAAATGAACATGAAACACTGACATTTAAGACAAACACAAGCAGCGAGAATCCGTGTGCTCATGGATTCACCACTAGGAATAGTATAGGAAGTGCCTCAGGGGAGGGAAAATGAGGCCAGGAAGGATTCGGAGGTGCAAGGAGAAAGAGGAGCTCTGGAAAAGGTTAACTCAAAGTGAGCGAGCCTGGTAGCATCACTCAGATGTGCCATTCAGGGAATTGTGTGAAGATAATTAATACCTTACACCGGTGCAGGCAAAACCACAGCGTGCCACCGAACTCTCACCAACAGGTATGGGAGCACGAGCATCGCTGCAGCTCTAGAGGCATGCTGCATTTGAGATGAGCAGATCCTGGGGTGACGCAGGGCCCTTCTTCAGATCCTGGCCTCAGGTGGCACAGAGGAAGCAGTGTGAACAAGCTGCAGGTTGCGTTTCAGGCTAGGAATCATGAAAGGGAGTCCTTTTGCACCCCAGCTTGTAACCTCTGGGGAAGAAGACAGAAAAGTGCAACTACTTGTGCCAAATTAAAAGCTGCTCACTTTTTAACAGTCATTTTTGGGGATGAGATCAGCGAGGTCCAGGGGGGAGAAATTTTAGTTGAGAAATGCCATCCTGAATGGGCTCACCACTAGGGTAATTAACACCAGCGTGGATCTCCCACAACTAAAACTAAAATCTGTTTTAAAAATGTCAGGGTGTTATTTAAGATGAATTAAGATTGGCCTTGTAATAAACATACTTTGAACTCTCTAAATAAGGTGGTTATTTATGATGGAAACGTAGACCATTACTCTCCACAGTTCACTTGCGAAAACAAAGGCCCTAAAATATTGTGAGCGACGAGGCTGGGTTTGACCCAAAGCGACAGATGGACCCACATGGGGTTGAGAGTCTGGGGTGGGGGTGGTTGCAGAGCTAAGTCGGCCTTTGCACAGCACATTAGCAACAGTCCTGGTGGGAGTCAACAGCGAAGCCCAGCTCTGTAGTGCTAAATCTGACTGCAGAGGGTACCATGGGCAGTTTTACAAGCATTGCTGATATTAAATCACCCAATGATCAAATCAGGCTTTCCTGCACACACCCCTTTCATGTCCATTTTACAGATAAGGAAGCTGAGGCAGAAAGGTGTCATGGAGACTGCCTAAGCTCATGCAGCTGTGAATTGGGGAGCTGGAACCCCCAGCCACACCCTGCTGTGCCTTTCATAGTCCACACTGTACAATCAAGGACCCACTCTGGTGACACAGGAGACACTCCAGCCAGGGCAGGCAGTGTGTTTCTGGGCCAGGTGGTAAATGCCCCACGCTCTGTAGGCCACAGCAGTCTCCATCTCACCTACTCACTATTCCAGTAAAACTTCATTGCTAAAAACAGGCATGGAGCTGTAGTTTGCTGACTTCTGCACTAGGCTGTAAGTATGGCTGCTTCTGAAAAGCAGCATTCCAGCATGGGTGGGAGTAGGGCATGGTATAGCAAAAAAAATGTCCCCACCCCAGCCATATACTTCAGTTTGTTAGTTGCTCAAGTAATAGCTCCTGTTCAAGTTCTGGTTGCTTCTGTCTCTTAGAAGTGGCTGGTCACTGTGGTGCACATTGTAAGAACCAGTCCCCAACTGACAAGCCATTCTGCCTCTGTACTTCCTGCTTGCTTACCTCCATATACGTCCTAGACCATCAGGGATGAGGGCCTGACATTCTGGGAAGGATCCTGATCAGTGCCCATTGAAGTAAATAAATCTGCCTCCAAATGGCACTCCCATTTCAGTGTTTCTGCTTGCTGTTGCAACCAGACTGTGACTTTTGTAAAAACATTTAACTTTTAAAGAAAAGTTTTAAATTTTTAATATAACAAGTATCTGAGAAAATCAAATAATGTATCTGAGAAAATATCTGAGAAATATCTGAGAAAATCATCAAAAGGATTGAAATACAAAAGCTCCAAGCAAGTTGATGGAAAATGGAGTACAAAATTATAGACCAGTCCAAAAGAAGGGGAGAAAAGAGCAAAGACAGGTGCCAGGAACAAAAGAACACAGTAGAAAAAAGCACATTTTAATCATGACAGTGGATACAGATAGACAGACTCCTCCACAGGACAGACAGCCCCAATCCAGCCACACACTACTGCCAGACACATTGGATGTGAAACAAAAAATTTCATGAGAAAAGTATGTGGAAAACAGTGAACAAATGGTACTGTTTGTGCAGGGCAGAAGCAATTTTACAACAGAATAGAATTTAGGGCAAAGAGCATTGTTCAGTTGGAAAGAGTCAGTACCTAATGACGTCTAGACAGACTAATTTCACCTATCATCTAAATATAAAGTTGTCTTACATTTATGAAACTGAGTTTATAATATATACCAAAATTTGTATCTGTGTAATATTATAACCTTACAAACTTGAGTTAGGTAAGTTTGTACTTGACCTGGGAGCTACAGGTTAGCAATACATAACATATACTTTCGCCCAAGGAGTCAGTACACATACATGCTGCAGGAAATTGGTCATTCTCTACTGCAAATGTTACACACACACACACACACACACACACACACACACACACCCCTTTCAATAACTGAAAGATCAAAGCTGGAAGGAAGAAAATACACCAGGAGTTGGCTGAGCTCGTGGGTACAAAGACCCCTCCCTATGTGAGGGCCTGAATGTGTCCTACCACAGGGCTGGACTATCTGCAAGACCGACAGAAAGCACCAGAGAATCCCACCAGTATGGGCAAGAACCAGAGTTTCTGACACCAGCACAGTTAAGCAAAAAACTGCTAATAACTTAGAAAAGTAACTGAGCTCACCTGTGTCTACAAATTAAAAGGATAAATCTAACTTGTGAATCAAGCACAAACTCAGAGTGGAAATGAGAAAATACAGAAATACACTAAGCCTTCCCCCAGCTCCTCCTTGACAGTCGGGGGTCACTCCTGGAGGATGGGGACCCTGATGGAGGAGCCAGAGACTGCATGGCCCTGGAAGGGTCAACGAGAGCCCAGCCGTGTGAGAGTGCAGGACTGGACGGAGGGCGGAGGAAGGGTCAGCAGACAGAGATGGGGGCAGGTGGATGGCAGTCAGAGACCTCGGGGGGAGTCAAGGGAGCCCCAGGGGAGGAGGCCAGCTGGTGTGGGGTGGCTCCTATCTCCTGACACCACAGAGGAGGGGTGGCCCCACCCAGTGTTTTGAGCCCAGCAAGCTCCAGACAAAGGTTCCCTGCCTTGGGTCCTCAGGGTGACAGAGCCTCCTCCCCCAGTGGCCCTGCCCTGGTGTTGGCGGTGCCCACCTACCCTGTTGGGAGGGCTTCAGGGCCAGAGAACATGTGGCTACCCGGCAGCAGCTGCCCGCCTGGCCATGGGCAGCACCACTTAGGCTTCTCAGGAACCCATGTACTTTGTCCCCCCAGGGAACATTCTAGGGACACAGGTCCTTATGCCCTCTTCCTAGAGCCAGCCCCAGGCAAGTGTTTCACTTGCAGCCCTCTGTCCACCCCCTAGAAGCATCATCAATCCAGCTCTGGGGAGCGCTGTCCCCAGGTGCCTGCTGCTCGATTCAGGGGGTGAGAGCTGCCTGGTGTGGGTGTCCCTCCCCAGAAAGGTGCATCGGCTCTTCCACTGGATCTTGTGGGTGGAGGAGGAGAGGAGGGGAGCGGGGAGAAGTTCCCAGGACAGCTGGGGCCACGCAGAGCAGCCCTAGCCACACCTCTGCCTTGGTGGCCCCCACCCACCACCTCGCAGTGAGTGGAGCCTGGCGCAGGAGGCGCCAGGTCCGGGGACATGGACTGAAGTCACTGGGGGCAGGTGGATCCGCAGATCCTGCTCTCCTCTGGGTGATGGCGGCCGGGGAGCTGGGCGGGAGGGTCCCCATCTCGGGAGTGAGGGCTCCTGCTGCCGGGAAGGCTGGGAACTGCAGCAGTAGCTGCCGCGGCAGCAGCAGGGGGTGGCGATGGGGCGGGGGCGTCTGCGGCTTCCCGGAGTCCAGCCCGCCCAGTGCAGAGGTGGCGGGGAGGCGCGGAGCCGCAGAGGCAGCCACCCTGGCGGCGGCAGCGGCGGGGAGAGCTCTCGGGAGGGCGGCTGGTGCCCCGCAGGTCAGTGTCCTCCGGGTCTTTCCACAGCTTGTCCGGGGTCGGCAGCACAGCCGGGAGCCCGGGGCACAGGAAGACCGGCTTGTCCCACAGTAGGGCCTGGTGCTCTGGAGGGTGCAGACCCTGGTGGGCGGAGCAGGCGGACAGCGGGTCCCCACACTCACCTCGGCTGTAGAGGATGCCCAGGGCCACCAGAACACCTGTCACCAGCAGGAGCAGGAGCAGCAGCCCCCTTTCCAGGAAGCCTCGTCGCTTCTGCCCTCCCCGGACGGCTCTGTCCACCATCCCCACTGGGCCTTCCGGCTTCCCCATCGCGGGCTCTGAACGGAAAGTGCACAGCTGAGCGCGCAGGCCAGAGCAGGGAGAGGTGGAGGAAGCTGCTGGCTAGCGCTTTGGGGACACTCAGTCCCTGCCTCCCCTTCCAAGGTCAGAGCCCCAGCCTTGGTCGCCTGTTTCTCCAGGCTCTCACACTAGCCCTGGGCCAGAGTCTCCAAGTGCCTGGGGGCTCCCGGGGGTGGGGGGCAGGAGGCCTGGTGGGCTGGGCTGGGCATGGCACAGGCTGGTCTCAAGGTCAGCTTCACTCGGGTCCCTTGCTGCTCACAGTCAGGTCTGCAGCGGGACTGGAAGGCTCCGCTCCTGTGCTGCTCAGGGGCCTCTGCAGTGATGCCACCCGGGCTGCTTGTGCGCTGGGGTCCTGGAGCGACAGGCCTGGGCACTGGGTCAGGGATGCTGCTGGGGAGGCAGCAAGGGCTGCTGGGCTCCCTGCCCTTCTGTCCTGTTGGAGCCCAGGTGTCGTGGGGGGGGGGACAAAGAGGACCAGCACCTTGCAGTGGTGATCGTGCTGACCAGGAAGGGATGGGCTGAGCCCAGCAGCCTCAAAGCCCAGCCCCCAGAGCAACCTGGCTGGGGTACAGCTTGTCACTACAGAGGGCACACCTTCCTGAGGCAGCCGGGCAGTGGGCCACCATGGAGGGCAATTGGGGACAGGTGACCCAGTGGGGTCCCTGCTGGGGCATGACAGGGACATGGACAGGGAGGGCTGTGGGGACAGAGGCAGCAGACTCTGAAGGTTTCTGGCTCTGTGTGTGTGTGTGTGAGCACATGAGTGTGCATGCAAATGTTTGCATATACACAAGTGTGCAGGCATGCAAGTGTGCATGGATAAACACCTGAGCTGGCATCTGAGCGTGTGTGTGCCCATGCCCGTGTATGGGTGTGTAAGCCCAAGCATGCATCCCTGAGAGCTGCCTGGGCGAAGGAAATAGCTGGCACTCTCCTCTCTGAAGAGAGAAGACAAAGGCACTCTGGGCCAGGTCACCCATGAACGGCTGGGTTCCGTGTTCTTACCCAATGCCCTTGGAGCCTGGCTGGGCTCTGCTCAGCTCACGGGGTCTCAGATGTGTCTCTTACCCTGTCTGGGCGTCACCTGCCTCATAGCCCGACTTCAAGAAAGGCTGGGAACGGCCTGTGAGCCCTCACATGGCCACTTGGTTTCCTGGGCTTCTCCACAGGGTGCTGAGCAGGGCTGGGACCTGGCCCTGTGCCCCCTCCATTGCCCCCTCAGTCTCCTGATCTGCAGGGGTCACCTGTCTAGCACCTGTGTCCATAGAACCCCCAGGAGGTTTCCTCAGATGACCCCATCTCCCAGCTGCTGCTGCCAAACCCTGAAGCCACCCTGGACTCCTGCAACCCCCACCCATCCAGTCCTGAGCCCCCCATTCTCCTGGGTCTGATGTCCTCTTGCTTCTGCCCCCACCACCTGCTCCAAGCCCACCACCCATGCTGTAGCCTCCTAAGCTCTGCCCTCCACCTGTCCTGAGGGGTCCCTAAACAGGAGATGCCAGTCCCAGGCCCCATGGCACCCACACCTGCTGGAGGAGTGGCTGGACCTTGTTTGTGTCTCAGGTGCGACAATGCTTATGAGTGCCACTGCCCTTTGGGCACGGCCTCCTCAGAGCCCCTCCATCAGGACCCCACCTCTGCTCCCTCTAAAGTTTCCTTTCCTGGGGGCTCCCTGGGTGCAACTGGAAAAGCCTCATCCTCTCCTCTGCTGCATCCCCCAACAGCCTCGGTTCCACCAGTACTGACCCATGAGGCTGACGCCTCCCTGAGGGCAGGACTCAGTCTGTGGGATCTGCACTCGGACTAGTGCCCGCCACCCGGGCACCCACATATCTGCGAGGGACCACGGCCCTGGGCATTCACTCACCCACCAAGGGAGGTGTGAAGGGAGGTGCCAGAGAGCTCCCTGCCAGTTTTGCGCCTATCCTAGGGCATCACTCCCGTGTTCTGCCTGCTCTAGTCGCTCCGTCCTGCAAGTTTCCCTGGACTTCCTGTGGGGTCAGGGACGCTCACAGGAAAACTGGAGACAGAGCCAGGCAACCCAGGCAGAGGCAGCAGAGCTGCGTGCCAGGCTCTGTGCTGGCTGCACCCTGCCAAGGCTGGGCCTTGGCTGCCAAGGTCCTCACTGCCTGAGAGGGTGCAAGAGTCTCTCTGGTTTGCCATGCAAGGGGAGAGGAAAGTGAGGCCACCCGGGAAGTGTCCTCCAGGCCCTGCAGGAAGAGGGCTAGCCTCTGGGTGGGTGTCCTCCAGGAGCTGCCCAGGAAAGCAGGCCAGCCAGGCTCTTGTCTAGCGAACCTCACCTTTCTGTCACTCAGGAGTGGCTGCCACCCACAGCAGGTCCTTGAAGGCTGGATCTGGAAGCCTTGGAGTTGGGATGTGCTAACCAAGGGTGGGCTCCGGTCTAGGAGAGCAGCAGCGGGAGGGGGGCTGTGCTGTGAGGTCACTCTGGGCTGCTTCCGGCCTTCTTTGTGATGCCATTTGGGTTGCCTGGAGGCGGTGACACCCTCAGTCAGGAGTTCCATGGGACTTGGGTGGGGGAGGGGGTTCGGGTTGCTGCGCAGGGCCCTCTGCTGGTCCACCCCATCCACCTGGCCGGGAAATGTTGGCCAGGGGCTCCACAGGTCCTGCCCAGGTGTCCTCCCCCTTCTTTTGCAATAACTGTGATGGGCTTGGGGCCTTTCTGGGTGTGGGGGGAATTCCTGCTCACAATGGGGCAGGCAAGGCTGCAGGGACTGTCCTGACCCAGAGCCGGCAACCCAGACTGCCTTGATGGGGTGCAGGGTCTGGGCAGAGCAGGCTCCCATAGGCACCCAGGTGTCCCCTTCTCAACCCCATCCCCACTGTGTTTCAGGTCCCATGTAGCAGGTCCTCCCGCCCTTGCCCAGGCCTGGCTCTGTGAGGAGTCTGGGTGGGACCTGGCCAGAGAGCCAGGGGTCCCAGGGCAAACACTGCCCCTGTTGGAAACTTCCAGTCCATGCATAGAGGGCCTCAAACTGACCCCCACTTTCTGGGGGAGCTGGGAGTGGGCCAGGGCTCCACTGGGCTGGCTAGGGTCTCCTCCATGGACTCCTCCAGGCCAGTCCTGCACCTGTGCTCCCTACTCCAGGCCTGCCCACGCTCAGCCTGCCCCTGCCCAAGGCCACCTGGCCACCTGGCCACCTGGGACTCAGACAGGGCCCCATCTCTGAGCGCACTTTCCCTCCCAAGCTTGGAGATGCCCTCTCCTAGTGGAGATGTGAACCAGAGGCTGGGATTCCTGGCCTGGCACCCATAGCACAACAAAGCTGAAGAGGGGGCTGCAGAGCCCAGTCCTGGCCAGGACCCCGTCACAGTGCCTGTGAGGTGATGCAGCACACACAAACACACCCAGGGCTGTGGATGCTGATCCTTGCTTTTAGTGGAGGTCAAGGACAGTAGGGCCTTCCTCGCACCCAGAGGAAGAAGCAGAAGCAGCATATTCCCAAAGCCTGAGCTTCCCCAAACCCTCAACATACCTGGGGCAGATGCCAAGGAGGCCCTTGGGCAGCAGCTGGGAGGTGTGGAGAGCTGCAGCCCAGGGGTCCAAGGAGGTGGCTGTGATGCGGGGAGGGGGCTTCCCTCAGCTCAGTACCGGGACCACTGCATGGCTGGACTTGGCCCTCACCCACGCTGCTTGTGGGAATGGCCCCCCAGGCCAGCTGTCCCTGGCCCCCAGTCTGAGGCAGGACCGTGCCCTGGGCAGGTGTGTCCTCAGAGTCCCTGCTATCAAGGCATGGGTTAAGGGGCCTCCAGGCCCCCACGCCAGTGCTACCTCCTGGAGCGGGGCCTCACATGGCCTGGACAGAAGGTTAGGGGTGGAGCCTCATCCCAGAGCTACCAGCCCTGCCCCTGTGAGCAGCCAGTGCATCAGGCCCCTCTCCTATGGAAAGGGGTTTGGTAGACTTTTGAGGAGTCAGGCCCAGGACAGGGGTGCACACAGGGCTAGGCCCAGAGCTGGGCATTTGAGGAGGGTCGATGCCTGAGGTCTGTCTGACAGGCGTCTCGACCTTGGAACTTTGCAGTTGCTGCTTCCAGATCCTCTGGGTGTTTTTGTTCCAAATACACAGTCAGCCACTTTATAAGGGACTTCCATTTCTTCATAGCAAACTGGTGCCCTTGCAGTGTCCAAATCCCAGGGGGCCTGTCCACTCAGAAACCAATGTGAAGAGAGGACTAGCATCCCAAGAGGGGTTGGGGTTGTCCAGGATGTCCTGGGGCCTGACTACAGGGCAAGCTCCTTGCCACTGGAACAGGGGAACTGTGGCATCATGGGCTTCTTGTGACAGTGACCAGGAAGGCCATGGGTCCCCCAATCACTTGCCTGTGGCTGCAGCAGGTACAATGACAAGCTCAAGGCTCTGGACCCCCAGGGCTGCCACCTGGCCCCCAACAGGAGCCCCGGCCTCCTGCAGTTTCAATGCTGAGATTGCTGAGCGGCTGCAGACTTCTTGCCTGAAGTTGGATTTCAATGTGGGGCTTGAACTCAGACCCACCAAGTTCTCATGAGATTTGGAAGGAAGAGGACTCTGAAACATGGAATGGCAGCATTTTGTTGGCTGAGACAAAGCTGAGGATTCTGAATCCCTGGCCTCTGAGCTCCTTCTGGCAGAAGTAGCATATTCCCAAAGTCTGAGCTTCCTGAAACCCTCAACATACCTGGGCCAGGTGCCAAGGAGGCCCAGGCAGGTGCCAAGGAGGCCCTGGGGGCAGGCTGGGGCTGCCCAGGGAGCTGGGTGATCTGCAGAGCATGAGCCCTGGACCCAGCCCTGGTATGTCCCCGGGCAATGCACTCTGGTGTCTGGAACAATTTTGCTGAACTTGGAGGGGATGTGGTTCTCGGGCCTGTGCAGTCTGGGGGCAGTGAAGCCCAAGCTGGACCCAGAGAGGAGGACACTCAGGCAGCTGAGACTCAGCCCTTGTCCTCAGGGGCCTGCAGGCAGGGCAGAGGTGCTGGGCTGGGGGCCAAGTTATCCCATCTGCCCATCTGGCCCACCGTGTGCGCTACTATCAGGTGGCTCATCAGTGACAGAAATCTGTCTTTCTCACTGTGTCCTTGTGGCAGGGGCAAGGGTATCTCTGGGTTTTTGTTTGCAGCACTGAGGATCAAACTCAGGAGTTCACATACGGTAGGCAAATGCTCTTATGCTGGAGCTACACGCCCAGCCCTTTTTGAGATAGTTTCCCAAGCTAGCCTTGAAGTTGAGATCCTCTTGCCTCAGCCTCCTGAGTAGCTGGGGTTAGAGCTGGCATCAGTATGACCTGTTTCTCTGGGGTCTCCTAAGGGTACTAACCCCATTCTTTAGGCCTCGATCACTTCCCAAAGCCTCCACCTAATTCCACTCTTGTAAGGATGAGAATTGCAACATATGAGTTCTGGGGGCCACAGGAAGGTGCCAGGTGGGCAAGGCTGACCCAGGGCCCCTGCAAGATGGAGTATGGATAGCACTGCTGTCCCGAGGGTACAGGAAATGTGAGTGGTTGTGGGGTGGGGAGGCTCTGGAGGTGATCTGGCTGGTTGGGCACCTGCACACTTGGTGTGGCCAGCTCCCCAATATCCCTGCATGGACCAATAGGGCAGGACACCCCAAGTGGGAGGATGGGGAGCACAGGCACAGGGTGAGAGGGCACCCCCCCAGGGGCTGCCTGGTGCTGTCTCTGCCTGCCTGTCCTGTAGCTCAGTGGGGCTGGGCCTTGCCCTCCGTCTTGACTCCTCCAGCCCAGGCCCACCTGAGCTCATGACTTGTGCCCCCAAACCTGAGCTTATGACTCTTTGCCCCTTAACCTGGCATGCCTGTCCCTGGGCCTGCTGGCAAATGCCTGATGAGCCAGTGAGTCCAGATGGAGACAGGAGGGTGGACAGGGATGGAGTGACATGGTGAGGAGCTACTCGGAAGATGCTGAGTGGGGAAAGCAGGGTGGGAACACGGCTGAGCACCCACTAGAGCCTCCTCCTCTCTGGGCTCCTGACTCCTGTCCTCGAGGTGGCAGACACTGAGCCCTTGCCCAGCTCCTCATCAAGTTCAGCAGGTCTCAGGTGGCCTCAGCTGGGTGACGACAGCAGAGGGCTGAGGATGCCCTATGTGGTAGACCATGGCAATGGTGAAGCCTGGGGAGGGAGTAGGCTGCCAACCCTGCCAGGCCACTCCTGCTACTGCCCAGGGATGGGCAGGGTTGGGGCTACTTCTGCCATGGCCCAGACAGATTGGCCTGGGGAGCCTGGGAGGAGAGCAGGAGTATGATGGTGGCCCGGTCAAGACCACAGGAGGAAGGGGCAGCTGGTCGGAGGGCAGTGAGTGCCCAGGATGGGGAGAAGCAGGCAGGGACCCTAGGAGGGGCTGCTTCACAGCCAGCTGGCTTTCTCAGTGTTCCCTGGGTTCAGGGACACAGCAAAAACCCTCCAGTGAAGCCTCACTTTGTGCTCTTGACAGAAAGGACAGGCCAGGATTTCCAAACACACTGGCAGGAAGCATGACTGCCAGGGACGTTTAATCCACGGGGAGAATACATTCCAGCCTCGAGGACAGAATGCAGACTGAGTAGAAGCTGAGGGCCTCTGCGTGGAAGGCAGGGGATGGCTGGTGGGAGTCTGGGTAGAGGACTCCTCACAAGGCCAGCTCCCAGGGTGGGCAGCATGGGTGGGGAGGCTGTCATGGCACACAGGTCGGGGCTCAGTCAAAGGTAGGTCTGTGCCCAGAGGGCCAGTGGTGAGCTGGCACATCTTCCCCAGGGCCACAGGTGCTGCCTTTAATGCCACCAACCCTCAGGATCCCAGGTTGGGCCAGATCGGAGTCAGCCGCACAGCTTGGGCCACAGGGACCCAAGGCTGCCTGTTAAGGCAGGGGCTCAGCGCCAGTGAAGCAAGGCTCTCAGCAGGGGAAGCTCTCCCCTTCTGCCCTTAGTTCCTAAGGAAAAGGGGTGGGAGGCTGGCTGTCCGTGCTGGGGCTGGAGGGCAGTGGTAAGGAGGGCAACTCAGGGTCTGGGGGCTGATGCATGCACCCCAAAGTGAAGAAGCCAGGGGTCCTGTGGTCCTGAGCCCTGGCATATCAGTGCAGCCGGCAGCCGGAGGACGCCTCTCTCTGGGTTCTAGCTTTCAGCTTCTTTAGGCCACCATGGCCAGGGTCCACCAGGAGGCCGCTCCGAGCCGCTGTCCAGGCCTCTTCGTAGCGCTGTTCCTCCAGGCAACGCTGCCCAAAATGCAAGAACACGTGGGCAGTAGGGGCCTGGCCTGGCTGCTCCCACAGACTGCGCTGGGCCAGAGCAGGTGACAGCTCTAGGGCCTGGGTGAAGGCCCGCGCGGCCCCCTCCTTGTCTCTCAGGCCCAGCAGCAGGCGGCCCCTGGAGCAGAAGTCCTCTGCCCGCTCTGACAGGTCACTGTCCCCTGCACCCTCCTGCAGCACTTGGTCCAGGTCCCTGAGTGCCTGGCCAAACTGCTGCAGCTGGCCTAGACAGGTGGCCCGTAGACGCAGATGACAGGTAAGGCTGCCCCCAGCCAGGACAGCCAGCGAGCAGTAGCCTAGCGCTCGCCCGGGCTGCCCTGTGTCCAGGAGTGTGCTGGCTTCCTGGGCTGCAGCCTGTGCAGAAGACAGAGAGGGAGCAGCGTCAGCGTAGGCCACGGGCTCTCACCCACGGAGCCCGTCTGTCCAGGCAGCCTCTGCTGCCCATCCTCCAAGCCTGCCCGGCCCCAGGACAGCACCCTGTTCGCTTCTGCCGGGCAGGATCCTGGGTGCCACTCACCGCCCCAAGATTGGGGGCAGGTTGCAACTTTGCACTAAGGGGTTCTGCTCCTTGGTAACGGCTCGAGCCGCGCAGGCGCAGAGTGGCAGGAAGGCCGTCCGCAAGCGGGGCAAGCACTGCGCAGGAAGCGGGGCGTGACCATTTCCGGCTTGCTTCCGGGGTCGGCCCTTGCCAGTAGGTTGGCAACTACTCGGCCTTTCCAGGTAGCCAAGACAGCCTTGGGGTTTCGGGACCACCGCCTCGCGGGTCTGCCCTAGGGCTCCGCCACCCCCTACCCCCGCCCAACCAGCGAACCCTCAAGCTTCGACATTCCTACTAGCACTCGCTAGAATTCCGAGACCGCCGCCCAATGCTCCCAGAGCTCGGAGAGCCCGCCCAGCCAGCCTCGCCCTTAGACCGGACACTCCGCTCTAGTCGGTATCCCGGCTCTGAACCCCGGCCCAGACCGCAGCTCAACCCCGTGCCCAAGTCTACGACCCTCGGTGCTCGCAGACCTCCGCCCAAGCCCCCAGAGCTCAGACGCGCCGCAGTGGATCTCTCCAGCTCCAAGACCCCCGCCTAGTCACCCACCCCCAGGCTGCCAAGTTCTCAAAGCGCCCCTTCTAGTCCCTTTGCACAGAAACCCGCTCCCAGCCAGGGTTTCTCCCCAAACTCCAAGACCCCAGCTCCAGCCCGCCCTCCTTCCTGTGCAGAGCCCAGCTGGGTTTTAGCGAGCCTCCCAGGCCTCTCCTCTTGGGTCAGAGGTCTCTGTGCTCTCCACTTCCGGGCTCAGAGCCCCCCCCCCCCCCCCCCCCGTCTCTCCTGCGAGGTCTGAGACCCCATCTTGGCCCTTCAGTTCTAGGTCCTCACACCATTGCAGCCTCTGGGTGCCTCTCCCATGCCACAGTGCTTTCCCGCAGCAGGAAGATCCCAACACCTGTCAGCCAGTGGCTTTCAGCTGAAATGCCCAGTGTGGTTCGCTAAAATGCCTAGCATGGTTTGCTAAAATTTCTAGTGCTAAAATGCCTAGTGTGGTTTGTTTCCTGTTGGCTTTGGCTGCTAGAACCCGGGGGGAGGGCATGCAGAGGTCGCATGTGTGACTCTGCGTCTCTCTGGTGTCAAAGCCTGTACTCCTGGTCTGAAGTGACACTGGGGTGGGCTTCCTGCTGGGCCAGGTGCCCTAGGCTGGCCCAGCCACACTCTGGGAGAGGCCCCTCCCCCAAGTCACCTGTGGCTTACACTCCCCCTGTACAGAAGCTGGGAGGTCAGTGGAGCTGTCAGGGCTACAGGGGTCAGCAGCATCATCTTCCCAGTCAGACCTGGACTCTCACATCCCGCAGACCCAGTGGACCAACCCACCGGTGGGGACTGAACTGCCTGAGTGCTGGGCCCAGGAGTTCGAAGTCTGTGGTGTGGGCTGGGGTCAGAAAGGGGCTCCAGTGTCCTGCACACCTGGGTGAGGCTCTGCTGCTCTGAGGGCTGCAGGAAACGAAGCAGGAAACTGAGGTCCTGGGCATCTGTCTCTGCTAGGCACTGCAGATCCTGGGCAGCAGTGGCCGCGTCCCCTTTCTTGATCTGGAGCAGGCCTCTCCGGGCCCTGGCTGCCGCTGATGGGAAGGGCTGTAGGGCTGGTTGCAGGTGGGTACCAGCCTCCTCATACCTGCCTGTGGGGATCCAGGAAGGATGGTCAGCATGGGGCCTGGGCAGGGGATACACAGAGGTGGACATACGACCCTGGGAAGCTGTCACTGCTTTCACTGTCCAGCACTGGCTGGAAGGCCAGCTGATGGGTGCTCAACCCCAGGACAGAGCTGGCTGCACACCAGGAATCCATGTCCACTGTGTGCTGACCTAGCCCCCACCCACTGCAGGACTCCTGGAAGGGGCAGCAGGCTCTGATCTTCCAGGAGGTCACCACAGCCGCCGCTTTCTCTTTGAGTCCTGAGAGCAAGGCTGGGCCTCCCTCAGCAGAGCAGCAGGGGTGAGGAGGCACCCGGAGTCCTGGAGGGCAGGTCAACTGCCCAGCTGCAGCTGATGTAGGCTGGCAGGAAAGAGAATACCTGGCACACAGTTGTGCACAGGACAGGCCTGGCCTCCCTGTTGGCTTAGTGAATGAGGGGCCGAGTGAGGGTCCTTTCATGAAACCCTCACTTTCCTGGTCTGGTGCCAGAAGAGAGGGACAGTGGCTGCATAGCAGGCCCTGTGGGGACCCATGGCCATGGACTAGGGTGGAAGAGCCCAGAGTGGCTGCAGTCTGGGGTTCCCTGTCCTGCACTGCTGAAAGAATGCAGAGGGTCAGGGGTGTTGGCCAGACTGCATCCCTGATCCTGGGCAATCCATACCCAGTGCCACGAGGATGTCTGCAAGGAAGATATGCCAGTCTGGCTGTGCAGCATCAATTGTGTTCAGCACACTGCCCATTGCAAAGAGGCCATGGGCATCCTCATCTGCGAGGGGTGTCCCAGCGTCCAGCAGCTGGCTCAGGAGGGCCCGGCAGTGGGCATGGAGGCCTCGAGTGAGCAGCATCTGGGCTTCTGGCTTCAGAGAGCGTAGCTCAGGGACCACGGTCCTTGGATCGAGCCTCAGGGCAGATGTGACATCGTTCACAGCTCCCTGTGGGGGAGGAGGGCAGAGTGGGTGCAGGGACAGTGGGCAGAGGGCACAGCAGGACAGTAGACTGTCAGGTTCTCATCTTGGGGTCCCAGAGGGGCCCCCCACTAAGTTGCTTCCTGCCCCTCCCTGCTCTCCATGGCTGCAGTCTGCCACCCCCTTCCTGGTCAGGCATCTGAAGAGCCCCGGGGCCCTTTGCTGATCTCTATCCCCTTTGGGAGGCCAGACCCTGTGTCCAGCCACCATCCCCTGGTTTCAGGCTCCCGATATCATCAGTGGCCTGTAGTCCCTGGCAGCTCCCTTCCGTGGGTGGCCTGTCCTCCCAGTGGGTGGGTGGTGATCAGGTGTCCCTCCTGCGCCTGGGGCGTTGGGTTGAGAGGACAAGGCCCAGTGCAGCACAAAGGCATGCGAAAGGTGTGGAGGACAAAGGGAGATCCTGCCCTGGTACTCTGCCCTCGGCTGTTGCCCTGACCAGGACCTGGAAGCACCCAGGGCCTTGGTGATCACTCAATTAATTGATCAGGGTAAGTCATTTGGGCCAGCAACAGGGACTGCTGCAGCCATCTTCCTCCTGCCACACGTCCTGATTGTGCTGTGTGTGCCGCCTTCTCTTCCTACATTTTGGGGTTAATTTTCTGTGATTTACTTTTACTCCTCTATTGGCCTTCTCTCACTTTTCAACTGAGTTCTTGTTCCTTCTAGTTCTTTATGTATTCTGAAAGTGAATTGCTTATCATGTACATGATTTGTAAATATTTTCTCCTGTTGCCTTTTTACTTTATTCATAGCGTTCTTGTATGTACAAAATTTAAAAAATTTTCAAAATCCAATTTATCTCTTGTTTTTGTTACCTGTACCCTTGGCACATATCCAAGCAATCATCACCAAATCCAAAGTCCTGAAGCTTTCTCCTATGACTTCTTTTAAGAGTTTCCAGATTTAGGTTTTTCACTGAGATCTTTGATCTACTTCGAGTTAATTTTTGTAAGTGGTGTGAGCTAAGGATCCAAATTCATTCCTTTGCATATGGTTTTCCCAGCACTGTCTATTGAAGGTGTGCTTCTTCCCCCTGGGGTGGTCTTGGCATCTTATTAAAAATCCTTTTCATTCTGTATGTGAGGGTTTAGTCTTGGACTTTCCATTCTATTGGTCTGTATGTCCTTCTTATGGCAATATCACACCGTTATGATAAAAGTTGCTTGGTAGTAAGTTTAGAAATCAGGAAGCCTGAGTCTTCCAACATTTTTCAAGATTATTTTGGCTATTTAGGGTCCCTTTAGACTCCATGCAAATTTTAGGAATACTTTTTTTCATATTATTACTGCAAAAAACATTGGAATTTTGTGAGGATTATACCAAATCTATAGATAACTGGGTAATATTGACAATAGCATTAAGTCTTTTAATCCATGAATGTGGAGTATATTTACATTTATTTGTCTTTAATTTCCTGGTTAATTTTGAAATATCTTATTTTTGATACTATTGTAAATGGAATTTTGGCCTTAATTTTCTGCTCAGATTGTGCATTTACTGTATTAAATACAACTGCTTTTGATGTGTTGACTCTGTGTCCTGCCACCTGGCTGAATTCACTTATTGGTTCCAACAGGTTTTTCAGACTCTTCAGGGTCTTCTACATATGAAAACCAACCATAGGCAGCATGGATGCTTTTACTTCTTTCCCTCTCATTGGATGTCCTATATTTCTTTTCTTTGCCCAGGTGCGCTGGCTAGGACTTCCCATCCGTGTTTAGCAGGAGTGGCAGGTTCCCCTTCATGCTGTTAATATCTTGTATTGCACTGGTCAGATGTTACATACGGAGCCATCCCCACATCCCATGAGTAAACCCCACTTGGCAGTGGTGTATGAGCCTCTCCCTGTGCTCTGAGGACTGTTTTGCTAGTATTTTGTTGAGGACTTCAGCATAGTATTCATAAAAGGTATTTGTCTGTAGTTTTCTTGTATCACCTGTCTGGTTTTGAAGCCAGGATATTGTTGGGCTCAGAAAGAGGAAGTGTTTTCTGTTCTCTCCTCTTCCATTTTTTTTTTTTTTTTTTTGGTACCAGGCCAGACACTGCAACCTCATGCCCAAGACGGCAGGAACAATTGAACTCACAGCCTCACGCTTGCCAGGCAGGTTCTGTGTCCTCTTCCAATTTTAAAGAAAAGCTTGAGAAGGATTGGTGTTAATGCTGTAAATGTTAGATGAATTCCCCAGTGGCGCTCAGAGGTCCAGAGCTTGTCTTTAGGAGATTTCTGATCTTGGGTTCAATCTCCTACTAGTCATAGGTCTGTTTGGATTATGCTGTTTCTTCGTGACTTCGTCTTGCTAGGTGTTACTTTGTTCAGGTTTGCCCATTTCATCTGTATTATCGAGTCATTCACAGCGCTCTCCCACCCCCCTTTTTGGTGGTACTGGGAATGGAACCCAGGAACTCTACCACTGAGCTGCATCCCCAGCCCTACAGGGCTCCCTTATGACCCTTTTCATTTCTGTAGAATTGGCAGTCACATCTCCATTTTCATTTCTGATTTTTGTAATTTGAGTTCCCTCTCTCCCTCTCTCTCCCTCCCTCCTTCCCTCCCTCTCTGTCTCTCTCCCCATCTAGCTGAAGGTTTGTCAGTTTTGATTTTTAGGCTTTCTTGATTTCTTCCATTGGATAAAAATTTTCTTTTATCAATTGTGTTTACCTCTGAATCTTTATTTCTTTTTGTTAGCTTTGGGTTTCATCTGCTCTTCTTTTAGTTGCTTAAGTTGTACATTTAGGTTGTGAGTTGAGATCTGTCTTGGGTTTTAACCTAAGCATTTATAGCACTAATATTCTCCCTTTGCACTGCTTGGTGATGTCTGATGAGGTTTGGTGGATTGTGTTTTTATCCATCACTCCATATTCTCTGATTTCCCTTGTGGTTTCTTCTTTTCCTTTTCTTTTTTTTTTTTTTTTCTTCTTCTTTTTTTTTTTTTTTTAATCTTTTTGAGCCAGGGTCTCACTATGCAGCTCTGGCTGGCCTTAAACTTACTTTGTAGCCCAGGCTGGTCTCGAACTCCCAACAATCCTCCTGCCTCAGCCTCCTGAGTGCTGGGATTACAGTCATGTGCCACCATGCCCAGTGTGATTTCTTCTTTGATAATTGGTTTCACACCCCTCCTTCTATAGAAGAAGAGACTGAGGCATGAGGAGAAGTAGTTTCTCTGCCATTCCTTGTCTGGCCTGGTCCCATGTCTGGGCTTGGAAGCAGCCCAGGGAGAGGACACAGACCCTACATGGGTGCCCTGAGGTAAGAGCAGGCTGCATGCAGGGTAGCTGCAAACAAGGATCATCCCACAAAATGATTCCCACCATGTGAATGGGATCTCTTCCCACCAGCATGGCCCTCAACACTTTATTTTGAATCGCTGCAGTTTCTATAGAATACCTTAAATGTGGGATATCTCACTTCAAATGTAAGTCCCATGGCCTCCCTTGCTGTGCCCATGGCAGTCTTTACTAATCAATGCCAGCTCTCATTCCTCCGCACTTGCCCTATAAATGCTTTTTAACACAAGGGCCCTTGTAGCCCCCACCAATGTAGGTGAAGACACCTCAGGGCGTCATTCCCCACTGCCACCCTGAGGGCTTGTATGTCTCTCCCTGTGCACTGAGGTTTGCAGTAGAGGAGAGCAGCGCTCCCAGAAAATGGACTATGGGGGTGCAGCCCCTGCTACTGTGGTATAGGTGGGCAGGAGAAATGGGGATCTGATGGGTACCTTGCTGATAGGGGTGGCTGGGCCCTGCTGACTGTCCTCGCTGGAGAAGGAGGTGGTGCCCTGCCCCCACCCCCAGGCGAGGAGGTGGCCTAGCACCTGCAGCTGGTCCAGGGCCAGGTGCACGAGGGCGCGTCCGCACAGAGCCTGCACGTTCCCTGGGTTGGCCCGCAGCATGGAGTTGAAGTCGAACATGGCAGTCTTCTTCTGGCCCAGGAGCCCATAACAGCGGGCCCGGACCAGGAGGGACTCATTGGCTTCACTTCCTGCAGGGCACAGCATCCAGTGTCCTCCGGTGCTCAACTAGGAGTGCACACTCCACTGGGCACCCAGGCACAGGGCTGCATAGGGCAGGCCCGTGCCAGGGAGGGTGCAGGGCAGCACCCTGTGCCTGATGTCCAGGGTGGATGCAAGGTGCCCTTTGAAGGTGGCCCCCATCCTGTCTACTCCATGATCCTCAGACCCCATATGGCTGGTGTACATGGGAGGCCCTACCTGCGGCAAAGATGGCCAGAGAGAGGTAGGTGATGGCCTCCCGGATGTGGGCTCTGCTGTCTGCCCCGCAAGGCCGTGCTCGCAGGATGCTCAGGGCCCTCGAGTGGCAGTGGCCCTGCAGCAGCTGTCGGTCCTCATGGATGAAGACATCCAGTGTGGACTGGAGGCAGGCTGTGTCCCCAGTCTGAACCACCTTCTTCACCAGCTGGGGGACAAAAGCATAGTCACCACCTCTGTCTCCTTCTGCCCCTTGCTGTTCTCCCCAGCACGCACTGCCCTGCCAGGCCCTCACTCTGTCCCAGGAGCCCAGGTGGCTTCCTGTCTCAAGCACTGAGACTCCTGAATTGCAGGCATGGGCACTTGAGCCTTTGAAGGTATTTCACCTCCCCCTCTCCTGGTAGAGTGCGAGCCCCAGAGGTCAGGGACTTTCCCCAGCTTAGAGTGCAAGAAAAGACAGGTGGGTGGGAGAGGGGCCTCTGGGCCTCTCCTGTCCATGGCCACTTCCTGTGTCACGGGGGGCAGAGACCTGCTTTGGTGACCCCATTTGGCAAGGGCACCATATGATAAGCATGAGGAATGCACTTTCAGGCCATCAAGGGATGGAGGTTTGGGGGTGTTTGGAGCCAAAGCACAGGCCGGGGGTCAGGCTGTGCTCTGAATGGGTGAGCCCCCTAGGTGGCTCTGTGGGGAGGGCCAGTGCTGCCCGCGCCAGCTGCTGGGGTAGCTGCTGGTCCTGGGCAGAGTAGGATGGTGGGTTCTGAGTTTCCTTCCTTCTCACCCTTTCCTTCTGTGACATGGGGTGGGGCTTGGACCCCAGACTAAGCCAGGAGTGAGGGGAAGAAAGGGGCTGGCAGGTCCCTCAGCCTGTGTACCAAAGTCTGAACTCCCCCAGCATCATTTGCTGACTTGCATGCCAACAGGTCCTCTGTACCCGAGGCTATGAGGCTCTGCCATCCTGGAAATGGGGGTCTCGGGAACAGCTAATGACTGAGGGCCTAAGGCCTCTCTGCTGCCCAGTCCCCAACCCCAGGCAGGATCAGGTCTGGCTTATGTAGGGGCTTGGAAGAAGCTCAGCCTATGTTCTGTGCTTGGCCCTTTTTCTTCATAACACAGCTAAGGCCAATAGGAATCCCCTGTGGCATGCAGGAAGCCTGTGGGCTCTGGGGTACCTGCTGAAGCTCATTCCCATGACCCACTCTTGAGAGCAGGCACCAAAGAGGAGACTGAGGGTCACAGGAGAGAGGGCCTAGGGCTGTACCAGAGTTGGGGCTGAGCAAGGTTGCTGCAGGGTACAGAGCGGGCCTCCGGAGGTCTGGTGCCCTCCACAGAGCCAGGCCCCATGCCTACCTCTCTGCTGCTGCTGTAGGACCTTCTCACCTGGTTGGCATCATAGGAGAATCCCCTGCGCAGCTGCAGCAGGGCCAGCCGCACCAGCACCGCTGCTGCCTGGGGCCTCCGGGACAGGGCCACCAGCAGGGACTTGTGGGCGTCATCCAGGCGGCCCAGGCGGTACAGGGCATCGGCTGCCAGGAGGCATGAGGCCTCATCCTTGGGGTCCAGCTCCACCAGCAGCGTGGCCAGCTTGTGCACACCGAGGGCGTCCCTGTAGCGAGAGGGCTGCAGTGGGCGGGCTCCCTCCCTGCCCTTTCCATCTGCCCAGGAGGCTGGGCCAGATCCCTGGCCGCCCCTTCCAGTACACCCTCTTGGCCTTCACCCCCACCCTAGGTCTCGCTACCACCCCACAGGCACTCTGCAGCAGGAGGAACCGAGGCAGAGTGGCCAGTGCATGGCTGCCCTGAGACCTGCCCCAGTTTCCCTTGCTGCAGAAACACAGATGAACAATTTGGCTGTTGTTTATAAGCAGGCTGCTCCTGGTCCCTGGGCTAATGTGGCTGCCTTTCTGCAGACTCAGCACCAGGAGTGCAGAACCTGCAGCTGCAGGTTCACCCAGGGGTGGGGCAGGGTGGGGGGCTCCTGAGATCAGGGTTCCAAGGATGAGGAGTTTCCCTGGTCCAAGAACTCCATGCCTGTCTCAGTCTTAAGGACAAAACATTTTGAGACAGGACGTCCTGCACCATGTCTTCCAGTGAATTGTGGAGGATCCCGGCTGGACGAGGCAGTGCTGAACAGGAAAGTTAGGAAATGGGACAGCGAGCTGTTCTGACCCTTAGATAAAAAAGGAAAAGTTTCATGATCTATTGAGTTAAAAACGCACAACATAAAGTGCATATACAGGGCCAACTCCATTCTACGAGATGGGTTTTCTGTGCACAAGGATAAACGGCTACAAGGAAATGCTACCAGGGGGCTGGTACATGAGTTTTACTTTGACCTCTCTGAGTTTCCGATTTCCCTGAAGTTCGTCCGCTGCGCAGCATGTGCTGACGCGGCTTAAGGTCTTAAGACCTAAGTCTGGGACCGAATTGCCGTTGATGCTTAAGGAACTCACCCCGCCACTCTGCCTCAGTTGCCCGTCTGTAAGGAGGAAGCGTGCCCCTGGGTCTCTCTGCCCCGCTAGGTACGAGGCTGTTCTCACCCTTCCTGGGCCCCTGGTCCGTGCGTGTCCGCGGCCCGGCTCCGGCAGCCCAGAACCCGTGCGCGCAGCAGCATTTTGCGGCCCTCCTCCCGCAGCACGGTCCGCAGCAACCCGCGCTGGTTCCAGGGCACCAGAGACTTGGTGGTCAGCAGCGCCTCCTCCAGCCGCAGGCGGCACGCGGTGACATAGTCCAGCGCACCCAGGAACGCGCTGCCCGCCAGCACGCGTACGAGCCCGCGGCCGCACAGTGCGCGGGCGCAGCCCTGGAGGGATGGTGGCCCGCGCGCCACCACCGCCTGGAAGTCCTCGCCCGCGCGCTCCGCCTCGCCCGCGTGCAGCGCGCAGAAGCCGCGCAGGACCAGCAGAGGCGCGCGGTCCCCTGCTCGGTTCTCGGTGCGCCGCGGCCGCAGGAGGCGCTCGCACAGCGCGCGGGCCCCCGCCACGTCTCCGGCTAGCAGCAGGCACTCGGCCAGGCGGGTACCCAGCGTGGGCCTTGCTCCGGGCGGCGCCACGCGGAAAAGCACGCTAAGCGCGCAGGTCACCGGCGCCAGCAGCTCGAGGCCCGCGTCCTCTCGGAGCTCGGGGCGGCCGCGCACGGCTTCCTGGAAGCGAGCGAATCCCTGATCCGCGGCTTCCTGTGCCTGGGCCTGCACACGCACCTGGTCCGCGGCCGACAGCACCGCCTGGAACTGGCGCCGCGCCGCTCGAGGGCTTTCCCCGAAGGCCTCATGCAGATCCTGCAGCATGTCCAGGGCCCGGCCGCCCGTGAGCAAGGCCGCTGCTGCGCGGGTGACCAGCAGGGCGGCCCGGTGCTCACCTGGGGAGAGAAACAGAGGTGCTGATTCTTCCGGCCGACCTCTCCTGTATTGTGAGCCCTCCGAAGAACTACCGGGGTATCACCCTCGGCCGTGACGGGACAGGATCAGGGCCAGGACCACGACCAGGGATGGGCAGCTCTGCATGGCCCCAGCAAGGTATCCAACGCTTTGTCACTTTTCAGCCCCGATGGGAATGTGTGTATAACGCTTTGTAATGGTGGATTTTAGGGTTCACTTTACTCTTCAGGAGTTTAGCACACCTGTCCCACCAAGGTCAGAGCTAAGGACTGACTCTGACTTTTGTCGGGCCATTGCTCCTGGGCACCATTGTTCCTGCCTTCGTGGGTCCCCTCTCTGGAACACAAGATCTTCTGTATCCTGTCCAAGAAAGGAGGTGATGCCTACAGTGCTGCTGAGTGGATGATCTGAGCTCTTACTGACCCTCACCAGGTGTGTTTCCTTTTCTGCGTTAGGGTGGGGATTATCAGTCTACAGCTGCAGCAGCCTGCGGGCTAATTATAAGTACAGTGTCACTGAGGGAAGGATAAAAAGCATGTTGTACTCCACGCCAGAGCAATGAAACAATCAACCAATGAATCAACAAACCAGTGATCCATCTGTTCATCCAACCAACCAACCAATGAATGAACCATCCATACAGTGTATCATCAAACTAACCAATGAACTAACCAACCAACCATTAACCAACCAATGAATCAATGAACAAACCAAGCAACCAATAAATTACTGACCAACTAATGAGCCACCCACCCACCCAACCAACCAACAAATTAACCAACCAATGAAACAACCAACCAGCCAACCAACCCACCTACCAACCAAGCAACCAAACAACTAGAGTCCCCTGGTCTAGTCCTGGTGGCTGATTACAAGGTCACCCTGTCTGGTTCTGGTGGGTAAAGCCAGAAAATGTTGGGCACTCTCTATCAGTGGCTGGCTGTAATACAGAAAGGGCTATAACCTTGATTTTTGCAATAGTTTGCGAATCTAAGGAGTTACAGTGGGAGGAGAGCCCTGGGGTGGATGGGGTGCAGCTAGTTACTCACATGAAAGTGTGGTCTCTCTTCCTAAGCCTTTAATTACGCATAGTAGACTTCTTAGTATTGCTCCACAGGTCACCAATGCTCTGCTCATGTTTCTTGTGCTCTTTATATCAGATCATTCAGTTTTGCTGACTTTTCTGCTCCCTCAATTATTTTGATACCTTTTTCCATTTCAGCCGTCAGAATTTTCAGTTCTAGGTTGCCACTGTGTTCTGTCTCTCTTCCTCCTCCTCTACCTACCTCTTCTTTCTCTCCTTCTTCCTGTAAGCATGCAGACCTCCCCTCCCATATCCCTGCCTTTCCAGGCTTAGTTTCCAGGCTGCCTGTGTGCAGCTGCTGTCCAGTGCCTTCAGATAGCTGCTTTTGCTGTTTTATTGACTTGTGTGACCGTTACCTGCAGGATGCATACCCAGTCAAGCTCTGCCACCTCTACTAGGAGCCAGATCTTCTATGATTAGATTTAACGGTTTTGACACCCCAGGGAAGGTATGTAAAGAGGCTATCCCATTGTTTAAATTTTCATTTTCCCAATTACTCATGAGGTTCATTAATTTTTTCCCAATCTGGTGAGTAGAAAGAAAATAGTTTCTCATTGTTTAAATTAGCATTTGTCTCATTACCGTGATGGTGAGTATTTTTCACATGTTTTATTAGCCATCTGTGTTTTCTCTTTTGGGAAATGTTTTTGCCAATTCTTTTATTGGATTTTTCTTATCGATATGAAGGAACTCTTAAGTTGCTCTGCATACTAATTTTTTGTGCATTGTATATTTGTAAATTACTTTCTCTCTGGGGATTGTCCTTCCATTTTCTATACCTATGGACAAAACAAAGCTTCAACAATTTAATAAAATCTCACATGTCAAATCTGCCTTTATTATTTCTACTTTTTGTATCTTGAAGTGCCCAAGTATACATGGAAGTCTTCATAATAGTCCTTTGTATTTGTTTTCAGAAACTGAAATTTAGTATTCATGTAATCCTAGGGATTTACTTTTCTGCATAGCATCAGTTGGGAAGTGTTCATGGTTCTGTTTCCCCTAGAGACCTGCAGTGCCCACTCTGACATATGTGAGGCTTTAGATACATGTGTGTCTCAGCCCAGATGCTTGCTTGTTTTCTTGGGCTTTCTATCTGTCCCTTAGGTCAAGACCATCTGTGCTGATCGGGATGACTTTGTCCACTGGTAGAGCAAGCTCCCCTTCCTTTATCTTCCCTTACCCTCTCTTCCTCTTTTCTCACCCTCTTCCTCCTCCTCTGCCTTCTTTTGTGTCTTTATCATTATTGACCCATTGGTCCTTATTATAATATCAAATCTTTCTGACAATGGACATTGCACATCTTTGCAATTATATAGGTATTCTTTTTTAAATAGAGTTTTATACTTTTCTCCATGAAATCATGTGACTCTTCAAATAAGAATATTTTCTGCTGCTATGGTAAATAATATATTTTTAAATGATAGAATTTCCATTGGTTCCTGGAGTTGATACATGTAAGTGAATGTGGGAATCCCATTGAATTCTTTTGCCGTATCTAATACTTTCTGGCTGTGTCCTTTGAGGTTTCTAGAAAGCTAATCCTATTGTCTGGGATAGTGATATCTTTGTTGTTTTCTTTCTAGCCTTGCTTGTTCTGTTTTCTTATCATAGTGCCTTTGCTCGAATCTCTAGTATAGCAATGACCAGTGGGAGACTGGGCAGCTGCCTCACTCCTGGTTTGATTGGTTAACTGGTTTTTGGTGGTACTGGGGACTGAACCCAGGGCCTTCACACTGAGCACATCCTCAGCCCTTTTAAAAGGTTTTTCTTTCTACTTTGAAGTAGAGTCTTGCCAAGTCTCCAAGCTGATCCTCTTGCCACAGTTTCCCAATCTGCCACACGCCTGGCTTCATTATTGGTTTTAAATGGGAGACTTCTAAAATGTTACCATTAAGTATGACATTTATGGTGGGTTTTTAATAGATGTTATCTTTTTCAATTAAGTAAGTTTTCTTCTACTCAGGGGCTATTAAAATTTGGGGGGTGATAATGTAAAATATTTTGTAAATCTATTGAAATGACCATACATTTTTCTTTATTCCATTATTGAATTTAGTAGGTTACATTATTATGGAAGCATAAAACTTAAGTCCTGCCTAATTTAACTGAGTTTTGGCTAAAACTTACATCCTGGCCAAGATATGTGGCCAACCTAAGTGTCCATCGGTAGACAAATTGCAAAAGAAAACATGGTGTATGTATACAATGAAATTCCATTTGGCCTGTTACAGTTAGGCAGGAGAAATAAATTCGGGTATTTATTGCAGAATAGAGTGATTTTTAGACAATGATGATGTACTATATACTTCAAAATGGATAGAAGAGAGAATTTTGAATGTTGCACCATGAATAAGTGATAAATGTCTGAGGGGATACATAGGCTAATGACTGATGATACAATATATGCATCTATCAAAAGAATCACATTCTACCCTATACATTTATACAATGGCTATGTGACAGTTTGAGAAAGAAGCCAGTGCTTTGCACCAGTCAGAGTTCTATCAGTTAAGTACTGCTGCATAACAAGCCACCGCAAAACAGTCTCAAACGGCAGCCTTTCCCATTGCCGTGGTCCACCTGTCTGGGCTGAGCCAACATGGCAGTTCCTGCGTGGGTCTGGCCTGGGCTCACCAGGGGCTGCACAGAGCAGGTGGGTCCTGCAGGCCTCGCTCCAAGTGTGCCTGCAGAGACTCTGCAGTAGCTTAGAAGCTTCCCCAAAGCCTACAGCTGAAGCTGAGTCCCAGCCTGCTGGGGTGCTGTCGGGAGCTGTGCAGCCTTTAGGAGATGAGGCCTCTTTGGAAACTTCTGGCCATAAGGGCTGCCCTGGAGAGGGTAGGACCCTGGGCCTCCTCTTGCTGTCGCTTCTCCAGCCAGCATGAGGGTAGCAGCTTCCTCAACACACTTCTGTGCTACAGTGTGCTACCTCACACAGGCCCAGAGCCACAGGGCCACCTGGCCAAAACTTAGAACCCAAGTGCACCTTCCCTCTCTTAAAGTTGGTCATTTCAGGCATTTTGTTGCAGTAACGGAAAGCAGAGTAGCACAGAGTCTCCCATTTTTCTCAACTGGGAATGGTCCCCACACAATATTCCCTCCACCTTATTCCACTGGTCCAAAAGCCACAAAGCCAGGCCTGCATCTGCTCTGGCTGGGAGAAGCTGGAGCCAGGCCTGCACTGCTCACTTGCCCTGCTGTTCTTACGGAGAACCTCCACTGAGCAAGGATGGCACTTTCTCGGGAAGCCATGGTGCCTTGTGCCCACCTATGGGGCACCAGGATGTGTGAGTCAAGCTGGGTTTATCCTGTACCCTGGCATTATCCCTGTGTCCATTTGCCCAGCTTGTTGTAGGAGCATTTATTTATTTACTTCTCGTATAACCACGTTTGTGTGATGATTGCCCTGGCAACACAGTCCCACTGATGTGGTTCCTGGGGAAGGCACCTCCTGCCGTGTGCCAAACTCTGGTGACATTCCAGTCTGTCTCTTTCCCTCAAACACCCTCAGTGTCAACCATTGGAGAAGAGCCCTCTGAGGCTGCGGCCAAATGAACATTCCTCTCATAACTGGCCAGGTACTGTGATCATGCAAGCAGAAAGCTGACAATACCCCTGGGGGTGTCAAAAACCCTGACATCCCTTTGTTGTCTGCTTCTCCCCATAGTCTGGGATCCAAGTGAATGCTAAAAATAATTCTCAACCTTCCTTCGCCACCAGCACTGTGCCACCCTCAGACCTGTCCCCAGTCGTCCTTTTAGCACTGACGACTCCTGCGCATCGGTCTGCTCCTCTCCTGTCATGGTCTGTCTTCTGAACCATGACCCCAGTGCCCACCTGTAGATGCCCAGCCTCTTGGTCTCTTAGCCCTCAGGTTCTGTCTTCTCTCTGGTTCCAAGGGTGCACCCCACATACCAGCTGGAACACGCTCAGCACGAGTTCTGAGCTGTTTTCCAAGTTCTGCCCCGACCGCCCTGCTGTTTTTAACCTTCAGTGGCTGTGAGGGCAAAGCCAAATTCCCTCGGAGGCCAGCAGAACTTGGCCACAGCTACTGTGCAGCACACCCCTGCCCCCATCTTTTAATGGCCACCATGGTCCAATTGGTGTCAAGGACATCCCAAGCCCTGTCTTCCCCAGGACCTGGGCAGCCCCACCTCTCTTCTTGGGCCCTTCAGTGTCCAGTCACTCGCTTGTCACCTCCTCCCTGAAGCCCCTTGTTCCCTGCAGAGCAGTACCTCATGGTCCATTTACAAAGCGAGGGTTGCATTGGACCCTCTTGGGAGCTCTGGACTGTTTTGTCACTCTGGTTTTTCCAGCCACGGGACAAGCCCACCACAGTAGGGCTTAATTGTGGCCGGAGTGACGGTGGCCACCCTGGCCCTGATAGGGTGGTTGTGACTCCCTCTCTGTAATGGTTGATACATTGTGTCAACTTGAGAAATTTAGAAGTTTAATTAAGCCACTCTGCAGGGTGCCAGGGTCTTTACTTTGTAACATCCTTAGCCTGTGCAAGAGGAGGGCATGGAGATGTGAATGCTCAATCCTCCCTGGGGGAAGGTAGCCTGATTACAACATAAGGGAGGAGAGCAGGCTTGTTCCCCCTTTTGCTCCTGTTGCTTTTGCTGTCTTCTACTGCCTTGAACTGTTGCCCTCTGCCACGTGCCACCCTTCCTTGGAGCCAGCTGACTATGGAATGAAACCTTCACAAACTGTGAGCTAAATAAACCTTTTCTTCCTTAATTTTGGGTGTTGAGTATTTTGTCTTAGCAAGGAGAAAAAAGTAACTAATACACTCTCCTACCTTTGGGTCCGCTGCCTGTCAGATCAGACTGCAAGGCCCGGCTGCACATGACCAAGCAGTCCTCGTAGCTGCCGCGGAGGAGCAGGGTGTCAGGAGACAGGGTGTCGCTCCAGGGGCCCCCAGGGTCCAGGGCTGCCAGAAGTCCCTGGCAGTCAGTGTCCTGCTGGCCGGCGCTGTCTGTGGCCTCTGCATGCCCTGAGATGTGGCTCCGCAGGGTGCTAAGCAGTGTGGGGAGGTAGGGCTGCTGGTGGGTACGGATGAATGTCACTGTGCGCCTGGCATCTGAGGCAAAGGCCTGCAGGTAGTTGGCCACGCCGTCGCCCGCTGGCTCCCTGGACAAGACGAGGGCCAGGGCGCGGGTCAGCTGCAGCTCCAGTGCCTGTGGTGAGTGGGTGTCCAGCAGGGCGTCGCAGCGCTGCACCACCTCCCTGCGGTGCCCACAGGCCAGCAGGCCAGCCAGTGAGTGCAGGATGGCAGCTGGGTGGTCTGGACAGAGGGCTCCCAGGAAGGCAGAGGCCAGAGCCCCCGTCAGTGAGACCACCGCCATGCCATCCCAGAGGACGGTCGGGATCTGGCTGTCCCCACGGCACCAGGCCTCCAGGGTGGCCACCACAGGTGCCCCCCGGGCCTCAGCCAGTGCTGCCCACACAGTCCTTAGGGCTGAGGGGGCGTGGCAGCTGAAGGCAGCCAGGTAGAAAGCTGTGGCCAGGTGCGGCTCCCCCAGAGCCAGCTGCTGGTCCCCCTCCCGGCAGAGGCAGGCCACAAGCTCCTGGGCTGACATCACGTCTGTGGCACCTGCTGGCCCATGTCTGGTCCTCGGGCACCTGGAGGAGGGGGCAGTGGTTAGCACTCAGCCCTTGGGCCCTGTGCCACCAAGCCCACCTGACCTCAGCCTCTCCCTTCCATGAAGAGCCAGGGTCAGGATGATCTGGGACCCAGGCACTAGACACCGGGTGCTCCCTCGGCTACCCATTTTCGCGATGAGGTGTCTGTCAGGGCCTCCAGACCACATTCCCTCACCCTGCTACTTTCCGCCTCTGCCTCCTCCTGAAGGAAATGGGACAGCACACACCCAGTGGGTTATTCTAAGAGCACCTGGGCCCTGAAGCCAGGGTGTGGAGGACAGGGGTGGACTAAGGGTTTACGGACTCTAGCCAGGGTGACCAGAGGGTTGATGCCTGACCCAGGTGGCCTGAGGGATGGGGGCCTGGCCAGGGTGACCTGGCTTTCCTGCCCTCCTAGCAGCACATGGCTCCCCAGGAAGGTGAGACCTGCAGGCTTCAGGGCTCCGCCAGGGCCACTTCTGCCCCCTGCCCACCCCTGGGGATACAGGCTAGGCTGGGGTGCTTGGGTTGCAGGGCACCTGCCTGGCCTTAGGTGGGGCAGAGTGATTCTGGTTGACAACACTAGGCTCTGTTCTGGGGTGGGGTCCCTAGGACCAGCACTACTGCCCATCCCCACCTGGGGACCAACTTCTCAGGACCCCTCTTTGGTCTCAGTGCTGGCTCAAAGAAGCCTTGAGCCTCCCAGGTGCAGACAGACACACACGTGCACACCCCTCACTCAGCACATCACACTTGCCTGGGACTTCTGTGCTGCCAGCTATGTGCTGGGCAAGGGAAGGGCCCTGTTCCCAGTCCTTCTCAGCCGGCCTGGGCTGTGCTGGGCTCTTGCAGATGCCTGGCCCGGCCCAGAGAAATGGCTGGCCCTGAAAGCAGATCCTGTTTCCTGGGAGAGCGTCAACAGCTGCTCTTCGGCGCCTCCTGTGGCTGACGCCCAGGGGAGGCCACAGCCCCCTCTCTCTCCCCGCTGCCAGTGGGGACAGGGAGGACATCCTCCTGCAGGGACAGGCCTAGGCCCAGGACAGGCTTAGACAGAGCAGCCCGAGTTTGGGGGGCACAGGGGTGTGGTGCCTCTGGGCCCCAGGGTAGAGCTACCAGCTCCAGGGCTAACCCTGCCCAGCTCTGTATTTCTACCCCAGAACTCTGCCTTAGCTGCTTTGCAGGCCCCTTCACTCTTTCCCTCTCTCTCAGGGCCTTGTGGCCCTGGGGTCCTGTGTATCCCCTACCTGCCTTGGATTCCTTTCCTGGAAGCTATTTCCACCCTGGGCAAGTGGGACTGGATTCTTGTGGCCACACCACTGACTCCCTGTGCCTCCCACCCTCTGGCCCCCTGGCCTCCTAGGGTAGACCTAGGGATCTGGACAGAGAGCCCAGATCTGTCTCCTGCATCTGCCCAGGTGCAGAGAGCCCAAGGACCAGTAGGCCTGTCCATCTGGCCAGGTGTGATCACAGCCCCATCTGAGGGCAGCACACCTGTGCAGGTGGCCTGAGGGGCCACCTGGGCCACAGCCTGGGCTGGGCAAGGGCCAAGCCTGTGGTCTTGGGGTGCCAGGATCCATGCCAGCTGCAGCTACTCAGATTTGTGTCACTTTGATCCTTTACAGGATCTGTACCACGTGTGACTGCAATTGGCACCCTGGGCATGGCTGAGCCTGTCAAAACCATGACAGGGCGGGATGGAGTGGGCAGGGGGTCCACAGCTCACCCAAAGCCTTAAGAGGAAAGGGATTTCACTTATACTGCCCTGAACATCCCGCTGCATTAGAACTGGGGACCTTTGCGTGGGAATCAGCCCCTCCCTGATGACACTTGTCACCACAGACCTTGAGATAGCAGTGGGGTCCCTTGGCCCTAATGACTGCTGAAGTCCCCCAAGGTTGCCTGAGGGGACCAGGCCCTCCCTACTCTGGGAGACTTGTTGAGCGCAGAGCCAGCATGAGATGTTGGGAACTGGAGCCATGTAGGAGGAAGGAGCCGGCATGCCTGAGTGCCCAGGACCAGCTCTCTTCCTCATACTTGCTGGAGGGCAGGCGGTGGACTCAGCAGTCACCTCCCAGCTCGAGGATCTTGGGGCACCAGGCTGGGCATGGAGAGACATTCTCCAGGGACCCCTCCCAGCTCTTCCTGGCTCTCAGTGTCTTTGGGGATGGGGGGGGTGAGGAAAGGCTGGGCACACGTGAACCAGGGGAGGAGGTCAGTGACCACCATGCCTCCTTGCCCTTGGTACCCAAGTCAGGATGCTGAGGCCCAGTCCCAGCACAGGGCCCAGTGAGTAGAAAGCAGTTCTGGGCCCAGAGTGGCCAGTGAGGACCACAGCCTGGGAACAGTCCCTCCCTACCAGGTGGGTCCCCTCTCCATACCTAGGGCCACTCCTGCTAGCCCAGAGGGGGCTGGTAGGTCCTGTCCATCACCAGCCCTGGGTACCCCAAGCCACGTGGAATGAGTTCTGAGCTGGCTGTTAGTGGCATGTGGTTTCCCCAAATTCCCTGGCCACCTGGGGTGACCCCTGTCTCTTGCTGTAGACCCTGCCATCTAGCCTAGGACAGCCCAGTTAGACAGAGGTGAGCTGGGCCCAGGACCACACCTAAGACCTCAAGACAAGACCTGAGCCCTCTCCTGGCCCTGCTCATCAGAGCTGGAGTCCCACCCATGTCAGCCAGGGCCCACTCTGTGCCAAGCCCAGGTACTCTTCAGGGCTGTGTCCTCTGACCCCTGGTTCAGGACACCCTGCCCCACGATCCTGCACATCCCATCCCTGGCAGCCCCGGAGCTGGGAGGTTTACCTGGGCCGGTGTTTGGGGACCTGGGAAGATCTAGGCTCAGGCCTCGCTGTCACCAGGTGAAATTTCAGCTTCTGTGCAACCAAAGATCAGGGATTCTGGCGGATAAAGGAGCCCTGTGCTCTGGGTCAATGCCCAGGCTCAAGACACCTCCTTCCTTGCAGCCTGTGAGCCCAGCTTCCTGCATCCTGGGGGTGGGGGTGCCTGCATTTGCACAGAGCTGGCACCTCCTCCTGTCCCCTGGGGCTCCTGTTCACACCCCTGATCAATAATGCAGCAGCAGGAGCCTCCCTGGCCTGCACCCACCACCTGCTGTTGCTCTGTGCTTCGGTCACAGGGCAGGTATAGTTGTGGTTTTGGGAGCCCCCTGCTCTGGGGCTGATGAGGGTGCTGGTCCTGTGAGGAGGACTCAGTGTCCACGTCCTGGCACTGACTGGATCAGGCTGGTCTGCTCAGCAGGCACAGGTTCTGAGGCTGGGGCTGTGGATCTGGATCACTGGGTCTTGGGCGACAGGCCACAGTGAGGAGGGCACAGCTGTACTCACACCCATGCCCTCCTACAGTTCACCCATGCTGCCGTAGCCCTCTCCCTGCCTGCATGGAGGACCCACTATTGCACACGCAGCCCGCCCAGCTCCTGCCTGGGGATCTACCTGTCCCTCTCCTGATACCTCAGCACTGAGCCTAGCCATGCTGGCCCCTGGCAGTGACCAGCCTTCCTGCTCTCTCACAAGCTAGTTCCTGCCCCCAGGCTTTTGCATAGCCTCCCCTATCTCTCCAAACATCTTCCTGCCTCCTCCTCACTTCCCTGAAGTCTGAGCTCAGTCCCCCTCATTACACAGGCTGCAGCTACCTCGCCTGTCTGCAACAGAGCCTCTGTTCCTTCCTGCCCCCCTGATTCTTCACTCTTGGCTGTCCTTGGTACATTGGCCCAGAAGGGCAGGAGCAGCAGGTGCCTGGCAAGTATCACATGAAGGGAGGAGGGCAGAAGGGATGGTGCAGGTGTATCAAGATCTCTGTGCTACCCTGTGGGGACACCCTGGGTCCCTGATGTCAGCAGACCCCAAACTCCACACCTTAAACAGAGCCTGCCTGCTGATGCTGGGGACAGTGGATTCCAGGAACTGATACCTTTAAAACCAGGAGCTTCCAGAAGTTCGTGTGCCCCACCCCCCCAGCCGCCCAAATTTCTCCTTTGCCTTTTTTCCCCCACCCAGGAAAGTTTGTACCAACAGGGGACAGGGAGAGATTGATGGCGCTGTGCTGGGAGCCAGCCCCGCAGTTTGTGTACACAGCCTATATTGGTTTGAACTAACGAAGTTTATCAGCCAGGCAGCCGGGAATCATTAATCATACAGAAAAATAACACAGTGAAATGACTTTTCAAAATACCATCGGTATAATTATCATCTTGCCTGTTACACTAAATGCCACCATTTATATCTGTGCTACTTCAGTATGCAAACAGTAATTAACGTGGTAATGAACCAGGGGCTCCAGAGCCTCCCCTCCCCAAGCTAATTTGCATGTTAATTATCATTAGCGACCAGGGAAACAAGTTATAAACAGCCTAATTAGCAGCCAGATCATTTTTACAAGAAATGGTGTGCACTTTGACATGGGGGCGAGTGTGAGATTGATGAGATCAGGCAAGGCGGCCCCTGTGCTTGGCTGGTGGGGGCGGGGTGTCCTCCATGCATGGCCTCAGTGGTCAGGGTGGCACTGAGAACAGGGACAGGGCATGGGCAAGGTGTGGAGGGGGCTGTGTTTTCAGCCTGCTTGCAGGCAATTCAGGCCAAGGTCACTGATGGAGGAAAACAGTCCTGACTTTTGCTAAAACACCAGGATGATGCTGTCTACACAGGTGCAGCAGGGTCAAGTGGACAGAAAGCTCCCAAGAGGGCACAGCAGAGGGGCTTGTGGCTCCCTAGGTTCTGGCTGGGACAGGCTGGGGCTCTTCTCTGACCTGGCTCCATGGGACTCTTGCTACCACTGGATGAGACAGCCAGTGCCAGGCCCAAGGACCAGCTGAAGTTTATCACCAATGCAAAATTCTCCCTGGGCCAAGCAGGGCTTTGTTCCTTACAGGAGGCCATGTTTGCTGAGCTCTTGCACCAGGCCAGCCCTGTGTGCCGCTCACGGGATGGTGCTGTGAGGGTTGAGAGATGCTCCGTTTCAGGCACTGTCATGGTTTTGGGCTTATTGCAAGGGGGAACAATATAATACAGGACACATATCTTATAAGATTATTTATAATAGTCACCCAAAGAATCATATACAAGAGAGTGCAGGAGATGTGTCCACACACTATAGACTAAGAAGTCTAGCTGAAGGCCTGGATCCCACAGAAATGTCCTGCATGAGTCCAGCTGAAGACCTAGAGCCCATAACAATGCCTCCCACCAGTCCAACTGGAGGCCTAGAGCCCACGACAACAGTCCATGCAGGCGTGTTTCACGGATCTGCGCTGGAAAGGCCCAAAGGTCAGTTGTAAAGGTTAGAAAGTCCGTGCCTGCGGGATGAAGGATCTGTGCTAGCAGGTAGAAGGGTCTGCACTGGAGCCAGGAATTGATACTCAAAGTAGGAACTAGAGCTCCCCTGAAAAGAACCACAGCCATCCTTAAGAACAGTGAGGTCCTGAGCTTCTCTAGTGATGAGGACAGCCAAGTTCCCTTCAGGAAAGCCAATGCAGCAAGCTTCTCTAGGAGACTGAGCAGGTCACCATCTTCCCCTCTGGAGCCAGGAAGTGATGCTCAAAGTGAGGACCAGAGCTCCTCCAAAGGGAACCGAAGCTATTTTCACTGCCAATGAGGCCCTGAGCTCCTTGGAGGATGAAAATAGCCAAGTTCATCAGGAAAGCCAGCATGATGAGCTCCTCCAACAGAACCAACATCTCCTTGAAGGTTCTACCAGCTCCCAACAGTCTCTCTTCTTTTCCAGTTCTGCCCTCTTATGTTGCTGGCAACAATCCCCCAGGTGGGCTTGGGCTTCCCACACCCAGCACCACAGTGAGTCAGTTCAGCTGGGTGTTACAAGTTGACCACCAGTTGTCAATCCACAGGCACAGAGGAGAGGGACCCTGCCATGGCTGCAGCCCCAAGGTGGCTGGTGAACCCTAGGCTGTTGTCAGTACTGGGCCCTCTGCTGTCCTTTGGATGCTCCAGGTGGCTCCTGCCCCAGGGGCTTTGCCCCCACTGCCTCCACAGTGCCTGTGTGGTGACCCCACTCGAGTCTCTGCTAGGTGCCTCCTCTTCAGAGATGGCCCAACTACCCTACCCCAAGCCCATCTGTCCTCCATCCCTACCCTTCTTTTGTCCTCTGTCCTGTCTTACAGGGCAGGGAGCCCTCTACTGACCACCATCTCCTCAGAGGCCACACACTGGAGGGAGTGATGGTGTCAGAGTCTGGCTGTATGTCTCCTGGGGTGCCCTGGAGTGGCCTGGGCTCTAGGAAAGGGCTGTGTCACTTAACTTTGCCACTGAAGTTTTGCGTGCTGCCTGCAGAGCAGATGCAGCCCTGGTCAGCATGGGAGCACATGGCCAGCTCGTCAGCACCTAGGCCTAGGAGGCTGGCAGGAGACCTGGCCTTTGCACAGACACCGCCATGTCCATTGTGGGCCTGGACCTCATGGCCTCAGCTGACGGGGAAGGCACCTGTCACCTCTGCTGGGCTCTGCCCACCACCCACAGGGATGCTGTGGCCATGCTTTGGGAGTTAGGATGGTGGGTGACCACCTGTCCTTTTCTATGAGCCACAGGAGGCACAGGGCCATGGATCAGGTCCATGGGGACAACCTTCCTCTCTCCCCACCCTGTCTGTCTGTCCCCACTCTGTCCCTCTGTCCCTGCTCCTGGTCTGCACTCTCGGCCTTTGGGCTGTGTGGCTGGTGGGCATCAGGGAGGTGATGCTCAGCTTCAGTGGGTCAGGGGTCTGTGGGTCAGGATGGCAGCAGGGGCCACCTCTGCCTCCGGCCAGCAGTAGAAACTGCAGAGGACACAACAGCCTCAGGGTGGGGTGTCTCATTGAGGGCTAGGGTCCCTCGGAGCTGTATGGGACCCTGCTGGAGACCAGGCAGGAACCTAACAATGGCAGAGCTGCTGTGGTGCCTGGCGCAGATCCCCATGGAGCCAGAGTCCTACAGCTGAGAGCAAGAGCTAGGAACTGAGGTGGGACTTGGGTGCCTGGGACTCTTGGCCCTGGGTGACCCCCAATTCCTGACAGAGGAGTGCAGCTGTGGATCTGGCAGGAACCTCAGCTGAGGAGGTACTGGGCACCGGGGGCTCTGTTCTTGGGGTTCTCCCCAGTTTTCTTGGTCTTATAAGCAGGGCTGGCTCAGCCTGGCTGGTGGGACATTGAGGCCCTGTTCTGTGGGAGCCTGGGATCCCACAGACTCTGCAGGGCATCCCCAGGTCTGGGCCAGATTGAATAGGACTGCTGGCTTTGTGCTCCTCTGGCCCGGGACACTTGGCCCCAGTGCGAGCCCTGAACGTCCCTTTGGAGTAAGGGGGTGGTGATATGAAATCAGAGGTCAGAGGGCTGAGGGCCTCCAGGAGGCTCCCATAGCACAGGGCTGAGGAGGAGGCCCAGGAGACGCATGGGTGGGGCTGCTCAGGAGCCGCCCTGCAGTGCAAATGTGGTTGTCTGGGGCCTGGCTAAGGCTTTGAGGCCCCACTGAGAGTGGGTACCACCATATAGGTGCTGCCAGCAGAGGGCACTGCACCCCGAAGCCTGTGCTCCTCTCTGTCCCCAGGCATCATAGGTGGGGTTTCCAGGGCAGGAACCAGCCTCTCTATTCTCTGGGGGGCTGGGGAGGACGCTGTGCTCTCCAGAGCAGGGGCCAGGAATACAGAGGGCACCCACAAAGGTGGGAGGGACATAAAACCAGGATGGGAGGGCGCCAAAGCCACCAGCCCCTTGTCTCAGGGACCTGCAGCCCTTTGGAGGGCAGCAACACAGGAGCACAGAGCTGCTGGTCACAAATCAGACTAAAGTGGTGGCTCTTGCCTCTCTGCCTTGGATCCTGGGGCTGCCTGCAGGCAAGTCTGACTCTGCAGACGTGGGTTCCCTGAGTCTGCATGGGCAGGGTCTCCAGAGAGCAGTACTGGTGCACAGAGGACTTCATGGCGGGGGTCTTGAGTTGTCCCACCGACATCCTGGCCTGCGCCACATGTACCACGTGCTGTCCCTCAGCCTTGCCAGCTACTCCCATCACCGGAGTGCCCTAAGCCTGCAGCTTGTCCTGATACTCTCCAGACCTCAGCCTCTGGTGCTCCTCCTGGTCCTGTCCCCAGCCCGTGTCCCTGTCTGGCTGCCTGTATGGCCCACCTCCAGCTATGCACTGTGGGCCTGATGTCTGAGCAGCTGGCTGGTAGGCAGCAAATGCTCCCTGACTGCCGTCAAGGTGTGGGTTGTGTCCAGCTTCAGGTGCACCCTGCTGAGCACCAGTGCTAGTGTTCAGCACAGTCTTTCTGGCCTCTGTCCAGTTGGGCTGGCTCTCCTGAGTAAAGTCAGCAGCCAGGGACAATGGCACCAGTCACTGTCACTGACGCATGGCGATCACAGGTGCTACCCTTCCCTGTGCCAGGGGCCTTCTACCTGCGGGGCTGTGGGGTTCCACACTGCCCAGGGCCGTAAGGGCAACACAAGGTGCTCTTCATCTTTACCTCATCATCTCTCTTGATCTCGTCCAATGGCCTTCTGATAGCACTGTTGGGTAGGTCAGCTTTCCCATGACTGAGACCAAGAGCTGGCTTGACAGCACACTGAAAGGAGCCGGGCTTTAGTGTGGCTCATGGTTTCAGGGGTTCAGTTCATGGTCACCAGCTCCAGAGCAGAAGCAGCACTAGCGGAAGGGTGTGGGGGAGCAAGGAAGCTTAAATCACAGTGCACAGGAAGTAGAGCAGGTGGACAGAGCCAGAGAGGATGAGGAGAGGGAGAGACCAGAGGCTCTGAGGCCGCACCTCCACAGTCCAGCTGGACACCCCAGAATCAAGTTGATGCCCTGCCCTCACCACTGGGTCTAAAGTTTCTAAACTCTGACTGGGATCTGCCACCCTCAGCACATGTGTGAGCCAGCTGGGTTCTTTTCCAGCGCTGTTTCTGGTGGGATGTGGCTCAGTGTTGGCCATGAGTGCCCAACCCCTGGGCTGAGGGCTTGGCCCACCCCACTCTGCTCTCAGGCTCAGACTGGAGCTCAGCTGGAGGATCTCCTGGCCACTCAGACACTGCTGTGCCTTCCCTGCGCAGCCCAAGTTTCTGGCCCTGTCCCCGTGCTCTGAGGGTGCCCCACTTGCAGTGCCTGAGGAAAGCAGAGCCCACACTCGGCCTGGGGCCGCTCAGAGCAAAGGCTCTGTCCCCTGTTGCCCTTTGCCTGCTTTACCACCTATTTTGCCCTTTGTGGCCAGGTGCCATCTTTCCAACCCCTGCCCCTACCTGTACCAAAGTGCTGCCATGGCCCACCTCACTACCATAGTGCCCATCGTGATGGGGCCCGCTCTTCTGTCCCAGTCAGCTTGCTGCGGTAACCCAGGGGCCCAGCTTGCTCATAGGAGTTTATTCCTTGGCTATGTCCCGTGCAGGCTGCTGCTTGTCCTAGAGGGGTGGGGGGCAGGAGCAGGAGCCGGCCCACCTCACACCTCCTGGCAGACAGCACAGGGCACTGATTCTGGCAGGTGAGAGGCACCTGCCAGGCCCCAAGTTAGTGGGTGGGAAAGTTATGCCTCCAGGGATGCTGGAAGGGTGACAGGGAGAATGTCTGGGCAAGCTAATCAGACAGACTTCAACAAGGGTATCATGAAAACCACTGTCTCAAAATGTGCTCAGGAAAACATGTTTCCTCGACGCAAAACTTGTCGGAGCCTTTAACCAAATAACAAATTGTGTCATTCTGGAGCATGACCCAGGGATGTGATCTCTCCAAATACATCACCCCAGGCATGGAGAACTCACTGCTGGCTGCAGAGCCTGGGGAGACGCCATGTTCAGGAAGCAAGTGGCTCCTGGAGGGGACTTCCTGGCACCACAGGGTGGAAGCTGAAGTTTCCGAATGGCTGCATATGCTCAAGTCAAAGCCCAGGCAGAAGGTGCAACCCAACAGAAGCCACTCTGTCATTGGAGCTGGGGTCCTGCCCTGCAGGCACAGAGGAGGATGACCCATCAGGCAGGAGTTGGGGGAAGGGTTGAGGGGCCAGGGGTGACACAGTGGGGTACAAGGGTATGCAAGGCCCTTGGGAAGCTGTGCCCATGTTCCAGTGTGCTTGGGGAAGCATGGGGCCAGGTGTGGTGGTGCACACCTTTAATCCCAGCAGTCTCAGAGGCTGAGGCAGGAGGATCACCCACCCTGTGCAATTCAGCAATTTAGAGAGATCTGTCTCAAAACTAAACGTAAGGCGCTGGGAATGCAGCTCAGTGTGAAAGCCCTGGATTCAGTCCACAGCACCACAAAAGGAGAGAGAGAGGGAGGGAGGGAATGAAAGAGAGAGAGAGAGAGAGAGAGAGAGAGAGAGAGAGAGAGAGAGAGAGAGAGAACAAGACACCTGCTGGTTTTTGTTGGGGGACAGACAAGCCCGGGACCTCTGTGGCTCAAGCCATGGTCTGTTCCTGGCCATACCCTGGGGGACAGCTGGGAGCTGCAGGTGCTGGCTCAGTCCAGCCATCTGTGTCAGATTAAGGTCAATATGATGCCAGAAACAAGTCTGCCTGTCCCACGAAGGTGGCAGTGCCCTGGGCCACTGAGTGATGCCCCATTGAAACCCTGTGCTTGGCCACTGAGGCTGGCACTTCCTAGTTTGGGAGGTTGTGACACTGTAGTTATAAAAAGCTCAGCCATGCAGACTGTGGGAAAGGTCGCTCAGAAGCAAACCCGATCTCCCTGGGGAGCAACTGTCCCCAAGCCCTTGGACAGTGGGAACCAAGCCTGGACTGGCACAGCGACCCGTCTTGCATCTTGAGGCCGTGTTCAGACCGAAGCTCTGTATTTGGAAAAGTAAGGACTTGCAGTATCTAAGAAACATTGGCACATCGGATTGTCTAGTGGAGTGGCCCTGTGAGTCCAGATTTAAACTTTGTAACACAGTAGCTTTTCCTAATTTGTAATTTTAAGTTGAACACCACGGAAGAGCTTTATTTGGGTGTGAGAAGTGTTAGGATTTCAAGGGAATGTAAAGGCTTTTCTGTATTTATCAGTTTAATTCAGTAGAACCATGACAGTTATTTCACAAGTACTCAGAAAACTTTGTTCATGAGACAATGAGAGTACTTACAAAGGAAGTAAAATTTATTGGATTTGTAAATGCCTTAAGCTGTTCAAAGGAATTTCCTTACCCTTTACCCCTTAAAAGTGATGGCTGTGATTTTAAGATTAGGAAAGTTTAGTGAGGTTTCTGTGTGCTGCTTGGGGCTAAGGGAGGAGCTGATGGGGGCACTGGAGTAGGTGAGCTGGGTGGCTCCAGCTGGGAAGGGCTTCCTGGAAGGTGGAGGTGACGGGTGCCTCACCTGAGCCAGGCCATCTGAATGATGGTGTCTGGATGTCCCCCAAGCTCCGTGTGCTCACAGTGGGAGCTTTTTCAGAGGTGGTGAATCTAGAGTGTGTGACCAGCTCATGGTGCAATGCCAGGCTCAAGGGCACTAGGATGAAGGGTGTGAGTGCTCTGCCCTGAGCAGCCTGGGTGAGATGTGACAGAAAGAGCTGTGGTTGCCTGCTGCTTTGCTACCTTCTGCCTGCCATGAACAGATTCCCCTCTGCCCACTGCCCTGCCTTGGAGCCAGCCGACTGGACTGAGCCCTCTATGAACTGTGAGCTGATAAACCTTCCCTCCATCACCTTCATCTGTCAGGTATTTTGTCTCAGCAGTGAGAAAAGTAACTAAGACACCTTCTCTGATTTCTGGACTGAAGGCTGTGCTGGCCTTGCCCTGGAGCTGCACCACTGCCCAGATTCAGTGTGGAATTTGTCTCACTGAGAAGGGCAGGGGCCCTCGGTCCTGGGCAGGAGGGTCGGGCCTGGGTCCAGGTCAGGTGGGTACCGCTTGGGGTTCCTTTGGACTCCGCGTACTGGCCGGGCTGTATTGGTGACTGCAAAACCACAGAAAGGTGCAGGCTCTGTCCTTCTCCTGTCCCTTCCCCAAAACTGAATTAGCGCAGGTCTCCAGATTTCATTTAAAACATCAAGGACACTAAATCATTTTTGAGATATAGAAAATGAATGCTTAAATATATTACAATATTGGGCAAAAATGTGACTTCATAAAAGGGTGCGCATCAAGTGTTCACCATTATCCTAAGCCAAGGTCTTAGCAGACCAGTGAATGAAAGCTTCTTTACATAAAATCTAAGCCTGTGTAACAGAGTTTGGTGGAAGATCTGTGTGATGCTTAGCACTCTAGAAAACCCAGGGGATTCCTATTATTCCACATGCTCATCTCTGCTCTTTTATTCTCCAGTGACCCCACCTGTACTGGTCAGCTACAGCTGTGCAAGAAGCCCAGCAGCGTGGGATAACCCACTCCAGTCCCCGTTCTCACATCGGGGCAGGGGTACATGGATGCCTGCATACATGCGTGCACATGTGTGCCTGTGTGTATACATGTGCATGCCTTTGCCAGCGAGGGCCTCTTCCAGGCACTGTGCCTAGTGCGAGGCTCTTTCTCTTTAAGTGTCCCCAGATGAAAGAGTGCCCCACCCCAGGAAGCCTGGATCTGCCCCACCCTTTGACGCCCCCCACCTCTGCTGGCGGGGGGCAGCTGTGCCCTGTGCTTCACCCCACGTATCCCCCAGCCTGGAAGGCCACCTGAGAGCTCCTCACCCAGCATCTCTGGAGGCGCCTCATGAACCCCAGGTAGACGCATCCCTCTGGCCTTTTTGCCTTCCTGGCTCCTCTGACCACTTTGAGCACCAGGTCTTGTTCTCTATGTTGGAAGTGGGGGCATTGGGATCCCTTCCTTGGAGGAAGAGGGGGAGACAGAGCGGAAAACCCTTATTGTCTCACCATCCACCCCAGCTGGCCCCAGCTCTGGCACCTACCTCAGCCCATGGTCTCTGCTGAGACCGCCAGGCCCCGCCTCTGGCCAGGCAAGCCACTCAGACCCTGAGGAAAGAGGCTGTTTATCCTCATGGGCTGGGCCCTGGCCCCTTGGTGGGTTAGGGTGGGGTGGGCAGCACCAGGCCAGACCTGGCCTTAGGTTCTCAGGCACAGGGCAGCCAGCCCCAGTGACCAAGGAAAGGCCAAGGCCCAGGCCATGCAAGCAGAGCCAAGTTGGTGATGCTTAACTGTGCCCCAGGGTAGGGGATGTGGCTGGTGGACTGGGGGAGCCGGGGTCCAGGGCAAGGGGCCAGCAGTGGGTGAAAGGGCTCATGCCCATGCCTGGCCTGCCATGTCTGCTGGCCTCACACTCACCCATGCCAGAGTGGTCCAGGCACAGCCCATGTGTGAGCAGCATGGGGATGAAGTCTTGGGGTCGGAGGGCAGCATCCAGGCCCCTTGCAGGGCTCCCCCCCAACACACACCGAGCAGCACTGGGGACAGAAAAAGCTCCTCCCAGGGCTGCAGTGACAGGGGCGGGTGCCTCGTGCCTCAATGTCCTTCTTGGCAAGTGTGGGGGGACCTCGCTGGGGTCCCCCTCCCTGCCGTGGGTGAGCAGTGGCCTCTGGAGTGGGAGCTGCCTGCCAGATGGCACACAGGCCCACCAGGCTCGCTGCTGAAGTCCATCTCTTGTCCTCATCTCAACTTCGTCCCTGATAAAATGGGGACCATGGGATTCCGGCTTCCCTCCTCCGAGGTTGTTGCTCCCAGGTGCCAGCAGAGGGCGGCGGAGTTCCACGCCTGCTCTCTAGCAGCCTGGCAGAGTCTCCTGAGCCCTCTCTGCAAGAGGCGCCCGGAAGAGGTCTTGCATGGTCTCACAGGGCCACCACGTGCTGAAGTGGGAGGTGCACTGGGGACCTATCTCCTTGGGGTGGCCCTGGGGTAGGGCCGAGGGCACAGGAAGGCACCCCGGGGTTGGTGGAGTGAGGCAGGGGCGTGCTTGGGCATCAGAGCTGTCAGCTGCTGAGCATGTGGGGCCTGGGGTGGTGAGGGGTGGACAGTGGCCCTCAGAAATGGATTTCCCACACTGTCTGGTGGTGACACAACGGTCTCCTCGATCAGTCCCTCACAGGGCCCTGTTCCAAGGGTGAGAGTTGGGGACATGCCCCAGAGCTGTCTGCCTGGCGGCCCTGGACAGGGTGCCAGGGACTCAGCGTACAGCCAGTGCCCCTGCTGTGGGGTCCACGCTGGGCAAACGACAGAGATATCACTGTGTTACACGTGACACTGGACGGTGGGGCTGACCAGGCAGGGAGGGAAGGCTAAGCAGTCACAGTACAGTCCCAGGGGGAGCTCTGTTCTGCTGACAGAGTGAGTGTTGACCTCAGGGAGGAAAGGGCCTCGCCCTGTGTCTTGTGCCTGTGGTAGGTGCTATGAGCTCCACTTCAGAGACTATGCGGTCCGTGTTCTTAGGGCTCTGGGGTAGAGGCCCAGGTGGGCAGGAGGGCTCCCCGACCCTGCCTCCCACCTGAGACCCGTGCTCCCTCCCACTTCCTGGCAGCTCTGGCCTGACCCAGGGTCCAACACCCCTCTGGGGGTCTGCGAGGGGCTTCTGGGTGAGTGGAATATCTGACTTGGTGGGCTGAGGACAGCAGGTGGCCCTTTCGGTGTGATGGACCTCATCTAATCAGCTAAGACCTGAGTAGAAGCAAAAGGGATGGTCCTAGCTCTGAGGGAATCCACTCAGTGCTCAGGCAGGTGTGGAATCTTGGCTTTTCCGGGGTCTTGGCTCCTGGCCTGGTTGAACTCACACTTGCAGCTCCCCTGGGTCCATGGGTCTCGACCTGGGGAGTCCTGGCTAACACAGCAGGTGGGAGGGTCACATTCTGAGTGCCAGGACGAGGGCACTCAGGGTTGACCATCCACAGCCCAATGCCAAAGGCTCTCCTGATATTGCCATCTTCTCATCTTGGTCACCCAGGAAAGTGCTCAGCTTGTCTGTGGCGTTGGCTTGGGGCTGGTGGCCCCCTCTCTTGCATTTCTGGGCTTTGTCTTTTTGTCCTCAGGGCATATCCCAGTGTGGGAGGGTGAGTGCACTGGGAATACCCTATAACCAGCTGTGGTTGGGGCACCCAGGTGCACCCCACAGGTGATATGAGCAGATACTACCAGGCTGCACCATGCCCAAGGGACCTCAGGGGCAGAGAAAGCAAGAGGGAGCCAGGATGAGGGCGCTGTCCCCAGGACCCAGGGGGGTGCAGGCCTGCCCTTGGGGGGGACGTGGGGTACACAAGGCCTTGCTCCCTCATACCTTGTGTGGCAGCTCGCTGGAAAGAGCCAGGTTATAAAGCCAGAAGAGGGTGCCTGTGGGGCTGCCCTTGTCCCAGGCTTGGGGACACCTGTGCACCACCTGGCTGGCCATGGTCCCTGTCCCTTGCATGGGGCAGTTGGGCTGTGTGCTGAGGTCAGTCTTCTAAATGGTGTGGGACTTGCAGAGCTTGGTCTCTGGGGTCTGGAAGAGATGCAGCTTCACCTGGGCCCTCAGTGGAGAGACAGTAGGGTGCTTGAAGGGATTCCGTCAGGGCAGCTGCTCAGGGCACAGTGAGGAGGCAGAAGCAGAAGTCCACCCTCCCAGGCCTGCATCCATGGGGGTCCTGCCCTGGACACTTCCACTGTTTCCAGGCTCAGGGAGCTCAGGTGCCTCTAGCTTGGTCACTGTGGTAACAGAGTGCCTGCGGCAGCAGCAGAGGCTGATGATGTCAGTGTCACGGCCAGGTGGGGGGATGGGGGGGTGGGCTCCTCCGAATGGCTCACTCCTTGGCCTGCAGACGCCACCTTCTTCCTGTGTTCTCTGTGGCCAACCCTCTGTGCACGACTGTATCCTGACTTCCTCTGATGCAGACCAGGGCCACTTGGTGACCTCTTTGAAGGCCATCTCTAAATGCAATCATGTGCCGGGGTGCCAGGGGTAGCGACTTGTACATTTTTGGGGTTGTAGTTCAGTTCCAGGCCTTCCACGGGGCTCCCTGTCCCCAGGCTCCTGTGTCCACATTACAGGCTGGGTGGGAGTGTCTGCCCAGGTGGGAGATGAAAGTGTCCACACTCTCAGCCCTGCAGGGCGTCTGCTCAGAGTTCTGCTCCGGGTACCAAATAGTAGGGCTCAGGTTCCCGACCTGCACCCCGGAGGTCCCTTTTGTCTGTATGCCCCGTGCCCAGGTGGAGATGTGTGCTGGTCTATGATTTGTGATGGTGACCAGGTGACTGGTGTGGGTGGAGCCAAGTTCACCCCACAGGTCAAGTCCAGAAGGTGAAGAGTCCTGCAGGAGAGGCCAGGGTGGCTGAGTCCCACAGCAGCTCAGTGTCCCGCAGCTCCTTCATGGGATCTCAAGGATGAAGGCCTGGAGGCCCAGCACACCAGTAAGTCTGCCCCATCAGGGCTCTGGCTGTGGCATTGCAGACTGGCCTTGGGGACCTCCATTTTGGGCCAGCTTGTGGAAGCCAGGTCCTGTGCTGCATCCCCCACCCTCATGGAGCGGTGAGTAGACCAGGATTGAGGTGGGAGGGCTGGAGCCCAGACTTCCAACCACAGGATCAACTCAGGGTGCTGCTGGAACTGCAGGAGACGGAGGGGGTGGGCGCGAGTGAGTCTCGGTCTCTGGTGCCCCTTGCAGGGCTGGTTGGGGTTTGAGACTGCACATATGGTGAGTTCCTCTAAGAGAGTGAAGTTATGTGCTCAGTAGGGGCTTACCGCTTGGTCACAGTGGGGCTGTCTCAACCCCTAGGCCTGGGGTCCCCAAAGAGCTGGTGTCTCTGTCTCTTACCCCACCTGCTCAGATGGCCGTCATGCCCATGCTGGCACCGGCTTGAGCAGCCTGGGGTGCTGCCCAGGCTGCTGGCCCTGAGTCCAGAATGGCCAGGGACCCCAGGGCTCAGGCCTAGGCTCTACACAGGTCTGGGTGCTGGCTGGCCCCTAGGGCTCCTGCCTTGCTGAGCTGAATTTTCCAGAAGAAGAATCACACCAGCTTTTAAGCTTGCAGACTGGGGCTGAGTGGGGTGGTGGGAATGCGGCCCTGATGACGCCTGCCCTTTGACAGGGGTGCTCTGGGAGGGAGAGTCACGGGGGCCACACTGCACCTCTCAGCAGCCAGACGTAGCAGACAGAGGCCAGGTGCTGGGGAAGCATGGACCTCAGGCCAGCAACAGGTCATTTTGGTGAAATGTTGGTGATGCACTTATGCTGGGAGAAGACTGTGCCCATCTGATCTGAATGTAAGGGGACATCTGTATTTCGCCTGGCAGTTCTGTGGGAAGTGCTCTGGTGGTCACGTCAGGGGACTGTATGACGCACACACACACACTGGACCTGAGCCTGCAGGGCAGCAGGGCAGCCAAGGCCACCAGGAGGGGTCACTGTGGTCACCCCCGAGGTTGTCAGAGCTTGACCTTCTGGGGACGGAGCATCTAGAGAGCTGGCTGTCTCTCTCCAGCATGTCCTTGCCATCTTCTGGTCTGTGCTGGTGGCTGGGGTCCCTGGCAACCAGATGAGGCTTCTGGGTGAGGTCCCATCCTGGGTGTGGGAGTGACCACCGTCACGGCCTCTGTTTAACAGGCAGCAGGTGTGGCTTGAGGCCCCAATTCTGGCACGTTACGCATGAGCCCTTGGACGGATGTTCCCTGGCGACGGAACGCTCTGGCCCCATCCCCGCCTGCCACAGGGCTCTGCGCTGCAGTGAGGGGCTTGGCTCTGAGCTCCCTAACACAGCTAGGGAGGTGTGGGTGCCCATCGGTGGGGCATGATCCAAGTTTGGGTGGAAATCAAGGGTAAGAACAAGAGAGGCCATTAACTACCAGGTAACAGACTTGATTAATTTTGTGCCTGGAGGTTTTTTGGTTCCCTTTTTTTTTTTTTTTCTTTTCCCAAAGAATCAGAAAAAACAAAATATTTTTCTAATTAAATAAATCTACAGTGCATGCTAATGGGGCCCGTCTGTGGGCTTGTGACAGGGCAGGGAGAGATGTGGAATAATGATTTTATTTTTTCATTAAATAGAATTATAGGCAGTTACTCAAAGCAATGCTGAGCCTAATTGAAAGAAACCCATTTCTTCTTAATTTACTTTCACGCTTTTGGATGATAAAAGAGTGTGTTCATTGGAAAATTAAATAAAAAACACAACATAAGGAAAGGACTTGTTTGGGTGGATTATGCTGTCCTTCCAGCCTGAAGTCACGGTCCCCAGGCTCAGGTGGGGAAGGGGGGACTCAGGACCACCAGGTTCCCTGGGCTGCGTCTCCTTTCTGGGGACATGATGGGCATGGCCGTGTCCGTCCTGGGCTCTGCCCAGAATGGTTTCTACATCCAGGTCCTGGAGAAACCGGCCTTCAGAAGCGATGGAGTCCGTGTCCAGGTCCTGTTGTGTCCTGGTCCCTTTCCAAGCCCCTGATGCCCCCAGGCCCAGCTCTCATCTCTGGCTGGTCCTGTTAGGTACCCGTCCATTCAGTCACCCTCCTAGCTGCAGAGGCTCTGCCTCTTCCAGGAAGCACCCGGTGACAGCCCCTCTCCTTTGTGCATCCGTGTGCCTAGCTTGGTGCCCAGCTTAGTGCCAGCTCTGGGTGTCCCGGCACCAGGGCTGTCCTGGTCACTCACTGTCTCTATCTCGCCTGCGTTCAGGGAGCTCAGCTGAGGAGGTGGCTGTGCAGATGGAGGCCGGTGAGGCCCATGGGGATCCCACCCACAAGGATGCCCTGTCCTGTCCAGCTCCCAGGATACCCAGGGCAGAAGAAGGGCTGAATTTTCATTTTATTCACCTTATTTTAAGCTTGAATCTCGTGTCAGGCCAGCAGCTGCTGTGGAACACCACGTATCACCCACTGCAACACCATGGCCCCTCGCTGACTCCTGGGCAAGCAGTGTAGCTCAGGTGGCAGACAGGGGTGTGAGGACCTCTATTTATTTATCCATCTGAGGGGCTGGGGATATCGCTCAGTGGAATAAGCGCCTGCCTAGCTAAGCGCAGAGTCCCGAGTTTGATCCCCAGTACCGCCAAAAAAAAAAAAAAAAAGAAAAAGACTATTTATCCATCTGCTGTGCTGAGGCTGGGATGCAGGGATGCCTGTGTGCTGGACAAGTGCTCCACCACGGAGGTCCAGTCCTTTTGATGTTATGTATTTTGAGACAGATTCTTGCTAAGTTACCCAGATTGACTTTGAATTTTCAATCCTCCTTCCTCAGCCTCCTGAATTGCAAGGTGTGTGCCACCACACCCAGCTTGAATTGTTTTTGTAAAAAATAGAAAAAATCAAGAAAGCACAGCACAATGAGAAGCTAGGGTCCTTCACCTTTGACATGTACCAGCCCAGTCTGAGTCATCCCCAGCCTCTAGGAGAGTCCTAGAAGACCAGGTGTCTCCGGCATCCACTTCCAAAATGCCAACAAAGCAACAAGGGTCATACCCCATCATGACCCCAGCTACTGGCCCCCACAGGTACCTGTTGCTTGGCCAGGAGGGCCATCATACTCCATCGCCTATGAGTGCCTGGAACCTAGCAGGCAGGGGTCACACCAGCACCCAGCCCATGTCCCTTGGGCATTTCCAACCTTGGGCCTCTGGCAGGGCTGACCCAGGCTTAGGCACCCCTGGGACTCTGCCCTGTGGACTCCCAGACCTTTAGCAGCCTGGCCTCAGTGGGCCAGGCTTGGGAGGCACCGGCAGCTGGAGGTCTCTGCTTGTCCCTGCAGTGTAGCCTGGAGCCCCCTCCAAATGGTCCCCATCACTCCCCAGGGGCAGCTCGGTGGGTCTGCTTCTATTGACAGCACCAGGGAAGCACAGCCAGGGCCTTGCTCTCCCTGGACCCTGGACCCAGGGGCCTCCAGGCTAGGACATCCTTGCCTGGCTACCTTGAGTGCCACCTCTGAGGTCCTCCTGTCCTGTTGCTGAGGGGCTCTGCCCTGCAGGGAGGCTGGCTGAGGCTGCTTGTGGGCACTTGTTAAACACCTGTGGAGTGCCCAGGAGGCAGATGTGCATGTGAAGTCTGTGTTCCTGCTTCCTCTCTGGGAACCAGAGGCCCTCTTGGCCCCTCAGCCTGCACACTGACCTGTCCCTCAGCAGGACCCGCTGGACTGCAGCCTGGCTGTGGAGAGGAGGGGAGGCTCTGTACTGGGCCTGTATCAGCAGCAACAAACTGGGAGGGAGGTGCTTGGGGGGACTGGCCGTCTGCTCACAGCCATTTCCTGTCACCTTCTATGGCCTGCCCAGGTCTCTTTTGACACTCGGGTAGAAGCTGAATAATAACAGGACAGAATAAGAAGTGGGCCCTTTACGAGGTAACTGCGTGGCCAGGCCTGCTTGTCCCTGGGATGAAGGACCTTACCAGGAGGCTACGGCGGGGAAGCTGGTTCCTCATTTCTTCCCCTGCAGAGGACACTGCCCAGGCCAGCCTGAGCCTTGTCTTCAGGACAGAGAAGGCTGGCTTCTTCTTAAGTCCCTGGGGCAGGCACAATGGGGGCAGAGCCCTCCCTCACTTCTGGACAGGTAGGAAAGGGCGCCCTGAGACCTGGGCTGGTCAACAGCCCTCCTCATTACCAACAGCACCCTGAACCCCACAGATGCATGCTGGCCAGTCTCATGCCAGAGAAGCTTGGGGACAAGAAGTCAGGCAGGGTTGGGTTCACCGGCCAGAGGGGTTCTCTGTAGGATGGGCCAGCAAGCGCGGGGGGGGGGCCCAGACCTGGCGAGGGGCTGTCCCCCCCAGTTGCCCTGCCTAGGGCTCTGTGGAAAGGACCAAGAGAGGTGATCACTGGTGCCCCTCTTCTTTCTGGCGTCCTCTGTGGGCAGCCCCTGGCCAACTTGCTCTGCTGGCTTTCTGCCCCCGATGGGTGGTAGCCCTGCCTTCTGGCCCCCAGGGCACCTACAGGCTCCCTTCATGGAGCCAGGCCAATGCTGAGTAGGGACCCCCTTGCCTCATCCTCCCTGGTGGCCCAGGCCCCCAGGGCAATGAGCTATGTGGCGTGGCTGGCCAGCCGCGGGGGCTCACCCTGGGCATGATGGATGGGGTGGCGATCCTGGCAGCGGTGACAAATGTCCCTGTTGCTCTCAGGCTCTCTTTGGAATCCTCTAATATTCCTTGAAGGCAAAGTGCCATTTTCCCCCTGTAATCATAGTATTAAACTTTAATATCCAGTATTAATAAAACATACTCTCCCTAATAGAGCAGGTCCAGGCTGGGGCGGGGGGGCAGTGCAGATGTCCCTGGGTGGTGTCTTCACAGCCTCCTGCTGGGTCAGGGGCTGGGGTCAGCCTGGATGGTCACTCCTGGCACCTGGCTCCTTGGCCCCTTGGCAGCCCTCTTCCCACGGAGGTGAGCAGGGTTCTGGGGATCCAGGGAATCTGCCCAGCTCTGTGGGTGCTGGAGGTTGGTTTGCTACACTGAGATGCTTTTCCTTTCCTCCTCTTTTACTGTAGTACTGGGGTTGAACCCAGGGAGCACTGTGCTACATCCCCTACTCCTCTAATTTTATTTTTATTTTGAGATGGGTCTCACTGAGTTGCCCAGGTTGGGCTCAAACTTGCAGGGCTCCTGTCTCAGCCTCCCAGAGTGTGGGATTACAGGTGTGGGCCATGGTGCCAGAGCTTTTGGGGGGACACTGGGTGCAGATGGCTACCATCCGATGACCAGGCATCTTTTCACTCCTTAGAGCCCTCCTGCCTCTCCTACCAGCCTTGCTGGGGCAGAGGTAGGGGTGGAGGTCCTCCCCGGGTGGCTGGCGGCCCCCACACTGGGCCTCCCAAGACCCGTGGCCGCCGTGGATGTGCACATCGCAGCGCAGGTGTGCCTCACCTTTGCTCTGTGCCTTGTTGGTGGTGTCTGTGCTTGAGGGGCCTTGGTGGCTGATGGGGACAAAGGGGCAGAGGACCTGGGTCCCTTCTGCTTGGAGGGGAGGAGCCCGGACCCAGGCTGCCCCACTACCCCATCCCAAGGCAAAGCTGTCAGCCCCAAGGCCAGCAGCCTCAGAGGGGACACATTTAGTCCTATTTTCATGGTACAGGGCTTGAACCAGGGCCTTGCTCATGACAGGCAGGTACTCTGTCACTGACCCAGCCTTTTATAATTTTAAGATAGGCTCAAACTAAGTCGCCCAGGCTGGCATCCGGGAGAAACAAAGTCAAGCCAAGGTCAGGGCCACCCGCAAGGCGGAGGCACAGTCTCCAGGGAGCCCAGTTGCCTTATCTTTAAAAAGGAATAAATCTGACAGGTGAAATGGCCCACACCTATAATCCCAGCTACTCTGTAGGCTGAGGCAAGAGGATTGCAAACTTGTTTCTCCCTGATGCAGGCACACCCTGGACACAGTGGGGGCCCAAGGGAGGGAGGAGGGGCCAAGGGCCCTTCACCTGGAAGATCTGCCCTGTGAGTAGGCTCTGGTCCAGCCCTTGAAGTCCTGCTGTGGGGTGAAGCAGCAGACAGAGAAACTTCCCCACTCTAGGGGGCCGGGTGTTCCTTCCTGGCCAGGTGTCCATTCCTGGCTGGGCCACATAGCAGCCACCTGGACCCAGCTACCACCCTGCAACCTGCACCTGCAGATGGAAACCACAGCTCCTGGAGCTGCCTCCCTGGTGTGGGACACCCATATCTTATGCCCATGTGCAGATAACCTCACCACCCCACTTTGGTTTCCAAAGAATGGCCTGGGGGTCACGGTGGCCCTGTCTCTGCTGGTCTGTAGGCAGCCAGGCAGTTCAGGATGAAAAAATGCTGAAGCCATTGGATTGCGATGCATTCACTAATGTGAAATTTAATATTAATTATGATTTCCACAGAAATCCCATTATGCAAATAATCATTTTCTTTGACGGGCAGCACCAGGGTGGGGAGGCTGCTGGTCACAGGGTCCCCCCACCTCCTGGCAGTACTGGGGTGGAACTTGGTCAAACAAATGCATGGGGCTTCCAGAACTTTGGTTCAAGGACCTTGGGTTAAAAGCAAAACCCTGCCCCCAAAAAAGAAAATGCAAAATGCTTTTCAGGAAGAATTTTGTTGCTAAAGATTGAGAAGAGATCAAAATTCCACTTTAAATGCACAGAGTGTGCGGCGTGAGGGTCTCAGGACAAACTGCAAAGTCGTGGGCTGGTGCTGGCCAGGAAGGTGAGGGGCCAGGCCAGGGGGAATGGGGTGAGGGTGACGGCCACCCTGACCAGGTCTGTTGTGGGCTGAGAGGCGCCTCGGGGACTCCAGTGGGCTCGAGCCTTGTTCTGCTGTGTGGAAACAGGAGGGGCAGTGGGGAGAATCCAGCCAGTAGACACTGACTTGGGACCCCAGCCACAGGCCCCACTGGGGTGCACACTCCAAAGACAGAAGACACCAAATGCACCCCTGGGCCCCAGAGAGCAGTCAGGGAAATGTCTGGCAGACCACTGCACCCGGGGCTGTGGGGACACTTTCCTGGGGAGCCACTGGGCCATGACAGGCTCATGAGAAGTGATACTTTATGGGGAGCCGGGGGAGGAAGGGAGGTGAAAGTGGTTTTTTGACCCCAGTTAGGTTAAAAAATAAACATTTCCATGGGTCCCAGGGTCTGGCTTGAGGGACACATGGCTGTGTTGAACAGCCTGCACCCTCTGATGTCAGGGATGAAACAGGGCCATTCATCTTTGCTGGTGATGTTTTCAACAGAAGCAGGAAAAGTCCTGTCCCAGTCCCGCCCGGTCTTCCTCCCAAAGGTGGCCTGACTATCAACACGGAGGCTGGAGCTGCCTCTGAACTGGACATGTAGGCTTGAGATGTGTGCCCCTTGTCTCTGCTTCTCTCACTCTGCACAGTGCTGGGTCTGGGGTCTGCTGCCTTCTCTGTTGCACCCTGGGGTGGAAATGCTGTGCCTCAGGTCCCATGTGGACTCAGCTCTGGTGACAGTGGAGGCTTAACTGCCCTGTGGCCCTGTGGTCCACCCAGGCCTGGTGCCCCGAGCTCTCCCCAGGTCAGGGCTTGTCAGACCGTGCTCGGGGTGGGTCCGTGATTTGATCTGCATTCCTTGCTGAAGGGGGACACAGAGTGCCCTGCCTACAGGACGGCCCTGTTGGATGCCTGTTGGGGTCTGTTATATACTTTTTGGCTCCCAAATTGCCTTTGTACTTCCTGATTTATAGCAGGTCAGCCCCCATTCCGGGTGTGGCTGCTTTCCGGACACTCGAGACCCCTCTCCCTGTGGTTTGCCTGTTTTCTTTCTGAATGGAGTCACGCTTCAGGGTTTATTTCTGGGAACCCAAAGTCATCCAAATTTCTGCCTATGTTGTCTTCTGGAAGTCTTATTGTTGGTCTCTCATGCTTCATGTCCCAAGGACTGACATTTAGGGATGATGGAGTGTAGGGATCAGGGTTTGTTTTCTGGTGTGTGCGTGTGCATGTGTGCCTGTGTGTGTATGTGGGGGTGTTGTATGCACAGGCGTGCCTGTGTGTGTACACGTGTGTGCCCACAGCACCATCAGCACCACCATCTAACTGGATTTCAGATGGGATCCTCTCATTTCTGGAGGTCGACCAGGACTCCAGCCTACAGAAATGTGCTTGATTCTTGTGCTGCCCTGAAACTCTGTGACCAGGTGGAGTCGCTTAATCCTAACTTTATCTGTGGTTCTTGAAGACCTTTTACATATAAAACCTTGCTGTCTGCAAGTAATAAAATTTTATGTCTTCCCTTCTAGTCGGATGCTTTTCGCTTCCCTTTCTGGCTTGAGCCAGCTGGCCTTCTGGACCTCAGGGGTGGGCTTGACAGAACCGGGAGCAGCTTGTCTCATTCCTTGTTGGGGGAAACTTCTTCCTGGCCAGCAGAGCATTTGCTTGAGGCTCTGCCGATGCCCCTTGTGAGGTCCAGGAAGTTCCCTCTGCAGTTGTTTGACAATTTGTTTTAAATATGAATGTTCTTTCCTGCATCTGAGTCCTCTTTATTTAGTGGATGATTTCTAGCTTAATTCTACTGCAGTCTGACCAACTCCACGCTTTTAGAATCTGGGGTGAATGTCTCCCTGTATTTGGAGCCTTGGGTGTTACTCAACTCATCCAAGTCCTGGCCCTGCCTTTGAAGTTGGTTTAATCCCAGAGTATTATGCATTTTAGTTACACCGCCTTATATACTGGAAAGTGTCTTGTAGTTTTGGGGCACAGTGTTGCACATCTGTGCAAAGGACCAAGTGTTCCTGTCTCCTCAATATCCATATCTTAGTCACCACACTGTTGCTGAGACACAAAGCCCACAACTTAGGGAAGGAGAGGTTTGTTTTGGCTCATGGTCTGTACAGGCTTCAGTCCATAGTGGGCTGGCTCCAAGGCAGGCCAGTGTGGTGCAGAGTCACAACAAAAGGAGCTGCTCTGGGACAGTGGCAGGAAGCAGAAAGGAGGGCAGGGAGGAGCATGGAGGGAGATGAACCTTCCAGGCCATGCCCCCAGTGACCGCCCCTTCTGACCAGACCCCGACTCCTAGGAGCAAGTGGCTATGAACTCATCCACAGAGAAGCCCAGGTGTGCACATCATGCCCTGTGACCCAGTCACCACCACTACCCCAATCATCACCCCATGAGCTCATGAGGCTTGGACCATCCAGCTCCTACACTGGACTCTCAAGGTGAAGCGGTTAGGAGGCCAGGTCTTGGGAAGTGATTAGGTCACCAGGGTGGAGTCCTCGAGACTGGGACAGCATTCTATAAAAGGGACCTCTGGAGCTCTGGCTTCTTTTCCACTGTGCAGGACTCATGGAGGAGTCAGGGTCTGCAGCCCGGCAGGGGCCCTCACCCTGCTGCACCTCATCTCGGACTTAAATTTCTGTTGCTTGTAAGCTACCCATCTGTGGTGTTTTATTATCACAGCCCATATGTACTGCTTTAAATCAGGTCATAGTTTATGGGCTTTCAAACCACCCATGTCCTTCCTGAGTTTTGTCTGTTCATTCTATCACTTACATGCTGAAGTAGCTGGAACGTTTTCCATTATGATTACATTTCTGTCTATGGTGCTCTGTTATTGCCCTTTATGTGTTTGAGTTGTGTTATTAGGTGCGTTTAAGTTTAACAATGCTATACTCTCCTGGTGGACTCTGACCACTTCATTTCTTGTCAGCTGTACCTCTTATTATGGGCACATCTTTGCCCAAGATCTGCCCTGTCTGACCATAGTGCTGTCTATGCCTGTGCAGCCACAGCTTCTGTTTGGTGAGATTTAAGGAGCCTAAAAATTTCATCCTTTCTGTTTGGATTTTGCAAGCCCATGTAATTAATGTATCTCACAAGTGTGTGTGTGTGTGTGTGTGTGTGTGTGTGGTGTGTATGTGTGTGTGTGTGCCTGTGTGTGTGTGTATGTATGTGCCTAAGCCTCTCACAAGTATGTGTGTCTAAGCATCTCACAAGTGTGTGTGTGTGTGTCTGTGTGTCTAAGCATCTCACAAGTGTGTGTATGTCTGTGTGTGTCATGTGCGTGTGTGTCTAAACATCTCACAAGTGTGTGTGTGTCTGTGTGTCTCTGTGTGTGTGTGTCTGTGAGTGTCTGTGTGTGTGTGTATGTGTGTGTGTCTATGTGTGCATCTGTGTCTGTGTGTGTGCGCATCTGTGTGTGTCTGTGTGTGTGTTTGTGTATGTGTGTCTAAGCATCTCACAAGTGTGTGTGTCTGTGTGTGTCTAAGCATCTCACAAGTGTGTGTCTGTGTGTCCGTCTGTGTGTGTCATGTGTGTGTGCCTGTGTGTGTGTGTGTCTGTGTGTGCATCTGTGTGTGTGTGTCTGTGTGCCTATGTGTGTTACCTTATTCTTCTTAGTGTGTGTGTGTGTGTGTTACCTTATTCTTAGTGTGTGTGCATCTATGTGTGTGTCTGTGTGTGTGCATGCGCGCACGTCTGTATGTGTGTCTGTGCGTGTGTCTGTGTGTGTGTGCCTGTGTGAATGTGTGTGTTACCTTATTCTTCTTAGTGTGTGTGTGTGTGTGTGTGTGTGTGTGTGTGTGAGAGAGCCACTCCCTGGCCCCTGGTCCCAGGCAACCCCTGATCTACTTTGTGTCTCTGTTCTCAGTTTTAGAAGCTTTGTGTTAACGGACTCATATGTGTTTCTTACATCTGCTTTCTTTACTGTGCACCATGAATTTGACTTCATCCACACTGCAGTGTGAATTGGGACTTTTTATGGCTTCATATTATTCCCCTGGGTGGGGAGATCACATTTTGTTTAGCATTCAGCACTGGCAGTGTTTCACCCACAGCCCAGGTGTGCTGCAGGGCCTGGAGTAGGTTGCTGAGGAACAGAAGGTACCCAAGATGGCTTGTGAGAGAGGACTCACAGGGAGGGATAGGTGGTCGCAGCTCACCAGCCAGGGAGGGCCAGGAAGTGCCTAAGAATCCCCAGGGCCACCTGGCAAAGCCCATGGGGTATGCACACTGCAGAACAGTATGGTCCAGCAAAGTCCCCGCAGGACTTGGATTCTACAACGGTCACTCCGCCCGCCCACATAGGTGTGTGCCTAGCATGGCACCTCACAGGAGGCCCCATGGTGGACTAAGCATTCCACAGTGTGCTACTCTGTAACTGCCTTTTCAGGGAGGGGGCATGGTGAGTAGACTGAAGAGAGACACCACCAACTGGCTGTGTCCCTCTTGTGATTAGTGTCCGGCAGACAGATGGGCAGGAGTTGGCTCTAACAGAGAGCACTGGTCTACCCTGGCCCGGCTTTGGATTCCTTTTATCCAGACATGCTGGTCCCTGTCTGCCTGCAGCATCCCTGACTCAGCAAAGGCCTTGGCAACCCAGAAGGGGGCTGCAGGGCCATGGTGTCAAGTGCCCTCATTCTCCTCAGGGATGCTCTGATGGGCCTCTTCCTGGCCCCATCTTACTGCTGTGAGTCATGCTGCTCCACACACCTGTGAGGGAGAGTGGGGGGACAGAGGGCTGTGTCTCAGTCTCTCGGTGCTGCCAGGGAAGGGCTGCTGGACCGCTGTCCAGTTAGGCTGATGCTGTGGAGAGCAGCTGGCCTTTATGTTTGGGCTTATTTTCCCTTGCATTCAGACCCTACGGAGACATCTGCTTTTTCCCATTTTCCCCGCACTTTGTAAGGTTCTGTTGCTTCTGGCTGCTGTGATTTCTGTGAAGGGGTTCCTGCCATGTTGCTGTCTCTTTTGAAGGTGTTTTCAGCAGCCCAGGGGTCAGTAGTATGATTTAGGACAACAATGTCCCTCAAAGTCTCAGGTGTGTGGAAGGTAATTGGATCGTGAGGCTGCTAAGGGATCTACCCATCGGTGAGTTCACAGCCAAATGTGCTGTTAGGCGGGGCCTGGTCAGAGAAGGCAGGTCACTGGGGCATGGCCTGGAGGGCATATTCTTGTCCACAGCTCCTCCCTGCTCTCTCTGCTTCCTGGCTGCCATGGCTGAGCAGCTTTTCTCTACCTTGCTGTCCACCATGCTGTTTCTGCCTCAGAGCTGGACAACCATGGACTGAACCCATGCGAAAGTGTGAACCATGTGCACCTCTCCTCCCTTCAGTAGCGGTCTCGGGTACTTTTTCCAGTTGACAGAAAGTGATGAATACAGTGCACTGCTGGATCATATGATGTTTCTTCTCTTAGTGTTCTGAGGACCTGCCATACCGCTTCCCAGGTGACTGTGCCGATTTGGATCCCCCAAGTGTGTACAGCCAGGCTCCTTTTCTCCACCTCCTGCCAGGCTGGTCCCCTCTCATGTTTTGGGTGGTAGCTGTTCTCAGGGGTGTGAGCTGGTGTCTTGTTGTGGTTTAATTTGCATTCTCTGCTGATGGGTGATGCGTGGCATTTCTCCTAGGACTGTGGACTCTCTGTCGGTCTTCTTTTGAGAAATTTCTGTTTGGGTCCTTTGCCTGCCTTTTAACCGGGTTGCTCCATTGCTATTGAGGTATTTGCTTTTACTGCATAGTTTGGATACAGCCCCTCCTCAGATGCGTGGTTTCCAAATGATTTTCCCATTCTGAGACCTCTCTTCATTCTGCTGATTGTTTCCTTTGTTGTGCAGAAACTTTTCAGTTGGATGTGACCCCATTTTGCTCGTCTGTTTTCTGACCCAAAAACAAAAACAAAAACATTGCCCTGACTATTGTCAAGTTGCTTTCCCCCTGTGCTTTATTTCTCATAGTTTTATTATTTTTTCAAGTCTTATGTGTAAGTCTTTAGTCCATTTTGAGCTGATTTTTGTAAAGGGTGTGAGATAGTAATCTAATTCTTCTGCATGTGGGTTTGCAGTTTTTCCAGTACAGTCATTGGAGAGCGTGCCCTTTTCCTGTGGTTCGTTCTCATCTTTGGCTGTAGTTGCCCGATAGATTTCACGGCTCTCTATTTGTCCCATGGCTCTGCCTGGCTGCTTTTGGTGCTGTTTTGGTTGCTACGCTTTGAAGTATATTTTGAAGCTAGGCAGTTGGTTCCTCCAGCTTTCTTCTTTTAGTTCCAGATTGTTGGCTGTTTGGAGCTTTGTGTGGTTCCATGTGCCTCTTATGATGTTTTCCTATTTCTGTGAAATACATCATAGGAATTTTGATAGAGATTGTATTGAATCTATAGACTGCTTTGGCTACCAATGGGCTTTTCATAATATTAATTTCCAACCCTTGAACATGAAGTATCTTTCCATTTGTTTGTATCCTTAATTTCTTCTGATACCTTGTTTTTTTCCTCTTGTGTAATTACTCTGGGTGGGACTCCCAGGAAAGATTTTTTTCCCTGAACCTGTGGTGTCCTGGTGGAAGATGATCACCCCTGTGTAAAATGTACCTCCTAGCCCTGCTGGATCATCACAACGTTGTGCCTGTGGCTATCTTTGAAGACCTGGAGTATGGTGGAGGATGTTCGTCAACCTAGCAGCCTGGGAGTTTGAGGAAGGAAGGTCACCAAGTTCAAGCCCATCTTGGGCAGCTTAGTGACTTGGTGAGACCCTGTGTCAAAATGAAACATTATAAAAGGGCTGGGGGTGGAGCCTAGTGCAAGGCCCCAGGGTTCAATCCCCCTAGGGACAGACACTGGGCCTGTGTATCCATCCTCCCTAGCTGGCTACCCTGTTCATCCCCCGCTGTTCCACTCCTAGGGTTTCTGCCTAACCATGCAGCCCAGCTGGGGCACTCAGGGGCATACCCTTGGTTATATCTAGGTCTTAGGGTGGCACAAGTTCTGGAATTACTTGCTGATGAGATGAAGGAGCCACAAACATAGCCCAGGCTCCATACTTGTCTGGCTACCAGCCCCTGACTGACTTACCAGGCAGTCATTGAGTGCTGCCACGGAATTCCTACCTATGAAGAGAGGCCCGCTGGAGGGCTGCACCACCTGGGCAGAACACACTTTTCTTTGCACTTGAAGGCACTTCGAAAAGTGGAAAATTGTGTCCCCTACCTAACATGGCAGTCATCCTGGCTGATCAGGACAGTTCTGGTTTGGAAACTGGAAGTACTGGATCTTGGATACTGCTCCGTCCTGGGCAGCCCTTGGTCCTGGGCACTCAGGGCCAGCTAACCCTGGGCCACCCCCTTTGGCACACCTACTGCTTTCTGTAACCTTCCTGGAGCTCAGGGCGTGCCAGGCTTGGAGGCTACCCTGTCCTGGACACTGAGGGGAAGCACCCTTGCCTAGCCAGCTCCTTCCTAGCCTCAGGCCTCATCTCTGAGAACAGCTTCCCACCACCCCTCAAAAGTGGTGCTGCCTGGTTACTCTCAGCATGCTGCCCTCTCACTCCAGCCTGGCCACAGGTGGTGTTGGAGGGGCATGGTCCAGGCCTCTGCCATGACAGCCAGTGAGGAGTGTGAGGCCAGCGTGGAGGCAGCCCGGCCTCTCCTCTCTGGGGCCGAGGTCTATACTGCAGGCCCAACCTTTCTTGGTCCTGCTCTGGGGCCTGAGGACTCAACTGCCACTCAGAAGTGCAGGGGCCACTCCCTGGGGGTGGGGTGGTGCTGGGCTCAGGGCTCTCACGGCATCGTTTTTATTTTTGATCATTTTTCTGAGCATAATTGATGTGTGCAAATGCACTCGCCACAGTGCATTTAGTGACAGCTGTGAGCAAACAACAAACCTAAAGGGAACAACCCAGAAAACTCAGAAAAACAAGTGCAACAGTGGAGAGCAAGTGCGAACAAGGCTGGGGAAAGCCTGGGCCCATGCAGTCGGGAAGGGCTGGGGGCAGCAGGCATGGACAGCGGTCCCCAAACAACACACCATGACCCGCACCCCGAAGGCCCGTCCTCGGCAGATGGGCGGGGTTGGAAAGCAAGGATGTGAACAGGTACCCTCGAGCCCATGTCCATAGCAGCAGGACTCTGATACCAAGGCAGAACCAGCCGTGTGTCCGTGACAAATGCATGGCTGGACAACATGTGGCCAGTCCGTGTGATGGAGAAGAAGGAGAGTAGTCATCAGCTGCCATGTGGGTTTCCTCGAGGACACCAGGTTCAGGGAAGTGGTCAGGTGGGCAAAGACAGACCGACAGTTCCATTGACACGAGATCCCAAGAAGAGTCAGGCTCACAGAGCCGGACGGAGGAACGTGGGGGCTGAGGAAGAAGGCTGGGGAGCTGGTATTTGACGGGGACGGAGTTCTTGGTTGAGAAAGTGCAAAACCCTGGACAGATGCAAGGTGGTGATGGTTGCACAGCCAGAATGAGCTTAGCACCACGGAACTGTCCACGTAACAGTGCTCAGGGCGGTAGTTTTCCTGTTATGACACTGTTACACAGTTAGAAGATGCTCAGGTAGATCTCAGTGGAGGGATTCTCACGGATGCCTGCACCCATGTAATTACCACTCCAGTCAATGCTGTTTTCCTAGCAAATTCTCCCTTACCCTCCACGCAGGAACTCGAGGTCTGAGTCCTCTTGAGAAAGATAAGCTCAGATTCTCTTGGGGTTTTACAAAAGGAGAGCACAGGTGTGCGCTCACCATGGCCGCCTTGATCTCAGCATTAACTTCCTCCCTGTGCATCCACGCTGCTGTTTCAGTGGTGCACCTTCGTCACGGATAGGTCACGCTCCATAGTCTGTACCCAACCATCTGTACTCACGGTGCCCATCCATGACAGCTGTATGTCTGTCTGTCTTACTTTTGTCATTGCTCAGACAAAGTACCCAACGCCCACAAGTTAAGGGAGGAAAGGTTTATTTAGCTCACAGATGGTAGAGAGAAGTTTCAGTCCACAATTGCAGGCTCCAGGTCAGGGTGGCAGAGGAAAAAGCTCATGGCGGGGGGAAGGTGGCAAAACAAGCAAGGCGGCAAGACAAGCCTTTTTCTGTACCTTGTACTGGGTCCAGGCTACCGGGGTGAGGCAGTGCCGGTCCAGCCCGTGGACTGATGGAGTAATCACCAGGCCTTAACGCGAACACCCGTACTCCGCGCATTGTGCCACGAGTGAGCCACACACTTGAGGTTCAGCCACCTCTGAAAAGGCCCTCCTGTGATTGCATGAGGCTTTGGAGAAGCACCTAGACACAGCCGTAACATCACGCATCATCTGTACCCACCCATGGCACCCTTGGTCCCTGCCACACTCTTTGCTAATGGCGATGCCCAGATGCCCTCAGTCCTCACTTTCATCCTCATCACCACTGGGTTTCGGCTTGCAAGTCTGTTTCATTTTAGTATCCTGTATGTTTCATGCTATTTCATGTTTGATATTTTTCTTTTCTGTGGTCTATATTTTTTAGTTGTGGTGCTGGGATCAAATGCAGGGTCTCCCACATGCTAGGCAAATCCTCTACTACTGAGCAACAGCCCCAGCTCTTTTTAAAAATATACTCTATTTTATTCATTTGAGCTGGGCCCTTGCCAAGGTTAGCCTCAAACTTGCGACCCTTGAGCTTCAGCCTCCTGAGTAGTGAGGGTCACAGGTGTGCACCCTGACTGTACTCTCACGTTTTTAATTGACAAATATGTAATGTGGTATTTATCATGTACACGGTGTGTGTGTGTGCATTGTGTCTACAGTACATGCTGTGTCTACAGTGTGCACCATAGGGCTGGGGACATAGCCTAGTGGCGCAAGCACCTGCCTGGCAAGTGTGAGGTCCTGAGTTTAATTACCGGTACCCACCCCCAAAAACTACAGTGTGTTCCGTATCTACAGTGTGCAACGGTTACTTGTCTTTGCTACACCTCCTAGACTCTGTGGCTCCCTGGTTGGCTCCCTTGGGCCTCCTCTTCCTGACCTACCTGCTGCCCACCCACAGTTAAGGAGGGGGCACAAATGGGGTGGGGGAGGCTCAGGGGTGCCCGGCTCCCTGCCAAGTACTGGTGGTGGGGCTGGCCTGCAATTGAGGCCTTGCTTCCACAGGAGCTGAGACTCAGGATCCTGAGGGTGACTCCTGGGACCCTGGCAGCTGCTGCCCAGAGGAGGCATGGGTGAGGTGTTGGCTGGGATAGTGGAGAGGAGTCTATGCCTGGTGAGGGTGGGGACTGCTTAGGGCCCCTGTGCACCCTGCCTCAACCCTGCCTTGTCCTCACCTAATGGAGGGAGCAACAAGTGACAGACAGGGCCCCGAGCTACCCACAGCTTCATGAAGGGGCATAGGGCGGGGCGGGAAGTGTGTGTGAGGTGCTACTAGTTCTTTGGGCCTGGGCTGCAGGAACTGACCTGGCAGGGACAGAATGCCAAGGGCAAGGAGTGCAGAGAGGCACTGACTTGTCCTGGCCAGCCTTCTTGGTCATATGGGAAGCCCTGCCTGCAGCTTTGACACAAAGCTTCAAGGGAACTGTGACCTGGGCTTGGGAACTGTGTGCCCTATCCTGAGGACAGAGGGGTGGGGCTTCCTGGGCACACACTGGAGGGTCCCACTCAGTGGCCTCCATTGGGACGTCTTGTGGGGGGCCCCTTCTGCTCTGGGACCACCCTGAGAAAGCTGTGGCTCTGGCTGGTGGGCACTGTGAGGGTGCAGCTGAGTGAATGTCCCTGGCCCAGGACCCTGCAGGGGATAGGCAGAGCACTGACCTCGGCACCTCAGGGCAGGCAGTGCCCCTTGCCCCCTCCCTACCTGGTTGCCCCAGCAGCCTATTCCATTGTTCTCCCGTAGTCTTGGAGCTTAAAAAAACCCAACTGCTTTCATTAAGAAATGATTATTTCAGTTTCTTTTCAAAAAAATTAATCAGAGACATCCCCAGCTGCCAATCTGAGGTCTGATCGGCTGTGATAACCAGCATGCCCGCACGGCAGGGGTGGATTCCAGCCCGGAGCTTGGAAACTTGACGTCCTCGACAGCCTGGAAATGTCGGGTTTCCGTTCAGCTTGTTGTAATGCTGAGCTTGGCTTGCAGGTCCCCATCTCCTGCATCTCCCATGGGGGCCAGCTGGCCGTGCTCTGTGGCTTGCTGGTGGGTGACACGCTCCCTGCCCCTCCTTCCAGCACCCTGGCCCCAGCTGCAGGTTGCAGGCAGGGCCCCAGTGGCCAGCGCACCCTCCCCGTGCCCGCCCAGCTCCTGGCTTCGCTGTCGCGTCCTCTATCGCCTTTGTGCGAAACGTAATCCACAAAATGCTTTCGTGGTAACCTTATCCATCGGCAGCCAGCGATAGCATCTCGTGGCCCGTGACAGGAACTCGCAAGCATGGAGTTAATAATGCAGACTTTCAAAAAATGAGGCTGGCAGAGGGAGACAAGGGCGGGAATGAAAGGGGCCGGTGTGGCTGTAATTGGGACCATGTGAACTTCCTCGGAGGAGGATTAGGAGGAGAGACAGGCTTTGCCCGCGAAGATTAGTTTCAATTAGACGGGCTGGAGGCGAAAGGCCGGCTCGGTGAAAGATTAAAACAAGAAGGAGAAAGTTTCCGTGGTGGAGGCTCCGGGCCTGCAGTGGGGCCAGCGAATCTGCTAATTGAAGGCCAAGCGTGTCTGGGCTGGGAAGAGCACGCATTAATTGATTTGATGCTGGCCGCTTCCCGGCCTGCCCCGCTCACCTCCACCGCCGTGCCCATCTGTGCTGGGACAGCGGGGTGGGGGCCCTGTCCTTGCTGAGCCTGTAGGCTGGGGAGCAGAGCGGCCTTGGTCAGTGGCTGCCCTTGCCAGACTCCAGCCCACCACTTGAGGCTCTGGGCCTTGGCTGGGGCCCTGTTCAGCCCAAGCCACAGTGTTGAATTTCTGCTGGCCACAAGCTGGGTGTCTACTGCTATGAGGGCTTTGTTGGGATCTTCTAACAGGCTCTGTGTGCTACCTGCCTGGGGCTTCCTTCCTGTGTCTTTTCTCCTCCCCTTCTTCCTTCTGTCTCCCCATCTTTCCATCCAATTATCCATCTTTCCACCGACTTATCCATCCTCTCCCTCCCTCCCTCCCTCCCTCCCTCCCTTCTTTTTTCCTTCCTTCCTTCCTTCCTTCCTTCCTTCCTTCCTTCCTTCCTTCCACCAAGACCCTGCTGTATGGCAGTGCTCTGTGGGGAGGTAGAGTAGTGATTAGCAGCAGCCTCCTGGCAAGGCCTGTGCCCAGGTAGCTCTGGTGTTGGATGCACCGATGCATCCCACGAGCTCCTTGCCTGTGGCTGCAGCTGCAGGAGGAGTCTGAGCGCCTGGTCTGGGACCTGGTGTAGCAGGGCAGGGCTGGAGCTGCCCAATGTTGCTGTCCCTGTACCAGGAGAGATGCCAAGGGCCAGGCCCAGCCTGGTCATGACCATTCTGTCTTGTGGACCCTTGGCACAGTGTAGAGGTGCATAGTGTCCTGCTGGGAGCTGGAGGCTGGGTGTCTGGATGTGGCCAGCACCCTGCTGCCTCACACGGCAAGGGTTCCTGGCCTCCGCTGCCCCCTCTTCTCCAGCGCCTCTGTGCACACAGTGTGTACGTGTGTTTTATAAATCCTTCCCATTGTAATGACAACTAAATTATGGAAAATGCATTTTCACAGCTGGTGAGAAAAACCATTAGCATTAATCAAGGGCCCAGCCTCGTCAGGGATTTGTAGGCCAGGTTTGGTTGGTAAAGTTATGGATGTGCTAAGCAGTCGTTAGTGGGGTTCATTTGAAGCCGGGTGGCCATTTGTCTTCACACATTCCTGGGACGCCACCTTGCCTGGGGTCAGGGCCTAGCTGGGTTGGGGCCATGGTGACCACTGCCATCCCCACCCTGCACCCTCACCCAGGAGCCAAGGGATGCAGTCCTGGTGACATCCAGGTGGCCAGCTTGTTCACACAAGACAGAACTGTCACAGTCTCCCTGGTGTCCCCAGGCTGCTCTCAGGACATGGGCAGGTGCCTCGGTGTCCCCTGTGACTCCAGCACAATCTCCTGTCTGTGGTCCTGAGCTCTGTGTCCCTGATGTTGGGTCCCTGGAGGCCTCACGAGGAGTTCAGACCCTGGGTGCAGCTGACTCTAGACCTGGACTTCAGAGCCCTGTGCTGGGTGGGCTTCAGGGTGTGCTGTGTCTCTGGGATGAACACAGTCCACATACGTGTCTCTTTTCAGGGTTCTCTGTAAACCCCGTGACCCAGGCTAATGGCAGAAAACAGCAGACAGACCCAGCAGGCAGCTTCTCTGGGAGAGTGGCCGGTTCCACCAAGGACACCCTCATGCCCTTTCGCTCCAGTGTCCCCATGGTGAGGAAGATACCACTGCTTGCTCACCTATACTCCAGGCTCTCACAGACTCCATCAGCTTCTGGGTCATGCGCACGGCCCACCAACAGGACACAGGTCGGCTCCTGAGCCTGGTGATTGGTTCCAGCCTCCAGTTTTACCTCAACCCCCAAAGACCTTTCCAGCCCTGGCTAACTGTCCTTCTGTGTTCCACATACCTCCTCTGGGCAAGCCCAAGTTCTCTCAGCAGGGAGCTCCTGGCTCACAGTGCCTGCTCCATCAGCACCCAGCCTGTGTCCTTGTGCCCAGCACTCTTGGGACATGACCAAATCTCTGCATTGCCCATGTCTGTATACATGTGTATGCACATGTGCATGTTTACCTTTACATGCATGTGCCCTTAGGTATGCACACAGGTAGCCTCTGTATATGTGTGTGTGCATGCATTAACACAGTAGCATGTGTGTGCACACTAAACTGTGCACACGGCTTGGTCTATATGTGCATGTACACACAGTTGGTTTAGACAAAATTTACCTACTTCTCTCTGCTGAGAGCACAGCAGCGCCCCCTGGTGGCAGCACACAGAGCCTGGCGTAGCCTCTGTCCTTTAGCACAGGAGCCAGGTGCTCAGCCTGGGCTGGGATGAGTAGGAGCATCTCATTGTGCCGGGAAGAGGGGACTTGAGGATGACACGATGGAGGCCGAAGAGGAAATGAGGCCAGCTGGAGAGATCTCCTGACAGATAGAGCTGGGGGGAGAGAGCAATAGCAGAGAAGCGGGCTGGAGACAGGCGGGAGAAGAGCTGAGTCTTTGCTGAAACACTGGGTGTGCGGCTGCTCTCCCCATGGAAAGGGCGCCATCCCTGCTCCAGGGATTTCATGGAGGCCCCTGCAGGCTCCCCTGCTGCTGCCTCCCTGAACGGGCACTGCTCCTGGCACTGTGTCCCCGCTGGGACAGCAGAGGGAGCCCAGAGACTGCGTCATGGCCTGTCACACAGCAGCCCTGCTGACACCCTGAGGCATTCTCCACAGCCAGGCAGGTTCCTGTGGGTGGGGTGCTGCCTCTGGACTTGTGGGGCTGGGGGTTGGCACCCCAGTGCCTCAGGAGTCACCCTGAGCCACAGGGTGTGGTGGGGCCCATTCCTGAGCTGGGGCTCAGCTTCTTCCTGTGTGTGGACGTGGCAACCCCAGCCAATGGTCAGGGATCTGCCCAGGATGGGGTCAGCAGGAAAGGGCATGTTATCTGACAGCTGTCATTACAACCTCGTCCATGCTGCCCTGGAGAAGGAGCGGAGGCATTCCCACCTCTGTGAGGGTCCCCACAGGCTGATGGCTGTCTCCACCTCTGACTGCAGGAGCGCCCTGAGGGCAAGACACCCACTCTCCTCAGAGTGGTGTCTGTATCACAGGGCCCTCCCATCCACTTGTGGCTGCTCCCTTCCTCCTGCCCTCACCAGAGCCCAGGGGACACTGCCTGATGTCACGAGCCACAGGGACACCCAGGTGCCACGTCTTCCCCATGCCAGTGGGAGGCTCCTCTGTGTGGAGCCATGAGGACAGCAGCTCCCTGAGGATAGGTGCAGGGCCAAGTCTCGTGACACTGCCATTCTGATGTCACGGTTGAGCAGGCCCCATCTCTCTGGTGTCCCTGGGACAGGCTGCCCTGCCCTGTGCCTAGCACAAGTGTTTTTTTGGCTCTTACCTTCTTGCTCAGTGATCTTTTAGATATCAAACAAAACCAAGCACAGCGACAAGCCAGACAGGCCCCCTGTGCTCAGGACATAGCTTCCAGGGCCATCAGAAAAGCCGAGGTGGCTGGCTGTGGCTTAGTGCAGGACCTGCATGCTGCAGGAGACAGCAGGAGGCCCAGGGGTCGGGTGATAGGAGGGATGCTCCCTCTACGCAGGACCAGCTCAGAAGGGCTAAGGCTGTGGACACAGAGTCACCAGGGGCCATGAGAGGTACCCCCAGCATAGGGCTCAGGCTGTCTGGAAGGCACTTCTGGAGCAGTGGAGTGGGTACAAATCTGTCTTTGGCATTTGGCTGGTGGGCAGTGCCTTTGGCTGTTGATGACCCTTGGGCTCAGGTCAGGTGTCACTCAGCGACCCTGCTCAGTGTGGAGCCTGGTGCAGCTCACATGTTGAGACTTCTGGGAGGGGCACAGAGGTCCAGTCCAGCTCCATCTTTGGAGCCACTGCCACCAGCAATGGCTAAGCTGGAAACTCATTCCCTCCCAGGCATCCTTTGAGGATTCCTGCAAGATTTTTACCAGGTGGCTGGCTGGAGTCTGCTAGCCAGGGTTGCTAGCCAGGGTCACTGGCTCTTAGTGGTATAGAGATCAGCATTTCTGCACCTGGTGCAGGACCCACCTGGCCGCTGTCTCCCTCTCCTCCCTATGGCCCTTCTTGTTGGAGCAGGAGAGAAGCTGACCCCAAGTGAAAATCCACCCACACTTGCCAGACACCCACAACTGCTCACAGGGGGTCCAAGAGGAAGGGTGCCCAGCCACCAGTCTCCACCTGGAGCCAGGCCCTGGCAGGTGGTGGGGGTGGGGTAACTCAACCCCGTCAAAGGGAGCAGAGGCTTGGCCTTAGTGCTTGCACAAAGCACGGTGGGGCTGGCTGCCTGCCTTATGGGTTTTCTGGGATGACAGTTGTCTGTTTTTGTTCATTTTTGGTACATTGTGTGTCTACCCTTAAGAGGTGGAACTCACCTGGCTGGGAGCATGGCCCAGTGTTTGCAGGGTGGGACAGGATTGACTGGGCAGGAGTGAGGGATGCTGGGCTGCACTAGGGCAGTGTTTCTCTAGCCGGTGCCTGTATCCACGCCTGGGATGTGTGTGTGCCCGGTGCACACTGGCACATGAGGGGCGCAGCCTGGCATGAGGTGAGCAGGATTAGAAGCTACTCCATTTGTTAAATTTAGTGTAAACTTCCAGGTGAGAATGATCAAGGGTTTTAAAGGTTCTGTTCATTTGGGGCTGAACCAACAACTCGCTAGGCTGGGCACTGCACACTCTTAAAAGTCAACGCGGTAATGATCAATTTGCTAGCGATAACCGCAATAAATACCCGATTGCCCATCTGGCCAGACAGCCTCCAGCCTGTTGACGTTAGGTAATTGCCCATGGCGGGTTATTGCCTGATGGTCCCACCTTCCCACACCTGCTGTGCTGTCGCAGCTGGGATGGGGAACAGAGTCTGGCTTCAGCCCGGGCCCTACTGAACACTCCCTGGGAGATGGAAGATGAGGCTTTGAGGGAGTTTCCTTTGGGGGTTCACAAGTTCTTTCCAGGTGTTGATCAGGGGGCACCCAGGAAAGGTCTTCAGGTCCCTGGCTTGCATGCTGGCCACATGCTTCCTCAGGGTGACCCCCTTCCCAGGGCCCCCAGTAACCACCCCCCAAAGATGTAAGAGGAGCCACGTGGCCTCTCCCAGTGCCTGAGCTGCCCCCAGGCTGGCACCAGCTCCAGTTGCAGATCAAGCGCAGTGTCTGTGTCCTCATGCCTCAGGACAGGGGGTGGGTGGGGTGAGGAGCTCCTAGCTGGCACTGGACACTTGGGGCAACCTGGATGCATCTTATTGGATGAGCACTGGCCTGTCCTCGGCTGCTCTGCCTCCCTACCTCCCTGTGGCCAGGGATGGTGAAACAACGATGTCTCAAGAGCAGCAAGGTGACCCCAAGCAGAGCCAAAGGTGCCTGACCCAGAACCCGCATCCTGTATCAGGCATCCACATTGCAGCCACAGCTAGGAGAGGCCTGGGGGTCTCAGGGGGCCTGGAGAGAAAGTGAGGACTTTCAGGGGGCTGTAGGCATCAGCAGCTTGCATCCTGCTCCAGCTGGCTGGGCTGCCTTGTGATGCCAGAGCTGAGGGTCGGCCCAGGGGAAGGCGGGCCGGTTCTGCTGAGACAGCGAGGTGCCTAGGTCTCTCCTGGGTCTGCCTGATTCCCCCACCATTAGCTTGGCTCTGAGCAATGCAGGGTGAGTGAGGGTGGGTTCAGGAGTCAGGAATCAGGGCTGCCAACAGACCGAGACTACCTCTCCAGATCAGGGGCACTGCTTTCTCTGAGGAAGTAGGGGTCAGCATACCTGTACCTGGAGATTGAACTGCTTCCCGTGCCACCCCAGTGCTCCTCACCTTCCTGCTGTGCCTGCATCCTGTCACTGTCTGTGAACTCTGGGCATCTACAGAGGGGCGTGAGTGTGCAGGGTAAGCTGGGCTTGCAGGGCAGGGGGTGCTCACCAGCAGGCAGTGGGGTCAAGTGAGCGTCCTGGGGAGCCCTGTGTGGCTGTCACAGCCACACCCTTCCGGGGTCCTGGACAATTCTTCTGCAAGCAACACATGGCCAGATGGGGCTGCTCTCCCTCCCGGGTCCTGTTCTTGGTCCAGAGGGTCTGCTTGGCGTGGCATTGCCATGTGACATCGTGACATTGCCTCTCAGGCTGGTGCTGTGGGGTACGGGGTGCATGGTCCAGTGACAGTGCACTGTTGGGATAGCAAGGAGCCGTGAGGAAACCTGGGCCCTGCATCTGTGAGGGGCCCACAGCCCTGTGAGGGCTCCCCAGGGCTGGGTTGCAGCAGGCACTGGGTGACGGGTGGGAGCCAGTGGGGGGCTGCCTTGGGCTGCCGCACCCTTGTACCCTGTGCTCTGTTCACGGACACTGGTGGAGGTGGAGGCTGGGGACACCCGCACTTGTGCCCCCTCCCAAATATCCTTGGAGGCTCAGAGCCCCAGGGACCTAGGGGAGAACCCTGAGGAGGGAGCTCAACCGGGACAGCAGTGTGATGGTTTGCACAGGGTCCGGGTCCAATTGTGAGGCCACACGTGGACCTGGTGTTACTTGGCTGGGGGCTTCTGGCCGGCCATGGGGTGAGGGTGACAAATCAGGGACAGGGTTAAGAGTGTGGGGAGTACGGGCTCTGCTCGGATAGTCCACAGAGAACTTCAGCAGAGTTTCTCATGGCTCTGGCTGTGTTCAGGAAACAGGGATGTGGAGACCCAGCTGTGGCTCGAGGGCATGCACAGAGGAGGGAGAGTGAGGGACAGGGAGAGAGGAAGACAGGGGACAGGGCTCTGTGGGAGGGCCTTCGCTCAGGAGCAGCCGCTGGCTCCCTGGGCTTGTCCCTGGGGTTCTCCTGGCAGCTCTGGGTCTGGGGTCCACACACCAGTATTCCCAGGGAGCTGGCTACAAAGAGGCAGAGCCCCTGGAGCCCTGGGTGGGCTGGGCAATGACCGTGCAGGCTTTGGACAGCTGCCCCTGCCCTGCTTTGCCTGGCTGTCTGAGGTCCTGTGAGGGCCAGGGACATCACAAGGGTTGGAGGCAGATGGCCCCTGAGACCTGAGACTGTCCCAGTTGGCAGCTCTGACGGCATGACCATTGCACCATGCACACACTGAGCCTGGTGCTTGGATAGTGAGTCCCCCCTGTACCTGAGGGGCCAACAGTGGCCCTGTCCACTCACTTTGTAGAGAGGAGGACTGCAGCTCCGAGAGACCCTGAATCCCCGGGCTACCAGCCCCACTGAGGTGCCTCCAGCTGCAGGGCTCCCTGGGACCCAGTGCACCAGGTCCCTTGCCCAAGGCCACAGCCACTGTGAGTCAGGCATCAGCTGGCCCATGCTGCCTCCTCGCCCCTTCCCACGCCGGGAAGAGATGGCGAACTCTGTTTATTTAGACTTTCCCAAAGCTGACAACTTGAATCAGACTAATTTACCTGAAGTATACCAACCGTTCTCGTATTTATTTTACGATATTTCACCGGCGTAACCCAATATCCACCTTCCCGGCGTTGTTTACGCAGCCCAGGCATGTGCATCTGTCTCCCATCCCCACGGCTGCTGCCCTGTGTCCCAAGGACAGCACAGAAGTGGCCACACGTGGGGTTTTGAGGTGAACTGGGCTGGCCTCAGGGGACCAGGATGTGGTATGGGCACCAGGCTGGCCAGGGCCCATGGTGAATGGTCAAAGGGCTCCACCTGCCCCCGGCTCTGGCCTCCTGGGGTGGTGGCAGTGAGGAAGGCAGCCAGAGCCCTTCAGTCCCCACACTGTGGTGCACCTGACAGCTGTTCTGCAGAAGGGAAGGCTCCTCACAGGGTCACCCAGAGGCCATAGTCCGGTGTGATTCTGGCCCTCCTCTGCAAGGCGTGGCCAGCTCAGGGTCATGCAGCCCAGGCCCAGGTCCAGGCCAAGTCTCAGCTAGGGTGGTGGGACCAGCCCTGCCCTGCAGCTCAGGTCTGGCCCAGAAACCAGCAGCATGGAGGTGCAGGTGCTGAGGGCGCTTTCCTGCAGCACTGGTGATGGGACAGCTATGGAGACTGCTGCCTATCTGCCCCAAAGATGGCTGGCCAGGGCCTTGGCTCACCATGGAATCATTTGCATGGCCAGGGAGGGCTGTATGGCCACGCAGACACTTGTCTGTGGCCAGCGATTCTGTTGTACCTCTGAGAGTAGCTTGTGTGCAGTGGTCCTGACATCAAAGCTGCTGCCCAGGAGACCTGGCCCATGGCTGCCACTCGCCCTGTGGTAGGGAGACACTGTGGGTAATGATGAACAGACAGATAGGCACACAGCAGCGGGTGACAGACAAAAACAAAACATGCCTTGCTGGGGCCCAGAGGAGGTGACACAAGTAGCCAGGGAGGGCTTCCTGGAGGAGGTGGCATGTATGCTAAGCCTGGGGCGCTGGGGTCAGCAGGATGCCAGGCAGAGGGAGTATGGATCCTGAGCTCCTAGAGTGGCTGACCTGAGTGCTGGAGGCCGTGTGGCTGGAGCTCAGTGGAGCAAAGGAAGTGTCAAAAGGCCAGGCCACATACTCTGGGGACTTTGAGAACATGCCACACTGGGACTGTCAATGCCAGTACAAGCCCAGTCCAGCATGGAAGAAGAGGGCCAGTGGGGGCCTGAGTGCAGTTCTGGTGTGTCAGGTGGGTAGCTCTTAGCTTCTCAGTGGATCCCCAAGGACTCCTGTCTATTCTCTGAGTGCTGGCCTGTGGCCCAGCCCGCCCTGGGTCCCCAAAGCCACTTGCAGCCCTGGGGGTGGGTGCCAGGCTTCCTGGAGAAGGGCTCTCAGGCCAGGAGAGGTAGAGTGGTGGCTTTACACTGTCCTGCCCCATGGCCTCAGAACCAGCTGGAGGGGATGAGCTGGCCCTGGTGTGGAGCCGGGTCTCTGAGAGGATGGGGCTGCGTGGCCAGGCCAGGCCAGGCCCTGGTGGCTGCTGGGCACTGTCTGGGTGCTGCTTTCCACACCTGAGTGCTCCCCCAGGCAGGGGCCATGCTGCACCACACCATACATCTCTGTCAAAATCCCTATGAATAAATTAACCTTTCTAAAGATTAGCACACTCTAATACCTCGGGGTTTTAAACAGAACAAATACTGAAAATATTTTGACAGAGCTCATGGAGTTTGCAGGGCAGCTTCAGCAAAGGCCCACCCAATGCCCCTTAAAGGGCCAGCTGACCCGGCCAGCCTCGGACACTGAGGAGGAGGCACAGACCTCACAGGGGGCTGTGAGCCATGGGCAGAGCTCTTAGGTGCTGGCCTCTGTCCCTTTGTGACTCCAGGTGGACCGGGCTGCCTGGCTGTTCCAGACTCTGGTGCTGTCCATGAGGACCCCCTGAGGGGGGGTCATGCAGGGGCTGGGCCTGTGGTCACCTGCCAGGGGCTGGGAGAGAGGCACTTGGGGAAGGTGGGGGCCTCAGAGTCACCGCCTAGGTCAGAGTTGTGCCTGTGGCCTGGAAGAGCAGGGCTGTCAGGCCTGGGCCAATGGATTCAGGCTCGGAGCTGAGGAGCTGGGAGCTGGAGGGCTGGGATCATTGAGTGGGAGCCTTGTCTGGGCTGGGGGCCTCAGGGAGTGCCAAGGTCATGGGTTGTGGGGGTCCTGGCAGTAGAGAGGAGGCCACAGGGGAAGCCACAGAGCACCAGGCTGCAGGGAAGGGAGCTGCCATCCTGAGTCCGAAAGCTGTGAAGAGGACTGGCCTGGCAGAGCAGGAGAGGGAGACCCTACCCCAGGACAGCTGTCTTCATCCTGGGAGCCTCTGCCTGGCCCACGCTGGTCTCAGGGCCCAGAGCCAGTTGTGGGCACAACAGCTTAGCCCGGAGGCGTGGAGGGTAGGGTCTCCTGCTCTCCCTGCACACTCCCACTTCCTGGAGTTAGGTGCTCCTCCAGGGTCCTGGAGTCCCTGGGGTCCCCACAGGTGAATGCAGTACAGTCTCCACAGGTCCGATCTCCTCCCCTTTTCCTCCCCTCCTGGGGCAGGGGCTGACCACATTCCCCGGCCCTGTACCTGGCAGCAAGAGCAGGGCAGGAACCAGTCTCAGGGGGTACCTGTCAACAGCTCCGGGGTTCTTGGGTTCCCTCCTGCCTGCCAAGAACGGTCCCCAGGGCTGGGGCACAGGGGTATCTGGGGTTCCATCCTCAGAACTCTGGGGGGCTTGGCCCCTTCCTTCATGCTGCTGCCTGCCCAGAACATGAGGACAGCAGAGCTCTGCCCTGGCCAGTGCATGGCCCTAGGGAGGGAGTGCTTAGGGGCAGGCCTGGAGAACAGTGCTGGAGCCCTCCTATGTGTGCGGGAAGCCAGACTGTTGCTGGTAAGAGCTTTGCTGCCTCCTCCCAGCGAACCTCTGTTAAGGCATCTCTAGTGCCAGGCTCTGTCCCCACCTGATACCACCTGCTGCCAACCCTCCCTGGGCTTTGGGGACTTCTGGATGATGACTGGCCCCTGACCCCATGATCATGATGGTGACGGTGACGGTGAAGGAGATGATGGTGGTGATGGTGATGGTGACAATGTGCTGGTGATGACAGTGGTGCTGGTGTTGATGGTGCTCGTGCTAACAGCTCTGCTCTGTTATACGCAGCATGCACCTGCACCGCTTCCCTTTTCCTTTGGTTGAATCCCACATGGCCTGCTGACAGATGTCCTCATCACCCCCTTCCCCGGGAAAGGACCCAGAGGTGCAGGAACTTCCTGTCTGTCCTACCTTCCCCTGGGGTGCAGTGCCGGAGGCAGCTCTGTGAGGTTGGACAGGGGTGGCCAGACACACAGAGAGGCCTGGCAAAAGCACCAACACTGAAAATAAAGGGACTCCAACCAACGTGTTTATTCAGGTCACATGGGGTTGGGACCCAGTGCTCTGGGTGTGGTAGGCTCACATTCCACCATGGCTACCATGGGAAGTGCTCAGCCTTGGAGCTCTGTCCAGGGGCAAGGTAATACAGGATTAGCTTCTGGGCTGCACACAGAGAGGCTACTAAACAGAGACCCTTGCTTTGTATAGAGACAAAATTAATTTCACCACAGTTATATTATGTTTAAGAAGTTCCTCGGATGCTTTCTTATGGAAGCTGACCCACTCACCAACCTGCTGTGAAGGGTCAGGGAGGTCAGAGGTGACAGTGGTGAGGCCCGTGAGGGGAACAAAGAAAGAAAACACAGACCTCATCCCAGGGCAGCTCAGAGGAGAACAGAGGGGCCAGGGTAGGGTGGGGTTAAACCAGGGCACTTCCAGGAGGTGACTTTGAGAAGCAAGAAGTCCCGTGCTCTACCCTTGTGGGCAAAACTCAAAGGGCAGGACAGCCTGCAGTTCACAGGACCGGGTCTCTGCAGCAGGATGTGAGTGTGGCAAGGAATGGGCATGAGATCCAGTCCTCAGGCCTCTGTGCTATGCTGTCCTTCCATCAGCTGGGGAAGTGACCAGGACCTGGGTCAGAAACTGGGTGAGGTGGTAGAGGGGCTGGAGCCCTGGAGACCCAGTGGGATGGGGGCTGTCTGCTCCCCAGACTGGGGGTTGTCAGGGCTCCTGTCCTCCACCAGGACAGGAGTAACCTGGTCACTGAAGAGCTCCCCTCCACACTTCGCTGCCTTGCTCTGGGCTGGGCCTTGAGGGTTCATGCAGGCAGGTGGGGAGCCGCACTTGAGCCAAGCCCCAACAGCACTTCCCTGACCAGCTGGTCTCTGTCTGTCCTCTGTTCCCTGCCCCCGCCCTGGCTCTGTGCTGGGGCTCCGGCTCTGGGGTGGGGATCCCCAGGGAGGAGTGGCAGGGCTGAGGCCCACGGAGGTCAGGCGGGTGCCTGAGTCCCTGGTTCTGCCTGCGACGCACTCCGGCACAGGGCAATTCTCACAAAAGGTAATTTAACGAGCGTTGGACAGGGTCCCGAAATCTGCTCACAAGGACCTCTATTTATAGATCCCCACTCCTCTCTGGGGTCGGTCAGCCATCCATACACTTTCAAGAGTTTATAACTCTATTATTGAATTTAAAGTTGGCTTTGGTTTTAATTCAGAGTGAAAACTGCATACCTTGGGGGAATCCCGGGAATGCGTTTGGGGTAAACGCCAGCCAGCGCTCTTCAGGGCTCCTTGCCCCTGATGCCAGGCTCCCGAACCCCCAGCCCAGAGGTGCTGCGGGGGCTTCCCTCACACCAAGTGCTGTTATCCCTGAGTGGCTGGGCCGCTTTAGGAGCCTGGATCTGGTAGCTGCAGCATCAGAGTTGTGTGCTGGGCCCCCAGCATTGCTGGCTTCCTCATCTTGGTGTTGAGGTCTGCAGAGCAACTGTCCTCGAGGCCCCCAGGAATGGGCAGCTTGTGCACACAGACGATCCTGTCCCTTGCTGGCTTCACATGCTGGCCATGTACTCAGGGGGTGCAGACTCACCCAGGCCCTGTGCTCCTCTCTCCCCTCTAGTTCTGGCCCACACCTGGCCTCTGCTCTGTGGAGGACACTCTTCTGGGCTATCTCCAAGCCTCTGGGGTGTGGTGGCTGGAGGGAGGCTGAAAGTGGCCAGAGGGGCCTGGGTGGGTGGCTGGTGGAGTGGCTGGTAAGCCCTGCCCTGCTGGTGCAGGCAGTGTGGACAGGAGGTGTCCTAGAGTCCTGGTGTCCTTGTGACCTGGACTCAGCTGTCGGTCCACAGAATGAGAGAGCCTGGCTGCGTGGTGCCACCTACAACTGGCCGGTAGGGGGCGTCCCTGACCTACTTTCCCACTGCCACCCGCCACTGGCTGCCTGGGCCAACCTGGGCCCATCTGGAAATGTTTGATTTGATAGAGTGTCGCTTTACATTGCAGAAATGAGTGTAAGCGGTTTTTTAACCCACCAAGTGAGAAATGTGATCTGGGTTTTACTGCCGACCCTTTAAATAAAAAACAGATCGCTTATTAAACCATTATCTCTCAGGGACAGGGTGTCGAGCGTGGACCTGAACTGGACACAGCAGGAAGAGGACAAAGCTCCATCTCCTGCTCAAGTACAGGGCACAGACCCTGGGTGCCACTCCTAGGGGAGGACATGGGGGATCTGGCATCACTGCTGTCCTTGCTGGGGCAAAATGCCATGTGACTACCAGGTCTGAGTGGCCAGTGTCCAGAGCAGGATCCCTACTGCGGCCCTTGGTGCAGAGTGTTCAGGGAGAGGCTGTCCTGGGCCCTGACCTCTGGAGTACCTCAGGATGGTGCTGCTGGGTGGTGTGGCTTAGTGCTGATCCAGGAGTGGGGACCTGGCTGCAGAGTGTCCTGGGCACCTCCCTCTCCCTGCTGGCTCCCTTCACCCTGAGGCCCTGGCTCACTGGCAAGCAAGGGAGAGTGGCAGTTGGCTGTTGGCCCACGCCCTGCACCCCCCCCTGGCATGTTTGGTTCCAGCTCTTCTGCCATCGAATCAGGCGTCAGTTTGGTTCTCATGTCTTCTCTCTGAAGCGCAGTTGGGAGGTCAAGGCTCTATTCTTGCAGGAGCTGTGGCCACAGATCCCCATGCTGAGCCTTTCATGATTGCCAGGGTGACCTTGGAGGTGGCTTGAGCTGAAGCCCTGCTCAATGCGTGGTGAGTGGCTTGCCAGTGTGCCCACTTGCTGTCACTGTCACCCACACCCTTGGTATTCGCTGGCACTCTGGGCAGCTGTAGGGGGCACCTGTAGCAGGGACTTGCGACCCTGGCTGTCTCACAGATCCCTTTCATGGTGGACTGTTCCTTCTGGGTTGGGTGGGCTGGGCCCAGATGCTGGAGCCAGGGAGGCCAATATGGCCCTCAGAAATAGCGAGGGGTGGGCTGGGCCAGGGAAGGAACAGGCCAGGTCACCCCTGGTGGGGTTGAGCTGCGGAGAGCCAAGGGGGAGTATACTGCGTAGCTGTCCCAGCTGGCATCTGCCACCTCTGTGCCCTGGGGAAGGAGCTATCAAAATCCTGACACGCGGCTGGCAAGATGCTCCCACAGACAGGGATGCTCACAGGGCTTGAGCACCACGCCTGCATGCGTCCCCATAGTGGGCTGGGAGTCAGATCTCTGCCATGCTATGATGGAAGGGAAAGGAGGCCCAGAGGAACTCCAGGGAGGGCCCAGAGTCACACAGTGACAAGGGACATATCTGAAATGGGACTTGGAGTGTGATAGGAAGGAGCCCAGAGACCAAGTGCCAGGTGAGTGCCACTCCATCTGGGACATCACTTCTGGCTGGGGGTCAGTGGGTTTCTGAACCAGATCCTTCTGCCCCAGGGAGCAGAAGCAACCCAGTCCCCAGCTCTGGCAGCACTCAAGCCTGCTTCTGAGGTAACCACAAACAAGGTCATGCTCTCCTGCTGTCCCTGACCAGAGGGTCCTCAGCAGTGCCCCCTCTACTGGCTGTCACCCTCCTCGCTACGCCCTGATGCCCACTGTGGATTGGCTGGGCCAGATTTATATCTGCTGTCACAGCCAATGGAAATATGGGGCTGCCCGCGTCTGTGTGTAGTTACAGTGACTGAGCTAGGACCAAGGCCCGAGGGATTTATGGTCCCTACTGGATACATGCTTCCACGTGATGCTACATGTGGGCACTGTACAGTGTCCCCAGGGCAGATTCACAGGGCGCTCCTGACCTTGAGCAGGGGCTGGGCCAGGCCAGGACCCTCATGGGTGGGCGACGGTGGGTGACAAGCTGGCCTCCCCCACCCTATCCTGGCTGTGCCTCAGCAGGCCTGGAGCAGTGAAGGTGTGGGTCTCCAGAGGGCAACCAGGCTAGGAGGGCACATGAGGGCCTGGTTCAGGGGACAGCTGGGTCCTTGAGCTGCTGGTGGCTCTTGGCCATAGGAATCCGGTGACCCAATGTGCTGTGGGCTCAGCCAGAGCCTCGTTCTCTTGCCCACTCCTGAACACTGTCTGACTCTGCCTTGGCGCTGCTGTCCAAAGGATGCTGATGGGGTCACTCTGAGCTGGGTACTCTGGGTCCTGGATGTTCTTCTGAGACCTCCTCAAGGTGAGGAGCAGATAAGCCAGGGTGACCTCGCTCTCCTAAGGGCCACTAAATTGCACTGAATTCCACTGGCATGCCACTGTCCCTTTGTTCCCATGTCATGGGGTGATAGACACTGCTTGGTGGGCAGACCACCTTGCTGTGCCCCATGACTGCTGTCCTGGGTCCATAACCCTGGCCCAGTCCCAGAGGCTTCTGCTTTCCTCAGTGCACACAAATCCAGCACATGCACAGGGTTGCTCTGCCCACACCAAAGCTGAGGGCAAGAGTCCCTGGACAGGCTTACTGGTCATGGGCAGGGGCCAGGTACTCCACCAAGGGCTTATGCATGCTGGGGGCAGGAATCATCCAGGGGCCCCTCTGCCCGCCCTGACCTTGGAGGCGCTTGAGGGGGAACGACTCTGCCCAGGACTGGGTGCTGGCAGCCTCTGTTCCCTCCTCCTAAACCTCACCCCTGGAAATGGAGGCTCAGGAAGGGGACAGTGGCTCAGTAAGTCCCAGAGACCCAGGCCTGGTGGGGGGTTGAGGGGTTGGTTCATCCTGGCTGTGAGTGGTGAGTGCCACGATGGGGGTACCAGGCAGCAGGAGGCTGAGGCATTGAGTAAGGGCCCCAAAACTAGACCCCTCATGCTATCTCCCTACCCAGCCCACCATGGTCCTGGGGATGGGTGCATACTTCCTGTGGGTGTGGGATCAGGGACATGGAGGCAGGGCGGCTTGGGTGCCCACACAATGACAGGGCCTCCATCTTCATATGCCCCAGACCTGGAGGGCAGAGGGCACCTGTGTCTGCAGACAGGAGGGCCCACTCTGAGGCAGGCTCTTGGGCATAGTGAGTTGCCCCTTGCACCACCCTGAGGGGCTCCTGTCCTCTCTCCCCAGGGAGACACCACGGGCTCAAAGCCAGCCTGCTTCATAGCCATATGGGTTTGTGGATGAGTCCTCCTGCATCAGCCACCGGATGTAGTGGAGGCCATGTGGACCTCTGGGTCTCATGACCTCCAGGTTGCCCTCAGACCTGGGGCAATTTAACCAATGCTGCATGAGATCCTATTGGGCCTCTCAGGCTCAAGCCTGTGCCCTTCATCTGGTCTGCAGGCATCACAGCTGTGTGGACAGAGGGGCCAGGTGGACTAGGTCTGGGACATTAACCCAGCTAGTGCCCACCAGCCAGAACCTGCTTCTTGAGCAGTGGGCAGGGCATGGGGTCCTAGGCTCATTGCACAGGACTTGCTGAAGGATAGAGCCCCAAGCAGGACATCCCTGCTGACCACCTGCACTGAAAGAGCCCCTCCTGCCAGTTTGCCAGCCACCAAGCCCTGTACCCAGTGCCTGGCACCCCGGAGGAGGGGACACCTGGGGTCAGACACTGCCAGGCAGGTTGCAACCTGCAGCCAGCCTGGTCCGCTGTGGGCACCTTGATTTACTGTCCCCGCTCCTGGAACGCCTCCCCGGGTGGCTCAAGCCCCTCCCTGCCCCCTTGCTGCACCGTGTGGCTGAGCTTGGGAAAATCTATTACCGCCGAGTCATTAATCTGGGGCTGCCGCCTCGGGCGCTTTCTGGCCCCTCTATTTAATGGCTCTGCTTCCTGAGCGCCGGAGCCGTGCTGCTTGCCTCTCTTGATCAGCTTTGTTTAATTATCAAAATATTTGATGCAGAAAATTGACATTAGTTCTGAAGGTTCTGCCCTCCTCCCCCTGCCTGGCTCCTGGTGACATTGAGTGGCTCCGCCATGGCGCCCATCACCTCAAAATAGCAAGTGAGCTGCTAGCCTTGCTCGGCCAGGTGGATGTGATGAGCCAGGCGCGGTATGGGGCTGCCCGGCCCTGCCCTGGGCCCTTGGGCTGCATCTGGTCCAACCCATGCCCAAGGTGTTCCTAGCCTGGCTGCTCCCACAGCCAGGGCACCCTGGGGGAAGGGCCAGGCTTTTACATGGTTTGCTGGGCCTGCACACCTGGGCTTGGGCTTGCCCAGCTCAGCTCTGTCAGTGAGGAGCTCAGAGTGAAGCCTGGTGTTGGTGGCCAGGGCATCCTGCCTACTATATGCCTCTGGGAGGCTGCTTTGCTGATGGACTGGATAGGCCTGAATAGCAGAGGCCCTGCTTCAGGGTGGCCAGAGAGCTTCCTGGCCAGCTGTGTGCTCAAAGCCTGTAGCAGAGGCAGAACAAACCTAGGAGGGGCACCCTGTGGTCCTCAGGGCTGGCTGAGCCCTGTGGAAGTCCAGGCTGTGCCTCTCTGCACCCGAGAGGGCAGACCTGGGCATTCTGCATGCATTCGTTCACATTCTGGCCTTGGGCTTTGCATGAGTGCACACATGAGTGTGTTTGTGGAGTGTGTCCATATTTGTGTGATGCCTGAATGTGCACTGTGAACTTGTGTGAGCACACAATCATGCTCATGTCCACAGCGCCCACCATGAGCTCCCCACCAGGGCCACTCATGTGGATGCTTGGGTCTGTACTTCCAGAGGTCAGGCGTGGCTACCAAGTGGCCAAGCTTAGGGCCCAGTACTTGGTGTTGAGCTTTGAGGAGTGGTGGGGGGAACATGCCCTGGGGAGTCGTAGCCCAGGGACCCCCAACCCCAGCAGGCCCAGAACTCGTTTACGGCTGCTGCTCACCAGTCGCAGCTATACTGGTGAGTGTGTGTCCTGGGCTCAGCCTATTTTCAGATGCCAGATAATTTTCAAAATAGAAACTAGTTTCAAGGTTGAGGAAGCAGGTATAGAACCGCTAAGGAAAACAGTAGCGGTCCAGCTTAGACACCTGGCTTTTCACTTGCAGTCAGTGTCCCTAGGAAGTGACAAGGGCACAGGGAGTGTGCTGCACACTCTGGAAGGCAGTGCTGGCTTTGTTCGCACCCGTGGGGAAGGGGACGGGCTGCACAGTGTGCCCGACTCCCTGAGCCAGGGCCAGGTGTGTGGGGCCCGGAAGGGTGCCGGGAAGCCCGGGATTGGGCACTGCTCTGGATGAATCCACCATGTGATCCTGGAGAGACACATCCTTTTCACCCTCTGGTGATGGTGTCCTTTACGCTGGGTGCCCCAGAAAGAAATCACAAGCCTCATGCCTACACTGCTGTCCCCCCAGGGCCCAACACCCTGCTCGAATAAGGCTGACTGGGCCACTGCCCCATGGGAACCCTGGAGGGCCAGCAGCAAGGTGTTCAGTGGGGAGGTGGCCCAGGGCATCGGGGAGGCCTGGACTGTGCTCTGCTGTGCCGGTGAGTGGGGCTCTGTGCTTTCTTTGCTGATTTCTGAATGAGGAAGAGTAGTGCACCACGGGACCTGTAGGGGGAAGATTTCAGGAGGACCCTGATAAGAGTGGGAGCCCACAGGGTAGCCCTGGAACCCACGGGGGAACCCTGGGTGGCTGCTCAACAGCTATACATGAGGCTGAGGCAGGAGGATCACTTGAACCCACGAGGTTAGAGCTAGTCTGAACTCTGTCTCCAAAGATGAAATGAAAGAAGAAAGAAAGGAAGGAAGCAGGGAGGGAAGGAAGGGAGGGAGAGCAGGAAGAAAAGGAAATCCTTAACTAATTACATCTGTAAGACCTGTTCCCAAACACAGCCACATTCTAGGGTTCAGGCTGGCCCCGGGCTGAGGGTCCCTGACCGATCTGCTGGATCTTCCTGGCTGCCACAGGGAGGTGTACAAAGGAAGTCAGTCCAATGTTGGGGAGCAGCAATGTCTGGGTCTCAGCACTAGGAAAGAGGCAGGAGGAGGCTGCAATGTGCCAGGGAGTCTGGGCCGCTTCTCCTCGTGTCAGGACACAAGCCCTGTCTTGACATGAGCTCTGCTGTGGGCTGAGATGGGTTGCGGGGTCAGGGTGAAGGCTGGGCCCAGGGTGCTCCGAGGACCCTGCATGGATCACACACACACACACACACACACACACACACACACACACACATGCACGCATGGTAATCACGCTTTTAAATCTCGGCTGAATGGAGCGGGAGGTGCACGGACAAACTTATAAATAACCATGGTAATGACCTGCCGCCCGGGCTCTTTGATCTCATTATTCCGGAAGCTGCCCAGAGACCATGGGCAGGGCCTTTCGCGTTGTTATGTCCACGTTGTGTTGTTATGGAGCTGGGACCCCTCCTGTGGGGGGTGTCTCAATACCCAGGGCCTGGTCTGTGTTCTCTCCTGCCCGGTGTCAGTGCAGCCCTCGCTGAGAGCACACACCGGGGACCTGGGGCCTTGTCTGTCTCCTGAGAAGGACGAAGGGATCCCTCTGCAGGGTAGGGCTGCCCAGGCCACCGTACTTCTGGGGGTTAAGCCCTCTTGTGTACTCAGCCCTGGTGCCCCAGGCTCACCACTGTTTTCATAAATACATTTGCCGTGGTCTGAAGCTGTCACAGTCCAGGGCTTCCTGACACCTTGACTTTCTGCTGACACTTACGATGATTGCTGCCCCAGGGACTCATTTTCTGGGCTGCCACCACTGACCCAGTCTGTCCTCACTTCATGGTCCTGTCTGCAGCGAGGACAGTTCCTCCCTCAGTCCCAGGACCTGCCACTTCGGGGGCTTGGCCCTGCCCCCAGCATCTCCCCAAGGACCAGTTCCTAATGGGGCGCACAGGGTGGGTGGTCACTGTCCCGGGCCACCCAGAAGCTCTTTTATGACTCCTCTACCACCTTGTCCTGGATGGCATCATGGCCCATCTTCTCCGAGGCTCCAGAGAGGGGGCTATCGGTCCAGGGCTCCTTGGGGTTGGGGAAGCTGGGGTCAGGCTTTTGCATTGGTGCATCCTGAACCTGAGAACCTGGGCCCAGCTCAGAGCTTGTGACAGGTGGATGACCCTGTGGCTGGGCCTGGAGGGGCTGCTGACCCTTCATGCTGGCCTCAGGCCTCATTATGCTGGTGCCCACAGATGCCATAGAAAGGATGTCTGTGCTCACCTCTCCTCTGCACTGGGGGCTCCCCAGAGCCATAGCTCTGATGTTGGATGTGGGCCTGGGTGTGGGGTGGACATAGGAGGGGGAGTGGCTGTTTCTGGAGGTTCATGCTTGCCCCCTTGCTTGGGCTATGTGTTCCCCACCATGTGGCATTGGTCTCTAGCCTGCACGCCCGATCTCCTGTTTGGTCCTGTGGCCCCCAAAGGTGCCTGCCGCAGGTGGGTCCTAGATCTGCCCCATACATCCCTTTGTGGCCAGGTTGTGTGGCCTCTCTCTCCCTATGGGCCCAGGCTCTGACCCGTTGCCTGTCCTGGTCTGCACCAGTCACAAATCTGTCCCTACTCCCACCCACCCATGAGTACACACTGAATGCCCTTACATACGGTCAGGGCTCAGCCTTGGGGTGTCATGGGGACAGTGCTTGGGGTCTTGGACCAGGCAGAGCATCCTCTGTATTTGCCCTGGGGATGGATGTGTGTGTGTGTGTGTGTGTGTGTGTGTGTGTGTGTGTGTGTGTGTGAGAGCCTGGACTCCTAGATACTACTGGTATCCTGTGTGGTGAGGCCACAAGTGTATCAGAGTTCAGGTGGGCAGGCTGAACATGAACACTGGGGACACCAGTTGTGGGTGGCTCTGGAGGGGCCTCAAGGTGGAGACTGGCAAGTGGTGGCCTGGGCCTTGGGTCCTGCACAGAGAGGGCAAGGAGGTCAGAACCCAGAAGGGACCAAGAGGAGCCTGAAGGTCTGAGGAGCTTGGGGGTGTTGTGGCAGCTGGGGGGCTTCGGTCAGATGGGGAGGAGCCCGGGGTGGACAGAGAGGTGCCCAGGCTGCAGTTCTTGGTGGGGGTGGGTGGAGGCCACGTGTGGGACTGGGCCTCAGGGAGACCCAGCGTGAGGAATTTAGTGGAAGACATGGACGCTCACTTATTCCCTACTCCCCCTGAGGTCTCTTTATGCCCCAACAGCCCCACAGAGGGCCGAGGAGGATGCCTCCACCAGGGCGCCCACCCTAGAAGTGAGGGTCGGGGCTCCTGGTCACAAGGCCTGGAACTGTTGTCAATACTCACAGACTCATAGGCAGACAACATGGCTGCCTGGGTGTTGGGGTTGGAGGTCTGCCGGGGCCATGAGAACTTCTGTCTCGTGGTGGAGCCCTCACCAGCTTGCCTGGCCCAGGCATCCCCCCCACTGGCCTGTTTTGATTTCTACTTAAAGGTTTATGGTGCAGAGCCCCGGGCTGCTGCTCTATGCTAATAGAGCTATGCATATTCGATGAGCGAGTCAGCGGAGCGGTCACAGCTCAGCCTCTGGCTGGCAGTAATGAGCCCAGCAGGGGTCCCAGACTGCTCCCCACCCGATCTCTCACTGTCCAGCCTGGCCTGAAATATGGCCCTGCTGGCCAGCCGGATGTCAAAGACACGTGAGCAGGAGGCCCCTCCTGCCCTGTGTGTGCTCCTGCTCCTGGAAGGGAGCAGATAAGCTCCCCTTGGGACCAGCCTTGGGCCTGAACTCAGGACTTGGGTTCAAGTCCCACTCCAGGCCTCACTTGCTGGGTGACTTTGGCAGAACAGCCTCACCTCCAAGAACCTCTGTATCCTGCCCCGTTTGATGGGGCCGCTCAGGGCACCTTGCAGGCACCCCGGGCAACCTCAGTCCAGCCCAGCACGCAGCAGTGATAAACAGGGTGCTGCTTCTGCTATTCTTATCTCTTCCATGTGTGGTAGCTGGAGGAAGGATCAGCTAAATTTTCTTTAGGATCTACCCCAAAGACTGCAGGGATGCACATCCAGGTAGGTCTGGGTGGCCGTGAAGGTGTGAGCGTGGGGACCATGTCTGGTCCTGTCCCTACTGGGCTGTCCTCCTGCCCTGCTGCTCAGCTGCCTTGAGCCAAATGGCTTTGCTGCACCACAGTTGCCTGCCATGATGCCACACCACACTCCTCTGCATGATGCTCTGGCCTTGGAGCTGCCTGAAAATGGGTTGAGTCCTCTGAGCCAAATTAAATCTCTGTTCCTTTCAGTTATAGGTGTCAGGAACTGTGTCTCAAGGGTGGGAAAGCTGGCTAATGCAGAGATTTGGTATCAGAGAAGTGGGGTGGTTGCTGTGACTATATTGGGCCATGTGGTTTGGAAGCCTTTGGAACTGGTTTGAAGGACAGTTTGGAAAGGTTCTGATGGTCATGGCTGGAGAAGCCCAAGGATGGTGTAAGTAGAGCTTGATGGGAGATTCCAGTTGCAGCAGAAGACCAGGTGCTGATAATAACAAGGACAGTAAAGGCCAGGGCCGGGAACAAGGTCTCCATTGGCAGTTGGACTCCAGGCCATGCATGTTGTTCCCTGGCAGAACATTTGTCCGCATTTTCCCCTTGTCCTGAGACAGGAGACTCACATTAAGGGCAGTGGACTAATCTGGCACAGAACATTCTAAGACAACCAATGGTCAGCTGTGGCACGGGTACTGCGGGCTGCTTTTAGCCAGAGTTATGGTGAGAATTGTGGCAAAAAGGCAGCACAGAAAAAACTGAAAAACTTAAATTTTGGCCCAGAAGAAATCACGTGTACAGTCTGGGCCAAGAGAGGTGTGGGTGCTGAGGAGATCAGTGCCAATAGAAAGGAACCAATGCAGGGAAAAGAAAGATGCCTTGAGGGCGTCTCAGAAACAAGCCAGACCCCACCATAGAAAGGTCAAGGGGGCGAGAATATAAACTTTTCATTTGAGAAGAGAACACACTGCTCAAAATGGCCTCCTAGGGAGTCGGTTCTCTGGGTTTCATTTTATTGCGCTCAGCCATCCAGACACACGGAGGCCATTGCAGTGATAGTCCAAGGCGACCTGGCCACTACTTGTGCTGACAACTGACCTTGGAATCATTCACATGGCGCTGGTTTTAGTGACATGCGGAATGCAAGAGCTGTGTGGTCAGGGAAGCTTCCACTCGTGTTTCAAAGGAAGGCAGGTGAGGGGGCAGGCAAGGAGCGCCTGGGAGGGTGGTGTGTGAAGCTGTGGGAATGAAGGCAAAGGTGAGTGAGCCCCCGGAAGTTGGAGGTGCCAGGAATATGGAACATTAGCTGAGAAAAGTTGCAGGCTGTGAGGAGAACCAGCCCAAGAGAGAGGCCACGGAGGATGCAACTGGCAGAGCCATGGGAGTGAAGCGGTCTAAGCCCTTGGACCTCACATTGTACTACCACGTGCTCTGCATACAGAATATGGAGCTACTGGACTTAACGTTTGCCCTGCTGGGGTACTGGCCTGGCTTTGGTCTAATTCTTTCCTATCTCCTCTTCTCCTACGGAAAAGTTTACCCTAGGTTCCTTGGAATTATGTAACTTTTAATTTTTATGTTGACAGAAGTTCATAGCTAAGAGTTTGCATTGATTCTCAGAAGGGAGTTTTGACTTGACTTTTGAAAAATGATGGAGCTCTTGAGACTTTGGGGCAAAGGCTCTTTGTGCTTCTGGTCCTATATAGGATAGTTGTAGTATGTTAGGCAGAAACATGAACTGCTATTGTTTTTAATTGGAGATGAAGTGTGGCTTAAGGGGATGTTTTTGGGTATGAAGTTCACAAGAGATGGTGTTGTAGTTGGGTTTGCAAGGAAATAGATTTAAAACAGGATACACAATTTATAGGATTATTTTATAATACTCACCCAAAAAGTCAAATGCAGAAGAGTGCAAGAGGTATGTCCACACACTAGAGATCCAAAGAATCCAGCTGAGGGCCTGGATCCCATGGCAATGTCCTGCACAAGTCTAGCTGAAGACCTAGAGCCCATAGCAATGTCCTCCACGAGTTCAGCTGGAGGTCTAGAGCCCATGGCAATGTCTCATGCAAGTGTGTATCAAGGATCTGCACTGGGAAGGTCCAAAGGTCAGTGGTAGAAGCCGGAAAGTCTGTGCCAGCAGGATGAGGGATTTGCACTGGAGCCAGGAAGCAATGCTCAAGGTAAGAACCAGAGTTCCCTTGAAGAGAACCACAGCCATACTTAGTGACATGAAGGACAAGAGCTCCTCCAGTGATGAGAATAGCTGAGTTCATATCAGGAAAACTAGCATGACAAACTTCTCTGGGAGAATCAACACTGTACCATCTTTTCCTCCAGTTCTCTTTTTATGCTGTTGGCAACAATCCTCAGGTGGGCCTTCCATGCCAGAACCCTGCTGATATGATCCATCTGGATTTAGTTGACCATTAGTTAATCCACCACAGGTGGGATATAGTATTTAGGGTATGGTGTCAACTTGATTGGATTTAGGAGCTGTACAGGGAATTGATAGAGTACACTTGTGGGTGTGTCTATGTGGATCATGGAGCTGGGGCCTTTCGGGTCTATGGTTCCTCTCTCCTCTCTCTTTGGCACTGTCCCCTGCTCTGCTTCCCAGCCACCATGAACTAAGCAGCTTTGCTCCACCACAGCCTTCTGCCATGGTGCTTCTGCCCTAGGGCTGGCCATCCATGGACTGGACCCCTGACACCATGAGCCAAATGAGACCTCTTCTTTAAGCCGTGTATGCCAGGTATCTTGTATCAGTGACAGGAAAGCTGATTAATACACCTAGAGACACAGTTTACCCAGTGGTAAAATGGAGGGTGGGCCATGCTAATACTCCTCCCAGGGCCTGGGCTCCTGACTACCTACTCTGTCCCTATTGGTTGTGCCTTGTTGCCTCTCCCTACCATCCAGACTGAGCAGTGTTTCTAGGGTGGATGTGGGGGTCAGAGAAGAACCTAGTCCAGCATGTTCCTGGGAGGGTTTGGCCTAGGTCAAGTCAGAGCACTTTCCCTTTGTTTCTGGAAGCCAAAGAACCCCAAAGTTTGGGATCCAGAGAAACTGGGCTCTGGGTCAGCAGGGTGGGCAGCTGCAGGCACCATCACTGCCCTGGGTGGTACCCTCAATTAGCAGGACTGTCCTGGCAGGTGGTCAGAACCTTGGGGAGGAAGCAGAGGATGGGAGGCATGGGGAGCCCATTATGGACCTACCTGGCTGGCACAAGCCCTGGGGAGACCATTCTACTCAGGTGGCCTGGGTCCACATCCTCTCCCCTTCCCTATGTCCCCTTCCTTCCACTCAGGTATCTCCACTCTCTGGCTAGCATATGTGGCTCTGGCACAGTGGCCACCAATGGGGGGGTGTTTCCCACATCACAACAGCCATAGGTGGTGGGATATCCCCACATGGCAGAGGTCAGGACCCAGGCAAAAGAGCTTCCCTGGTGGGGACTGTCCACATGGTGGGTGGAGCATGGGGTGGGGTCCTGGGGGAGGCTGCTGAGCTGCCACACAAGGGAGGAGACCCAAGGAGAACCAGTTGGAGTGGACAGCAGAGCAGAGGCCTTCCACCTCCTGGACATGCCCTGGAGTTTCAAGTTGGGCAGGTCTGTCTCTGGGGTGAGCCCTCTCCTCTGGGAGTGTCTGTTTTTGTTGATGTGCTCCCCAGTTACCTCCAACATGGGTGCTGGAAAACATTTATTTTCTCAGTAAAGAGCCCAGAAGTCCAAAGTCAAGGTACAGGTCCTCCCCCGCCTCCAGCTTCCAGGGCTGCTGGCATTCCCTGGCTTGTGGCTGAGTCCCACAGCCTCTGCCTCTGTGTCTACATGACCATCTCTCCATGTGTCTCTCCCTCATCTTTGTATAAGGATATCAGACATGCTGGATTTAGAGCCCACCCTAAATCCAGTCTCATCTCAACTAATTGCATTGTGATGACCCAGTTTCCACAAAGATCCCAGTCTCAGGTGCCGGGATAACATCTTTTGGGTGTCATTGATAACTCCCTGTGGGCACCCACAGTCTGCATAGGGCCTGAGGAGTCTGTCCTCACCCCCTTCATGGAGGCCACCAGCAGAGTGGGGGTCCTTGGGACAGAGTTCTTGAGGAGTTGGTGTGGATGGCCATGGGGCCAGGTGGAGACCTGGCTGTCCTTCAGGTGGTGTCCAGGGTGGGTGCCCAGTGCCCTCAGGCCTGGGGGATCAGTGAGGTTAATTGTGATTGTTAGCCTGACTTGATTGAGGTGCCTAGCAGAATAGTAAACCTCACTCTTGGGTGTGTCCAGAGATGATTGGCGTGGAGGGCAGGAAACTGAGGGAGGAAGTCCCACCCTGATGTGGTGCTGTCTAATAGGCTTGGTCATGTGAGCCTGTCTGATCAGTCCCTTTGCATAATCACACATATTTCTATTACTCAGTTCCTCCAGAGGACTCTGACTGATGCAGCACCCATGGAGAGCTGGCCTCATGCCTCCTTCACGTGGTGGAGAGTGAGGCCCGTGGCTCTAGTCCACTCAGGTCAGAGTGCAGAGATGTGAGAGGAGGTCTTCAGGACATCTGGGATCCCCACAGCCAGATGTTCTCACTGGGTCCAGCGGCTACCTGGCTGAACTTGAACTTCAGACACCCAGTGCCCTGTTTTCAGCACAAGGTCCTAGGCAGGCCGAGACATGCTATGGCTTGCTGTGAACTGAATCTCACAGGACTTTGGCGAACTGTCTCGAACTGTCTGGTATCAGGCAGCCCTTGTCTGAGCCACTATGACCCCATCCAGGCACCCTGTGTCCACTCCAGGCTCAAGGGGATCTGGGGTCCAGCATGAGGGCCCCTGGTGGCAGAGGTGGGGACCTTGGTAGCTCCAGTCCCCTCTCTTGGAGGGGCTAGAGACAGGAGCTGCCTGATTTCCCTGTTCAAGGCTGGTAGAGGGGAGGCTGTTGGTGGGCTCCAGGGTGGGGACAGTGGCCTTGGTAGACAGCTGTCACAGGGGTTGGCTGAGTCTGAGTTGGGGTGAGGGCTGCCACTCAGACCTAGGGCTTCTGACCCATGAGAGCCCCACCTCTGGCCTTGCAGTGGCTTGGCTCCTGCAGGCCTGGAGTTCCATGTGGGGGTGTTCATCCCACCCCTCAGCTCAGAGGGCTCAGGCTGATAGCACTGGAGTGTGGGGTGGAGGTGTTGCTCAGCTGGTAGACCTGTGGGCTGGCTGGGCATCCTCTCTGGGTCACCAGCTCCCTTGGCTCAGGTCAAGTGTGGGCAGGGCAGGGGGGCAGCCCATGTACTGGCTGCCATTGGGACCACTGCAGGCACCATGAGAAGTCTTGGGCCATGGTACGGGGACCAGAGCTGAGCCGGGTTCCCGCCGCCATTGCATGTGATCCGTGGAGCCCGAGACGTCTCCAAGAGAGACATATGGAAGCAATTACTGCAAGAGCCGTCGTTTGAGTAATTCCCAAAGAGACACCAGGGCCGGTGTGCGCGAAGCCTGGTGCATGGCGCTCTAATGAAGCAATTAAGGCAAGGATCCTCCGACTTTGATCTCGATGGGGTAATTTTTACAAAAACATCACGGAGTGATAGATACCCATAACTCAGAGTCCTTAATTGTACTTAATTTGTTTGGAATACGAATGTGCATTTAATTAAGCCCCAGCATGGCCCGCATGCTTCCAGCAGGGCTGTCAAGGAAAATTAAGACCCAGTTTGCTTTCAAAGTTACTGGTTTGTATCAGGCAAGGACAGCAGTCTTCGTACAGAAGGTTAGAGATAATTAGGCCATGAGCTGCAGCCTGAGAGAGGCACCATGGGGGAGGGAGGTAGGGAGACCCCAGACCCAGGAATCAAGGCTTGACTTGCAAGCACAGGGCCCTGCTGGGCCAGCCCTCAGGGTCCACTGTGGACACTGCTTCTCGGCCATGCTGGCTCCTGGTGGATCTTAGCAACAAGGACACAGAGGAGACAGGGCCCACACAGGTGGGGATGGTACTGACCATGCTTCAGGGTGGACTGGGACAATGAAAGGCCAAGGAAGGGCTGGCATTGCCCCTGGTCAAGTGGCCCTGGCCATCATTCCCATCCCTGGATGTCATCGCCTGGCCTGGGGTGCACAGGCTCTGGTGGCCAGGAGGTCTCTGGGGAAGGTGTTGGCGTGCAGGTGACTGAGCAGCAGATCCAGCAAACATGGGGTCTCTCCTGGGCTGAGGGGCACTGATTGGGGAGAGGATGTAGTCTCTGCCTTGCATCCAGCCAGGCCTGGACTCCTAGGGACACTGAGGTTTTCTAGCGACTGGGAGGATACTGGCTTGGTTGGAGCAGTCTCGCATGAGGCAATGGTGAGGAGCCATCTGGAGTCACAGTGTGCAGAACATGAGCATGCATCACACGTGTGGGACATGTTGACATACATACGTACCCACATGTGGCTTTAGGCCCAGCAGACATGCACACATGTCCATATGATGTACCCACATACATGTGCACAGACACAGATGCACACATGAGACACACACACACGCACAGAGCCACACACAAGCACACAGGTAGGATCACACGTGCACGTGCCTTTCCACACATGTGCATTCACATGCACCAGCAACCTCTCACTCTGCTGATCTGTGAACAGACAGGTTGGGGTCCTGATCTCAATGGCTCTGTCCATGTGCGCCCACTGGACACAGTGCTGTGTGTGCCAAGGAACTGGGAAGAGTCTACCCCCTATCCAGGGCCACTCACTTCCCTGTACACTGGCCAGGATGTAGTCCTCACCACGAGATCTCTACCACAGGCCTGGCTAGGTGGGGTTCCCTCCCCAGTGTCTTGGGGATCTGTAGCCCAGCAGGAGACTCCCTATGCTGCTCTGTGTCCGTCCCAGGAAGGACAGTCCCAGCCTTGGGGAGGTGGCCTAGGCCCAGTCTAGTGAGGCACAGAGCTATGGAGCTCTGAGCATGGGTCTCAGCCCCCCACCCCCTGGGGCAGGGGCACCTTCACTTGGTGTGCTCTGCCTCGCCCTCAAGCCTCAGTGTGTCTTTCCTAGATGGACAATTGGCTTGTTGCTGGCCTTCCTTTCAGGCATTGAGAGGCTCAATAACTTGCTGGAAGGACCCTGCCAGTGAGGGTCAGGTCACTGATGCTGAGGGCCCTGGGCACAGCCAGGTTTGCTCACACGGACATGACCCCAGTGGGATAGCCTTGCCAAGGGGGACCCTGAGGCCCAGTCTGCCTCTCAGGGCTCCAACCCCAACCTGCTGGACTTGCAGTGACTGCAGGGTGCCCTTAGCGGGTTGCAGATGTATGGGGGACGGTTCCTGGCAGGGAAGGTGAAGCTCCCGTACTGCAGGCCAGGGTACTGTGTGGGGATCCCAGGGCTGCACCAGTCACTGCACAAGACAATTGTCTCAGGCTGGAGGCTGCAGCCCAAGATTGAGGCAGGGCAGCTGGGTCCTTGGGGCTCCAAGGGCGAATCTGCTCAGGGCCTCTCCCTGCTTTGAGGGCTTGGTGTAATCTGTAGGTTCCTGGACTTGCCATGTATCACTCCAATCTTTGTCTCTGTCTCCATGGGGCATCCCCACTGTGTGTCTATTTCTGTGTCTCCTTTTCATACTGGACCTCACCTTCATTGTTATAATTGCATCTGCCATTTCCTATGTCCAAATAAGTTCACATTTTGAGGTCCTGAGGTCTTAGACTTCAACATAGGAATTTTGGAAGCACACAGTTCAACCCACAATAATCCTTGGAGGTTCCTGAGAGGTCTGACCAGGTTGATGTGGACTGGGGTGTGTAGAGCAGCTGGGGACACAGAATAAGTGCCATATCCTGAGCTACAATGGCCCCTCCTCTGGTCGGCATTGCCAGAGTGCCTACCTGCAGTGCTTGAGGAAATGCAGCTTACTCTCTCTGCAGCCTGTGGTCACCCAGCCAGGGCTGCCATGGGGATAAGGCCTCAAGCCCTAGCACTGGCCAGGGCAGTGCTACTGGTCAGGGCCAACCAGGAGCAGGGTCCAGGAGCTGAGAACCTTTAAGACAGACCAGTGAAGGTGTCGGTCTCAGGGATGTTGGCGGCTGAGCACGCCCGGGGCAGGGACAGTTCCCGCCCTGACTGCTGGGACTGTGATACTAGGCACTCCCAGGACCTGGTCACCATCTTAAGCAGAGGTGCTGCCCAGCAGTTGCAGGTCTCTCTGAGAAGGCACAATGGTGCTAGGGTTTCCAATGTGAGGAATCACCAGGACCAGACCACCAGGACAAAGCCAACCGGGGCAGAGAGCAACAGCCATTCGCCCAACTCCTGCCACCAGCCACCCCCTGATGGCACCCCTAGCAAGGACTAAAGGAAGCCCACTGGCATGGGCTTAAGAGGTAGAGCTTGCAGGCCTGGGGTCTCAGGGTGCCCAAGAGGGCTTGGAGCAGAGAACCCAGCTGGTAAGTAGCACAGTCCAGCCCTTGGCATGCAGAACAGTGCACACCAGCTGCTCACACGTGTCAGTTTTCAGACAGTGATCATGGTGATGGCTTGTGCCTCTGCTCCTGGCTTGTGCCAGGGTCCATTGTGAGAATGAGTGTGCTTCTCCCTGTCCACGGGAAGGGGACAAAACCAACAGCCATGATGTCTATTTCCAATAGCAGCTTCAGAATCGTCTCTGCTCACATGGGTTTCTCTTCTGGATCAGCGAAGACACTGTCTGGATGTTTGTAATGTGTAAATTGTCTTAAGTTGACCAGAAAGGAAGGATTACAGGAAAGGCAAGAAAGGAAGGAGGGACTCGTTCACACATGTGCTCGCATACACATACACACATGCACACACATGCACACGCATGCACATGCACACACTTGTAGGCATACACACATGTACACACACACAAGCACATGTGTGGAGGAAGGCTTTTGCGGGTACGTAGCTGCTATGGTCTTGGTCGTCAGGGCTGGTCATATGCAGTGGGCCACATTTACATTTTCCCTGCCTCCCAGCTCTTGGGTGGTTAGGGTTTGATCTCTGGTTTGGGGTGACCACAATGATCATTGCTGTGGGGTCTGCATCCTCGAGTCCCTCTTTTTTTTCTCTTCTTCCCTTTGGTTACAATAGTCCACTGACTTCCCCTGTTGCAACATGGAAGGACCATGAGGCACCTGCAGTGCCCAGACTTCCAGCTACCTTCTTCTGCCCATGGGGCAATGACCCCATTGTCTCGGGCACATGTGCGTCAGCCCCGTCTGCAAGCTCAGCAGCACACACAGCCCCAGGGCTGCTTGCCAGTCTCCATTACCAATTTGTGAAACCCTGTTGTGGCCCTGGTGGAGATCTTCCTCCTGTGATCAGCAAGGTATGTAACAGGAGCTGCAGAGTCTGGAGTGGGGGACAGGAAGCAACCCTTCTGGAGGTGGGGTGAGGGGTGAGGCAGATGTGCAGCTTCTGCTCCCCCCAGGCCCGAGTGCTGCCCATGGGAGGGCAGCAGTGTGTCTCCTTTCTTCCTCTGAAACATAAGCCAGCCCTGAAGGTGGAAGCCAACCCTCAGGTGTGGCCGCCCCACCACACTGCCACTGGGTCTGTAGGGGGCCAAGGGGTGAGAGAGAGCAGAGAAGGCAAAGAATCATGGTGGAGGGTGAGCCCAGGGCTCTGTGGTGCTCGCTGAGCTGATGGTAGCAGAGGCTGGACAGGAGGAGCAGTGACCGAGAAGGCCTGGTACTCTCTCTAGGTGGCCCAGCTGTGGGGCCTGGGCACCCGAGCAAGCCCAGGTCCCTGAGGGCCCTTTACTGCCCATCCACAGTGGCAGGGCCAATATAACCTATGAGATGCCAGTGGCACAGCTCCCAGAGGAGCCACCAGAGGGCTCCTGGGTGCTTGTGTGCTGTGTGGCAGGTGTCACAGGGCTGCAGCAGCAGTGGCCTTCCCATGGGACAGGGCTGGTATAGCTGAGTGTGTGGGTGGCTTCTGGACCTCAGATCCATAGACTGGGCAGCTTTGGATGCAGCTACACCTCTAGAAGTCTGGAGGCTGCAGGCCAAGATCAAAGTGTGGACAGCTGGGCCCCTCCAAAGGCTCCCGGTGGCCCCAGCACTCCTGGACTGGTAGTTGATCATCCCATCTCCGTGTCCCCCATGTCTCTGCCTTCTGCCACCACCCCACAACTCCATCTTAATTGGGTCACATATGCAGATCCCATCTTTCCAAATCAGTCCCCACATATAGGTCCTGGGCTTTAGGACTTGAGCATCTATTCTGGGGACACAAGTGAACACACAGCAATCTACCATGGCCACTTTTGGGGCCCCTGAGCAAGCACTTGTTTGCTGGGGACAAAGGATGGAGTCATCGCAGCAGGTCCTGTGCCCTCCAGTCAGGGGAAGTCAGATTTCCACGGGTGCTGAGATAGAGGGGCAGCGCTACAAAGGGAAGATCCAGCTCTGCTGGGCCCCTCCCTGCCCACCCAGCTCTCTCTTGGCCATGGGGTCCCCTGCAGAGACCAAAGCCCAGCGCCACCAGTGGCCCTGCCAGGCTGTGGGATTGAAATCTGCAGAGGTGAGGAGCTGGAGGATGTCCCTCCTGGTTTTACCTGAGTCCCCCCAGCCCCAGATCTAGGCCACTGCCCTCCACCTGCCTTTGCTCTGGCCTCCGCCTAGCTCCACGGAGGCCTGGGGTCCCCAGCTGCCAGTATGACCTGGTGGCCTCACTCTGCAGAGCCCCAGGTAGCTGCCACCCTGTCCTCCTGGCCTAGGCACCCTCATGCATCCTGCTTTCTCCCTCTGAGGCTGGCCCTGCCTGTTTCCCAGTTTCCTCTCTGTTGGGTCACATGGCTGCCTTGGTCTCCCCAGGGGAATAGCACTGCCTCCTATACTTTCCGAGAATGAGTGGCAGAATCAAACCACTTCAGCTGGGCTTGGGGCTGGATCCTCGACCCTGTCCGGAGGAGTGTCTGGCACTCAGTGACATCTCAGTTAGTAGAATTGTCCCTCCTGCCAGTAGTGGTCAAGTTGCTTTTGAAGTAACTGCCACGGGGACCACGTGGTGGCCTGGGCCGCATGCGATGGCAGCTGCAGGCTGGGGTGGGGGCGGACTTCTGCGCTCTGGAGCCCGCAGGCAGGAGTGACGGGCTCCAGCTCCAGCCAGAACCAGAGACCTGCAGTGGTGGCCCTGAAATAATCTCATTTCTTTTAGCCCCAGGGAGAGAAACGCTGCAAAGGAAACCGGAATTTAATTGTGTGGACTGTGGAAACAGAGGAAATTGAACCCCTGGGTTGTCAAGCCTCTCCGTGCAAACCCAGGCGCTCCTCAGGAGGGCTGGGCCTGGGGACCTGGGTCGGGGCTGTGTGCATGGACTGGGACAAAGACAAAATCTGGACCACGTGCATCCCACTAAGGTGTCGAGGTGACCCCACCCGAGCTGGGGATCCTGGCCGTCCTCCCTGGGAGACCCAGCCCCTCGTCACCAGGGATAACTGCGGCACGGGGGCTCCTGTCCTCAAGACCCAGCACACCAGTCCCTGTGCACTGGAGTCAGCCCATGCCCTCAGGACAGGACGGCGGGCCAGGGCCCAGTTGCAGGCAAGAATGTGCAAGTTTATTAAGAGGGCTGCAGGGTCTTGGGAGCTGGTATTTAGGCTAGGGCAGTGGTGGGCATGATGCTAACTCATCTCATGCACAGAGACAGTGGCCATTGTGCTGGCCAAGGCAGTGGGACTGGGCAGGGTGGCCTGGCTGCTGGGTGGCCGGGCCTGGATGGACTTAGGTAGCTGAGAGTCAAATCCACTGGGATACCAGACTCTCTGGATGGTAGAGGTGGGCACCCCAGGGGCTTAGGGCAGAGCAACATGAGCTGCTTCCATTGTGTGGATCCCATGCCAGACTAACCAGAAAAGATCCCAACACCTGCCCAATATACACAGCAAACCCAGCAGTGAGGGGGCTGGAACCTGGGCCTCCCAAGGCCAAGACAGTGACAGAGAGGCCTCCCTGCTTCAGGTTCCTGGGGTGGCTGTCACAAGTCACTGTCAGCTGGGGAGGCAGGCACACACAGCATTGCCGGGCCACACGTTCTCAGGAGGCTGGAGGCAGAACCCAGCCAGCATGCTTCTCCTGTTTGACTGCCGTCCTCACTGCCACATGGCCATGTCCTCTGATATGTCAGCATCTCATCTGGCTTTCTCCTAGGACACCTGTGGGGGTTTTCAAGTCCTGTGGACAATGTGGAACACTGTTCCCATCTCAAGATCCGGGATCAGCTTGCAGGGGTTTGCCATCCAGGGTGATACTGCCAGGCTGCAGGTGTCAGGATATGCCGTATGACCTGGACAGAGGCAGGAGGAGGGTGGTGTTAGCCTCCTGTCCAGGATACTGGTGGGCAGGACTCTGCAGCAGCTGTGTGCCTGAGTGGGAGCTGTGTGTGCCAGGGGCAGGGATGTCAGTGCATCTACCAAGCTCTCGGGTCCGCAGGGTGCACAACAGCCCAGAGACCACTAGCACAAGTGCGGCAGCAGTGACCCTGGTCATTGGGATGGCAGGTGGAGTTCGGGGGTGCCCTGGGAAGCTGCACGGCTCCACAAAGCCTCTTCTCCCCGCCTCTGTGCGCGGGGTTCCCTCTGACCTTGGACCCTGGACAGAGACACAGGCTTGTCCCCAGCGGGCCCTAAACTGCTTCCTGTCATGTCACAGCTCCAACAGGGAGTGTCCCTACAGGGAGGGAAAGCTGCACACTGAGGGGGACCCCTGCAGCAGAAGAGCTTAGTCCTCTGACAGCTGGTGGCATGGAACCTCAGGGCAGGAAGGGCTGGGGCTCCTGGGGGAAGTCAGGCTTCCTCACATACCAGCCCCATCCTGGGCTGGGCAGGGCTGGGCAGGGCTGGGCAGGGCTGGACCTAGTGGAGGGACCTGGAGTGAACAGAGCACAGGACAGCTGGGGGCAGGCCAAGGAGTGTCCCCTTGAAACTTGGTGCAAACTGGGGCCATGTACCAGCCACCAACTGGGTCCAGTGAGCCCCACACCACATGATGGGCAGGTGGCAGGGCCATTGCAGGAAGTGGGCTCCTGCTGTGGATGATGGCAGTGGAAGAGAGCCACCTCTCCACCTGGCCTGAGGTCTCTGGGAAGGCTGACCAGTGGGGACTATGTGGGACAGGGCCAGCATCCACCCTCCTAGAGTGCTGGCTCATAAGAGGCCCCAGCGGGAGATGGGAGGGTGGGGGCAGCAGCTGGCCCTGCTTGGTTGGCTGTGATAGGGCTCCATGCCTGGTACTCCCCTTTCTCTGGACCGCCAAGCCCAGGGCTCCCAACAGATGCTACTGCTGGGCTTGTTGTCCCTCCTCCCATGTCTCCCTGTTTTGCCCACATCTCTCTGTGACATCCCTCAGGACCTTCCGGCCACTACCCAGGTGCCTGGCTACCTCCCCCACCTGGACTCTGATCATTGAGACTGGCGTATAGGCTGCGCCCAAGGGGATTGGGGTCAGACAGTACCTTCTCTCCATAGCACTCTGGCACTCAGAAAGGATCCTAAGAATAGAAATGTCCTCACTGCTGGCAGGAGCCACCCGGAGGTAGGGCCCTTTGCCGAGGACATTTCTGCCTCCACCAGCCGAAGGAGTCCCCTGACTGAGGTGGGAACACGGCCCCCTGAGACCCTCCTGCACTTCCCCTAGGCCACTCCCTGCCTTGCCTACCTGGCCACGGGGCGGGGCAGGGCGCAGTGGGCCATGTTTCCCACTGCAGGGCAAGGGGCTCCCCTGGGGCCAGCCCTCACACATAATCCCGGGGATTTTCCTAGTGTGTCATTTTCCTGGATGTGATTACAGTTTGGAGCCTGATATTCTGGTAATTATCTTCCTGGGCTTAATCCCTGTGCCCTAGTAATGCCATTAGGACTCCACATGGGAGTCTTAAAACAGTGATTATTTATAGTGTGAGTTGTGCATGGAGCAATCCTGATGTCTCACGCAGGTCCTGGGAGCAGGGCTGGGCCTGAGGAAGACCTCAGGTCATGAAGGGAAGGAAGTCACTCTGAACAGGCTGTACGGGCCTTCAACCTCCTAACCTTGGAACCTTCTGGAGGGGGCAGGGCTATGCAGATGGGAAGGGGTCGGCATCATCAGGGTCAGAGCAGCACATGCATGGGTGGGTGTGCTGGGGACTTTTAGGGCCATGGGTCACTCTGGATGATGCTGCGACCCATCCCTGCCACTCACCCAAGACGCCAGACATCCCCCACCAGCAGAACTCTGAAGTCACCTATGGGCTGAGAGTGACAGGTGCTAACGTCAGGCTGTTCACTGTCACAATGTGGCAGTTCTGTAACAAGGCTCCCTGGTCTGTGCTGTTATGGGAGAGCTGGGGGTGAAGGGTCTGGGGGACATGGGCACTCTCTGTACCCCACTCAGTTTTGCTCTGCGCCTAAAAAAACCGCTGTCAACAATAAAAGCCATATATATAACAGACTGTGCAAACCACACACTCAGCACCTGGTTGCCACAAGTGTTCCGGGACTGCAGGCACTGTGGCCAGCGTGGCTCAGACCCTGTCCTTCTCCTGCCACTCTGGACAAGCATGTGGACAAGTCCTGCAGCCAGCAGGAGTCACTGGGGACCCAGTGGGCTGACTGGACCTAGCCGTGTGCCATGTGCTGGCTTTTGGGACCCCGCTATGTGTCAGGGCAGGGCTGCAGGGAGAAAGTCCCCGGGGACAGCAAAGTCGGGTTGGAATCTTTGTTAACAGTGGGCATGCATCTTTTAAATGATAAATCGATAAATAGTTAATTCAATACTAGAGCTCTCCTGAATATTTCATGCGGCCACAGCGCCCTGCTCCGTCTGGATGCTGACGGACAAGCGGAAGAGCACTTGGCCTCCAGGCTTCCCGACTCCTGCCCAGGGTTGGACCCTACTCACCAAGCATGGGGGCACTGGCAGAACCCTCACGCTGGTCCTCTCTGGGCTGAGGAGCCCACAGGGACCCTGCCTGCCTGGCTTTTGATGCGGGGGCCTCGGGCATTGTCCCTGGCTCAAGCATGGCCTGCTCAGAAGGGAGGAGAGGAGGGCTGTGGGTCAAGCTGAGCCCCTGAATCCTTATGTGGAAGCCCCAGCCCCAGGCTTTGCAGTGAACGTGGGGCAACAAGGGAGGTTCAGTGAGGTCACTAGGGTGGCCCTGGTCCAGTGTGGCCTCATCAAGGGATGAGAACACTGGCACACAGAGGAATGACCATGGAGGACACAGGCTCAAGCCACTGCCTGCCGGGACAGAGGCCTGGAGAGAGGCCCATGGCCTCCAGGACAGTACGGAGCGACTCCCATGCTCAGCCCCACTGTGTGCCTGGCCATGGCAGCCCCAGGGGACTGAAGCCAGGGCAAGTGTGGCCTCCTCTGCTGACCTCACCCTGTCCACAGCTGAACCTGGCAGTGTCCCCAGCTTGCTCCCCTTCTTACACTGTGCCCACCCATGGGGCCAGTGGCCCAGGAGGTGAGGGGCGCTCAGGGCACTCTGAGAAGCCACCAAGGGACTCCTGGAGGCCACACGAGGCCAAGCCAAGTGAAGCAGGGAGCCCATGCTACCACTGGCCCCGACATTCAGGGAGGGTCCTTGGTAGGGGAGCCAGCCAGCCTGGCCTGTGCTCTCATCCCTGTCCCTGGCTTCCCACACTCCTGGGCCATGGGACCTAGTAGAGACCAGGGTGTGGACACACGGAGATAGAGACTTGGCAGCTCCCAAAGCCATGCATCCTTCGCTGAAGGACCGTAGCTTGCTTAGGTGGGTATCTCGGACCTAGGGTCCTCCTCTGGAATGTCTGTGCCTCGTGTCTCTCCTTGGCGGTGACTGTGGCCTCATGGTCCATGGTTGAGGTTTCTCTGCCACTTGGTTGTCTGGTCCCTCCATCTGGAACTGGCTGGCACCACCAGAAGCCCAGCCCAGACCTCCCATGAGCCCACTGACAACAGCCTGGGCAGATCCTGGTGCCAACTGGGCCCTGCAGACAGGCGTTCTGCCTGGCCTTGGCTTTGTCCAGAGTCCTGCATAGCCAGGGGCCATGAGCTATAGGTGGCTCCAGGTGGCACAGCCTGGTGGAGCTGATGATTCTTGGGGATCCCAGGCAGCTGGGATCCCCTCACCCTGGGGTTTGACCTCACAGCCTTGACAGCCTCGTCCTCTGAGCCTGTGGCACTGTGTGACCCAGGGTGGTGCTCGGATTTCTCAGATCCAGGAATTATTGGCTTTATACTCATTTGCTGGGGTCCCTCAAGGCTGGGCCCAGTAGACGGGGACATCAGGTACACTGGGGGCCATGAGTGGAGTGAGGAAGTCGGTTTGGGGTGGTGATGCCTGGCCTGGGACTCTGTGGGTGCACAGCAACTGGTTCTCCATTCTGCTGTCATGGTGCAGGTGGGGCGAGCTGATTCCCAGACCTACCATGCTGGGCCCAGCGCTTGGCAGAGGGAGTTGCCCTGGACGTCTCCAGCTTCTTTCCTTCCACAGCTGCCACTAACCCAACCCTCTTGTGCAGTGCCCACTGCAGCCAGGGGGCCTGGAAATGTGGAGACCATGCGGTGGGGCTGTGCAAGCTTTGTCACTGCAGGCCAGCCTTACCCGAGATGAGACCCGCAGGGAGCAGGGGGCCAGGTGAACACACAGGACCCTGTGCCCACAACCAGGGTGCTGGGCTCTGTAGCTGCGGGAACTACTCTGTGTCCTTGAGGGCATACACGGTGCACTGGCAGCTGCCTGGGTGACTAGACGGGGCCCAGAGGGGACACAGCCCCATCCAGTGCTCTGGCGGCCTCGGAGCAGACCCTGCCATCATCCCTGTGTGGCTTCTGTGGCTCCACTGTCCCCATGGCAGCTGTGTCCCTGCTCCCCGTGAGCACTGCTGACAGGGTTGCAACAGTGACAGTAGATTAATATCTCTTTAATCAGCCAAAATGAACACGGCTCACGGGTGACAGTCCAATTTTCTGCTAACAAATTGTGGCCTCTCTAAACCAGTGCTCAGCTGATTTTTATTTCTGCCAGAGATAACTCAGTGTGGGGGGACCAGCCTGGCCACCCAGCCGCCGCTCCTGCCTGCTGCACAGTAAATCTCCCGCTGAGGTGTCTCTCCCCACGTGGCAGTTGCAGCCACCGGGACCAAACGAGGCTCACACACTGGCATGGCCCACGGCCAGTGCCTGGATGATGCCAGCCAGACACTCCTGTCCTGGGCTCTGAATCAGGGCTGCTGAGGGTCCTGGGGCCGTGGGAGGGCAGCACTAGAGATGCACACATGTGTGAGCATGAGCGATGTGAGTGGTCCAGAGCATGTAATGTATTGGTGCATAGGTGTGTGAGTGGGTGCTGGGTCTGAGTGTGTACCAGGCATGGACAGGGCCCAGCTTCGCTGACGGTGGCATCTCTCCCTAGAGAAATGGGATCCTACAGCTTCTGCCTCTCACTGAACTGAGTCGGGAGGGCTGACTGGTGGCCATAGACAGTATCTGGTCCTGGTCCTGCTGGTAGTAACTCCTCCTACTTCAAAGGGATAGTCTGGCCACCTCCTTTGGGGCAGGCCCCAGAGGGTCAGCCCCGGCCTCCACACATCACTGTCCCTCTTGATCACCACGCGGTGGAGCTGATGGGAGGGACAGTGCGGAGACTGGTGCCTGGGTTCCATCTCTGAGCCCTCCCCGAGGTGGCTCTTCCTGTGTCTGGCCCTTAGTGCTCCTCCTGGCCGGGACAGTGCAAGGTGGACCTCACAAATAGCACACAGCCCTGCCTTCCTCTGAAGAGAAGCATGTGTCCAGCCCCAGGGCCCAACCAGGTGAGGGTCATTCAGCGACAGGGGCAGGTGGCCCCACATCCAATCCCAGGCTTTGGGGCAACAACCAGGGTCCAGCCCTCGTGGTGGCCAGGTGATACCACCCACCAAGGCCCCACTGCCTCCCTCTTGCCCCCTAGCAGGGCCAGGCTGGCTGTGTGTACAGTGTGCCCAAGTGGTCTGCAGCTGGATGCAGTGAAGTTGGTTGTGGGCTCCTCTGGCCTCCTCCACTAGGACATCCTGAGACAGAAGGCCAGGCTGAGGGCAGGGGGTGCAGTGCTCACTCACAGACTCTGCCACTGGGGTGTCATCATCGGTGGCTCCTGGGACAGTTTTCAAAGCCACCAAGGAGGACACCCAGCTGTGCTCACGGCCAGCCTGCTGGGGCCCTGGAGGAGGTCAGTGAGTTCTAAGGCTTCCACAAGTCCCCATCATACCAGCTCCACCTGACTCAGCCCTGAGGTCACTGTCTCAGCAGAGGGCACTGGCCTCAGCCTCCATCCACCTTGTGTCCCCAGTGGCCATGGTGGCTGGGAGGCTGGGTTAGCTCTGGGGGACATCACCCCAAGCTCCTGAGCTGTAGAGTAGCCAAGCTGTCAGCGAACCCTGGGCGCCATTGCCCAGCCTCAGCTGGAACTACCTCCAGGGACCTGCCCTACTTAGGAAGGCCCCAGGCAGACCTGACCACCAGTGAGCAGGGGCCAGAGGCTGCACTTAATACAGAGATGTTACCCATGGAGGCCGATGGAGGACCCAGGCTCCACAGCTGGAGCCTCCTGGCCTGGAAGGTGGGGCAGGGGCAGGGGCCACCACTGTGGCTGGACCTTAAGTGGAGACTGAGCCAGGGAGTAGGGTGTCACAGTCCCACCTGCCTGTCACTTGTGCCAGGCTCCTGATGGATGGAGACCTCTGGGGACCAGAGGACACAGGAGCCACTGCCCATAGCCCAGGCTGGGTGGGAACAGAGGAAAGCACATGGTGGGCCAGCTCTGCTTGGAGCAGTTCGGGGAAGGCACCCCAGAGTAGCCACAGCTCCTGGTATCTCCTGGCAGAGGTCACGTGGCCCTCGGTATTGTATGCCCTGCCCCACACCTACATAGAGCAGTAGCTTGCAGGGCCCCCAGAGCTGCAGAGGGAGGCTGCTGGCTGTGCCCCCAGAACAGCATGAGGGCAACAGAGGTGCTGCCCAACCCTGGTCTCCAACTGGCTCAGCTTAGCCATCAGGGTGGAGCATCTGCCACGGAGCCCTGCTGGGGAGGTGTGGGCTTGGGGATCCATACCATGTCCAGACCTCTGAGGGCAGAGACAGGGCTTGAGCAGATGTAGATTCACCCACTCTTCTGACTTGACTTCCAGTCTCCTCGGGTGGGCAGAGGCCCTCCCCTTATGCATGGCTCTCTTGGGACTATCTGGGGTCTTTCAGACCAAACCTGGAGTCAAAGGAGGGAGGAGGGAGAATGAGCCCTTGGCCCTCCTGGCTGGACAGTGCAGGACCTGGGCTGGCTACAGGGAGTGAGGCCTCTCTGGGCCTCCATGCACAGTCCCGGTGGAGCCACAGGCTGACCTGGAGTTGGACTGCACCTTTCTGTAGCTTGGGGACATTTCTGCAGGGCTCATCCACCCCATCCACCACCCTGTGGGGCTAATGTACCCCGTGTCCACACAAACGTGCTCACATATGCACACTGTCCACATATGCATGCATACCCCATGCATGCACCCCACCGAGGGTGCACACAATCACACAGTCAGGTGCACGAACGTATCCACAGGTATACATGTTACCACAACCCACACCTGCATGCTCGTACCCACAGGCATACCTTTCGCATGTACACATGTCTATGCATGCCCAGTCCCACGTGCCTATACAAATGTGCATACACTCCCGCCACACCTTTGCTTTGCCATGTATGCACACAGACACACACCACCTACATGTGTGTGAGGAGCAGCAGTTCTGTGCATAACCTGTGCTCACAGGGATGGGCAGAGCATCAGTGTGCCTGTGTACCCGCTCCACACGGGCATGGTGCTGACGCCCCACATGCTGTGCTGTGTGTGTGCACATGGATCCTTGCCTTGCTGTGCCCGGCTCCAGACTCAGGCCCCAGCTGAGGTCGCTTCCAGCCTGTGGACCACTCCTGGAGGCCCCGGATGACCTGTGTCCACCCCACCACTGCAGTCAGAAGTCACTGTGGTGACTTGGGGGTGCTGAGCTGTCTCAGAACAGGCCCCGAGGTCCTGTGCCCAGCGGGCCCTGACCCCGAGCAGTGCCTCTCCACCTCGCATCTCCTGGCCCATCACGGCTGGCTGACAGGCTGGCATTTCCCTTCCTGTTGGGCCTTTTCTCCCGTCGTGTTGACAAGCGCAATCGTGTTCCCTGACAGATGGAAATATCAATCCTCAAGTATGGGGGACAAAGCAGGTTTTAAACTTTAACGAGAGGCTTTAATGGAAATAAAACATAAAGTTCCCCTTCAGGTGGGGGTTTCTGTTTTATCAGAGAAAAAGTGCCCTAAATAATAAATCAAGAACGCGTGTTTCAGTTCTTTTACATGCATGAATATTGAAGACATGCAAATCCGTGGGAGACGCATTTGCTGCTAACAAAAGGAAACGCTTATTTACCCTAAAATGAATAAATAAAAGGCAGGTGTGGGTCAGAGAGGAGGAAACAGGTCATGCGTACTTAACGCAGCAGTGTGTGGTGTGAACCGGTTGTGGACGAGTTTGTATAAAGACGGGGTGCAGGCCCATGGGAGATGCGCTGGCTCCTGGCTGCTTGTTTACTGTTCGCAATTTTTTGCGTGTGGTCTGGAGATCAAACCCAGGAGCTCATGCAGGGTACTTAGCTTCTAGGCTGCACCTTGTCCTGCTTACAGGTTTTAAGGCCCAAACTCCCGGCCTGCCTCTTCTGTTCCACCTTCCTCGTCTCTTGGACCCCCGACAGCAGTTATTTAGTGTGCCTACTCTGCACCTCAGCACCAGGCCCTAGCGCAGGCGTCTTGCACAGGACTTTCCTTGGGGCTGCGGAGGCAGGCACAGCACGCTGGGCAGCTCCGGGCAGCAGAAGTCTGTGCTCGCCCAGTTCAGGTGGCCCCAAGTCTGAATCAAGATGAGAGCAGGCTGATGCTTCTCATGAAGACCCTGGTCTGGGATTCTCCTGCCTCTTCCTGCTCCTCTGTCTCCAGCGTACCTAACATGGGACAAGCCCCTCCAGTCCCCGTCTCCGTCTTCACAGGCCAGCTGTGCCTGTGTGACTCTCTCACTGGCTCAGGGCCGCCCCAGGCCCTCGTCCTCCATGACTATATTTGCAAAGACCCTGCTTCCACATGAGGTCTCCTCAAAGCTCCTGGGGTGGAGCGTCCAGTGTCTCTGGGGGCCCAGGCCAGCTCAGGACAGCAGAGTGCCGGGAAGGTACCTAGGGGGCCCTGGGGGACAGGGAGAGGAAGGCCGAGGAGGTGCCTGCTTCACACGCATGCGGGAGCACCCAGAGCCCTGGGCTCTGCTCCTCCACCCCCAGCCACGTAACTCACCTTATCCTTCCTATCACTTTTGATGCCTGGAATCTTGGCTCTCAGAATCAAGTTGGGAGAAATTGTGAGATTTTATGTGACTTGGGACAATGACTCTCAAAACACTGTCACACAGCATTGTGAGCTTTTGTGATTTTCATGAAGTGGTGAAAGTTCATTTTCCCTCTATTAAGGTCCTGTGCCCGGCGTTCAGTGATCTCTCCTATATAGAAAGGCACATTATGTGGACTCAGCAAACACCTGCCTTTTCTTAGGGCCTGGTTCTTTGGGAGGCCTGAGGCCCAGGATGGGAGCAGGAAGGGAGAGACAGCAGGTCCAGAAGACAGGCCCAGGCCCATGCCTAGGTCATGTCTTGACCCAAGATCTCGGGGCCACAGACCTACAGGGCCCCTGCTCACCTGAAAATGGGTGTCACCCGGACAAGCCCAGGACATTCCAGGGCTGTGGACCCGACCACTGCATGGGGAAGTCCACACTGAGCAGACGGCTTCTGGAGTGGACGTGGGTTTGCTGGGAGCTGTCCAGGAGGGGTTCTGAGGCTGTGGCATCGTGCAGTGCCAGCTTGGTCCTCTGTGCTCTGGGAGTCGCCATGACCCCGCCTGGTCCTCTGTATCTGGGATGGGGCTTTGCACTCACTCACTTCCCAGGCTCCTGGGTGCTTTGTTCTCCACAGTTCTGCCCATGGGCCAAGCAGTTGCCAAGGCCTCGTGGGTGTCAGGGCGGGGCAGAGCTCCTGTCCCTGAGTCTGGTTAGACTCCCCTGAATGACCTCTCCACCTCATTGCCCACCCTGGCCTGCCAAACCAGGGTCACTTTAATCACATTCCTTCCACTCCTCACCTTGGTGGGTTCACAAACAGCTGCTCAATTATTCATGCCAGCGGCCTGGGATGGAGCTGCAGCAGGAGGCTCTGAGTGAGGAGGGCTTTCTAAGGCCAGTGTACAAATTTTTAAACTTGGCCATGTTGGTGGTCAGTACCATGTTCTGCACCTTTAAACCGCTTGGCAGTAGGGCAGTTGAGGTGATTGTTCTTGAGTCTTTGTTTGTGATGGGGGTGGCCCAGGTACACCCTGGACAGGGCAGAGTCCAGGTCCCTGTGTGGACTGCTCAGTCACGTATATGTATCCCCAGGGTTATCATTCTCCTTCCTGTCCCCTGAGCTCAGGAGAGAATAGCTCAGACCAGAAGCTGCCAGCATCCAGGTGGGGAACCTGAGCCAGATCCGAAGCTTCTCACCTGGAGCTTTTGGAGGGGAGGCAGCCCTGAGCATCGGCCACCTGTCCCCGAGGCCCCTCTTGCTGGCAGGGAGGCTGAGGTTGGAAATGATCTTCTAAGCCCCAGGGTGGGGCCAAGAGATGCGGGAGCTGCTGGCCAGCAGCCTTGCAGCCAGACTGTTCTCATTATGGCCAGAGAGGACCCCATGAAACCCTAACACTAACAACATCATTTATTTCAGCGGCATCGGGGCAAAATGGTTTTACAATGGTGTTTTATGTGCTACATGTGTGCTATAAATATTTCCATAAAAACTTGCATTAAAATATAAAAATGGGCCCCCAAATATCAAACGTTGGGAGGGAGGAAATCCACAGCAAAGCTAGGATTAGAGTCAGCTCAGCTGGAGCAGCTGCCCAGGGTGCCTGTTGGGGGGCGGGCGCAGCGTTGGCAGTGCCCTTCTTGGCCTCTCCCTGCATGGGAGGACAGCTTGGGGGCCCAGGACCCTGACTGGCTGATGTGGCTCCTCTGAGAGGCTGTGTCCGTGGGGAGGCCGAGTGCACTCCTCTCTTGAGGACCTTGGGCTCCTTAGCCCAGCTCATGTCCCCAGCATGGTATACACATGACAGGGTTTAGAGGGCCCCAGACCCTGGGTCCTCAGGAAAGACAGGACAATGAGCCTGTGGTCCAGCTTGCAGACCAGTGCTTCTGGTGGGCTGCCTCACCTGACAACACAGAGTGGTCCAGTACCTCGCCCATGGCCACACAGCCAGGAGATGAGGGGTCTGGGTTGGGGCTGGGCCACCTGCCTTTGGGGCCCTCAGCTTCTGAGGCCCCATTGTTCCCAGAGGCAGCTCTCCCTATCCCCTGCCAGCCTCCCCTACCCTCTTGGCCGCTTGAGCAGCAACTGTGCTTCCAGAAAGGGTCCTGGGCCCACCTGAGGGGCCTGTGCTAATTGCCACCTGCCATGTCTGCAGTGACCACAGCCCATCAGTGCTGTCGTGGCTGTCTGCACCGGAGACCTGCCATGTCCCAGACCTGCCAGTCCCTGCAGTCTTCTTTAGCCGTGTCTACTCTCTCATTGCTGGGACAAAGTGCCCAGCATGGACAAGTTAAGGGAGGAAAGGTTTATTTTAGCTCACAGTGTGTAGAGGATTCAGTCCCGGTCGTTTGGCTTTGAGGCAGCACAGCATGGCAGAGAGGCACTGCAGAGGAGAAACAGTCCTGGCAGGGCAGGCAGAAGGCAGCAGGGCCTTCCATCTTCTTCCTTGTTATTTCATCCAGGCTACAAGCCCTAGCCTGGGGCTTCCCTCTTCAGTAATTCTATCACCCACACCCAGAAGCATGCTAAACCAATCAGTGGACTAATCCAGTATCACAGACCATGGCCCAACCATGCCCCAAAGCCCTATTTACAAGTGCATGAGGTGGTAGGTAGAGAGGTATAAGCCACAAGTCTGAAGAGGGGGACCCATCCTTTGGCCTCCAGCCTAACACTCCTCACCTGCAGCCCTCACCAGTCCCCAGGCCACCTGCTGTCCTATCCCCACTGTCTTTACCCTGCCCTACCCTACCCTGCCACACACGACCTGCTGAAAGCCTGTTCCCACCTCTTCCTGGCCCCACTCTTGGGTCTCCTGTCCTCCCACCTCTCTTGGGGTTGGGAAGGAGCCACATAGTGGACCCTGCACATGTCCAGGGGGCAGTGGAGCTGCAGATGAGGAGGTAGCTGAGCCTCCCCAGGTCCAGGGTAAGAGCAGGTGGAATTGTGTCAGACGCCTACCATGGGCCTATAGAGGCCTGGAGCAACCATGGGTGTGGCCACAGGACATGCCAGAGGTCACCATGGCTTTTTGAGAATCAAAACCTATTTTTAAAGCACCTAGAAATGGAACGGTGTCCTAGAAAGCAACCAGGGAAGGTTCAGTGGCAGGAGTAGCCCGGCCATGCATGCTTGGTTCTGGGGCCTGGAACTGCACAGCTGAGTGGCCAAGGTCACTTAGGCCTTGGGGTGTGAGCAGTGCAGGAAATGTGAGGGTGGGGGTGGGGTTAAGAACAGCCCAGGGCTGGGGGGGACCTGGCTGGGTGCCGGAGCCCTCTGGCAGGGTGGGGCAGCCACTGCAGTCTCCACTTTGCCTCCTGTGACCCATGCACTCAGGAGACCTGAGAGTGTGGCTGCTACAGGTGTCCAGGCAGGGCAGCTGGATTCAGCACCCCACGTCCAGGATGCCCAGCTCACCTTAAATTCAGAGCAAGAGGAGGAAGAGTTGGGTGTAGGTTTTGCCGTGAGAGGTGTAGCTGACCCTGACAGTGCAGCCTGGTGGATGTGGGTTCAGACCCACACGCAAACAATCCCGGGGGCAGGGAGGGATGAGCCCAGCTGGGAGTCACACAGAGGCCAAGATCGCACCACTGTTGGGTCAGCGGTCAGCGGTCAGCGTCAGCACAAGCTTGTGACTGCTGCCATGTTTAGAAAAGCAGATAGATTGAATGACAACTCACAGACCGCCCAGCCCACCCCTTCCTGGTATGACCCAACGTCTCAGTGAGCTCACAGCCGAGTGCGGCCATCGCCACAGCCATTGGGAGCATTTTCATTGTCCTAGAGCAGCTCCACATCCTGTAACCACCAACCCCCCACCCGCTCATCCAGTTCTGCCCCGCCGTTGGCAGCTGTAATCTAACTGGTTCCATGACTCACCTGTTCTGGACACTTCCTGTAAGTGGAATCATGTGGCCTTCATGTCCGGCTCCTCTGAGTGTGATGTTTTCTGGGTTCATTTATGTTGTAGCAGTGTTGGACTGTTACTCCTTTTCATGGCTGAGTAATATTCCATGACATATTCATTGGTCCACTCACTCACTGGCAGACATTGCTGTTGTCTGTTGGTTGGTCACAGTGAACAGTCCTGAGATGCATGTGTGACCTTTGGAGTACAGTTAGTTCTTTGCTACTATGGAGTCCTGCCCCTTCCCAGATTTTGGGTCTCCTGCTCTATTTACCTTGCCCACGAGGAAGCCCAGGGGCTGGGGGCTCCCTGGGGCCTGGTCACCTCACTCTGTCTAGGGACCCTATAGTCTCCTCTTTATACTGGAGCTGCCTGCCCCGCTCTAGTGACCAAGAGCCAGAATGCAGGGTGGTAAAGACCCTCGTGAGCATGGTCATGTGGGGACTTGGCCCTGCCCCTTCTGGACTATGAGGGACAGAAGGACGACTCGACACCTTGCCACTGGTCAGCCCCACTTGGCAGAGGACTAGATTCTGGCTTTCCAGTGCAGCCAAGGCTCTGGCTGGGAGCACAAGGAGTGGGGTTGGCAGGAGAAGGGTGCCCAGGGTGCCCTGTCCCCCTGCGCCCGTGGAAGGGGCACCGCTGAGGGCAAGGTGACCTACCAGATGAAGTTAGGAGCCCTGGGCGAGGAGGTTCTCTACTGGGAAGTTTTTATGGGCAGAGCTGTGGCTCTGACCATGGGCGACTGCTTGGTGAGGCCTCAAATTCTTTGTGTGTGTGAGACACAGTCTTGCTATGTGGTCCAGGCTGGCCTCAACCTCATGGTGATCCTCCTGCCTCAGCCTCCTGAGTGCTGGGATTATAGGTGTGTGACACTCGGCTCCCCAAATTCTTCCATCAGCCAAGAGTCTGTGTTTTCAAGGTTGGAAAGATCGCAGTCTTACAGTTTTTAACATAAATTATTTAACACACTGTATTATGTGTGAAGGGCTAATGCATGTTAGAAAACGGTCTGGGGATAGATGGAGACATCAAAAGGCCCTGGTGGAGGTGCATCTGTCCTGCATCTTGGTTCATATGTGAGGGGGTCCAAGGAGCTGTTTCCAGGGACCACTCCACATTGGCCTCGTGGAGCCCCACTTCTGGCAGGACCCTGTGTGGGACGAGGCTCCACCTGGTTCTCAGGCTGCAGGAACCCCAACAAGAGGCTTCCTGGGGGCCTCAGGAACCGACTGGAACTCTTTGCAGGCTTCCTGTTGTTGGTGAACTCGCTGTGGGCTGGGGGTGTGCAGGAAGCGAGTTTATTCCATGACTCTCAGAGCTGTTGGCCTTGGACCTTTCTGGAGGTCAGGAGGGCAGCTTCCCAGGGGCTCTGGGGGCTTTGCATCCGCAGACAGTGGCAGGGTGCATCCTGGGGGCATTTTCTCTTCTGGGAAGTTGTAGGGCAAGGGGCTGACCCCATATGACCTCCCCACACAAATCAACTGGGCATTGGCATTGGCGGCTGCTGGCAGGGTCCTGCACCTGGTCCCAGGCGGAGGTGTCGGCTGAGCTAGGGTGGCCAGAGGTGGCCAGGGGTGGCATGGGTGTCTTACCCTACAGGCCTCTCTTCCTCCTTCCCCCTGCAGCAAGGAGGCTGGTCATCGTCATTGTGATCGTGTGCCTGCCCAGTGAAAAATCATGCTGTGCTGTGTACCATTCTCCCTCTAACGCAGAGAGTCTGTGTCAGACATGGGATTCACTGAGTGAAATTTCACTGGTGCATCCCGTGGATGGTCAGGGGAGTGTGTGCCATGGCCTATGGGAGAGGCTCTGATCTCAGGCATCTCTGAGGGTCAGACATCCCGCTGTGTCCTGGGTGGGCACTCCCGTCCCTTCTGCATAGGGCTACATGACCTGAGACTCACCTGGTCTGGGACGGGACCGTGCCTGGGCTGGAGAAGGACAAGGAGGTGGGCAGCAGGCTTGTGCTTTGCCCTCAGCTGCCTACTTTATAAGGTTAGCCTGAGGGGACAGTGGACACCATCCCTGAACACACGGCACTGTGCCCAGCTATCTTCCTGGGGAGGGGGCTCCCTGCAGGGGCAGATGGTGCGGAGCGACCTCCCACCCCATCAGCAGCAATTTGCCATGCCCCGTAAAGCCCCTGGGGCCGTTACGTTTCCCAGATTATTTTACAGCAAAGCTCGGTGTCAATGTTATGCTTTGAAACACTTAAGAAACAACAGTTTATAGTCTCAGATCTTTACGGTTTGCAAGATGAATACACTGCTCACCGTGTGGGCCAAGTCGGCGTTTTAGATTGTAGCAAACCCCCTCGTTGTTACAACTGCAGAGACGCCCAGGGAGGAGGCGCCCAAATCACTCCAAGATGTTCCGGCTTCGGGCACCCGCTCCGTGCAGAAACGTGTTCGTGTTCTCAGGCGCAGAGTCAAAACACACAGAAAGAAGATATTTTTAGATATGTGTATTTGGAATAAAGCCTTCCCCTCCTGCTCACAGAAGGCACAAGGGACGCGCTGGTCCTGCTCTGTCCTCTAAGTGTGTGCGGAGTTCTGGGGGACCAGAACTGTCCTCCCTGGCCAAAGATGATGGGCTCTGCTGGACGTGATTGCCCAAAGTGTGGGGCTGGGGTTCTGCTCTCTGTGGGCTATGTGGGCAGCGTTCTGGCCTGGGCAGAGGAAGCCGGGTTTCTGACTTATTTGTGCTGCCCCAGTGGAGCATGCACATTCGTCTAGGAGCGAGCCCCTCAGCTCGGGGCTCCCAGTCAGGGACAGGTGGGAGGACAGGGTGGGGAGCACGGGGGAGCACCAGCTGGGTAGTCCCTAGAATGCACAGATTCCGCAGCGCTGCTATGAAAGATGCTGCACTGTGTCAGGAATCTCGCCCGAAGCCTGGAGGCTGATGACCAGCCTGTGCTTGCTGGCTCTGGAAGAGCATCGGCATTGGCTGGGATGTGAGAAACACAGGGGTAGGGACCAGGCCCACCCTGCCACTCCCCCAGCTCTCTGGCTGTGCCAGGAAGGGCTCCAGAAGATGACACCATGGGCTGCCCTGGTGCTCAGAGCAGGTGTCTGTCCTCCACACTGACAGTCTGTGTCCCTCCTCCCTAGGAAGCCTGCCTTGAGCCTCAGGAAAGCCTAGGGTTTTGGTGAGGAGCCTGAGACTCTGCGCTCTGCAAGCTGGTGGGCTCCATGGTGTACCCTGACACGGAGGTATGGGGCTCAGTGAAGGCCTAAGTGGACCTGTGGGGGATTGAGTGCCTCTGCTTGTGTTTTCACATCACAGTTGCTGTTGAAGCCACAGTTGGGGACCTGTGCAAAGCCACACCGCTGTCAGCCATGGAAGGGAAAGGCACGGCACCCAGGGCTTACTCGGGGCCTTGGGGACATCACTGTCCAGTGCCATGAGGACTTCCTTCCCGGAGAGGAGAGTGGTGCAAGTGGCGCCATTTTCCCAGGAATCAGAGACAGGCAAGTGGTGCTGCAGGGCAGGCGTGGGCCACCTTGCTGCGGACAAACTCGGTGCTCATGGCTCCAGGGCCAAGCTCCTTGGCTCCAGGCCATGTTTCTTCCTTGTCTTCCCACAATTGCCCTCCAGATGTCTGTGTCCAGTGTCACCCTCCTGTAGGGATGCAGTCCTTCTGGATGAGGACCCAGGGACCTCGTTTCACCTTGATGGGGTCTCTGGAGCCCCTTTCTCCACACAAGGCTGTGTCCGAGGCCCCCAGCAGGAATTCTATTGGGGTCAGGAAGTCCCTGAACTGTGTGGATCCCACTCATGGGAAGATGTGGTTTGCTGCTTATCTGAGATACCAATGTTGCTGGGCACCCCCACCACAGAGACCTGCTCCCATCCCAGTCTGCACTACAGACGGAGCCCCAGGGGGAATGAGGCTGGGGCCCCATGGCCCTAGGATGCTCAGGGCAGCATCAGCCTCATTCAGGGAGCCTGAAACCCTCCCTGGAGCAGCTGTGATTGGAGGACAGAGCCCTGGTGTCCCTGTATGCTCGACTCCCACAGCCTTGAGTCCAGCACATAGCCATCTCTGGGCATGCCCAGGGCTAGCATCTGCCCAGAGGTTCTCTGCTATGCCAGTGAGCCTGGGTCTAAGGAGACGCAGCCCTGCAGGCTGGGGATCAGTGGCAGGAACCAGGGTCCCATCAGCCTCTGCTCACAGCTTGGAAGAAACTCAGGGAGTCTGGGTGATGAAGGCCAAGAAGGCTGGACCAGGCCCACCCTGCCACTCCCCCAGCTCGCTGGTTCCCTCCTGGAGCCTCTGACTGTCCAAGAGGTTGGGTGGAAATTGAGAGACGGGACCTGGGGTGCAAGTCAGCGGTGGGTGGGGGTGGGGTGGGTGGCACACAGCCTGCTGTCAGGGGCCCTGGTGGTTGCCCATGAGGGGCTCCCTGGGGGCTGTCACCCCACCCACCCCAGGCAGCAGGTTGGGAGTCATCAGCATCAGGAGCCATTTTCAGTTGAAAACCTCGGATTTATTAACTTTTCTCCAGAAGCCAGCACGTCTGTTATTTATGCTACTTTGATCTAAAGAGCTGTTTGTTTACATTTTATTGCATTATAAATCCCTGGTAAGCAGGCATGATATTTTTATGATGCCCAATGAGGACCCTCTTGCGAGTGTGCAGAGGGAACCAGGGCTTGGCCGCCTGCCACCGGCGTCTTCCCAGCCAGCTCCCCTAGTCCTCTGCGCATGCAGCCTGCAGATGTGTCCCAGGGAGCACCTGGGGCTGTGCGCCTGGAACTGGGAGCCTGAGGCTCCGGGCAGCCACACTGCTGGCTGGGGATGCCAGTGACTCACTGGGCTCAGGGCATCTTCCTGTCCCCAGGAGGACACAGCCAGGAGCAGAGGCCACTGAACAGGTGCCCAAGGTGCTGAGCATGGTTGCTGACTAGGGACAGGGACAGGGAGGCGGGACAGGGACACCGCCACAGGGCAGGGACACAAGACGAGACAGGGACACAGGATGGGGTGACAGAGTTAACCAGCAGCTCCTGGGGGTCTGTTGTGTCACTGATCCCCCATCTTGACAGGAAACATGCTGTCGTTGTCCCCTTTACATCTGGGGAAACTGAGGCACAGGTCTGACCTCTGTTCTACCCACTGTGATTGGAGGGAGGTGGCTTCCCTGCCAGGCTCACCCAGCTCCAGGACCACCTGCAGCACCAGGGCCAAGGGCTGGGTGAGCGGAGGAACACACCGATCTGAAGGCCCCTGGCCCTGGGCTGAGCCTGCAGCAGGTGGGGCCCAGCCAGGAGCGGGTGAGGTGCGGGTGTGCACAGGCCTCTGCGTGGGGCTGAGCTGTGAGTGTGTGTGTGAGTAGGTGTGTGGAGGTGTGGGCATTCAGGGGGTGTTCGTGTGTACACTGGCTGAACAGTGAGGGTGCAGCCCACAGCATGTGAGCCTGGGCCGATCCCTGGGTGGGATCCAGCGGGAGCCCCAGGGTCCCAGCAGGAGACCTCTGGGTGGGTGAGGAAAAATAAATGAAGGGAGCAGACAAGGACAGACATGTTCTGTCTTGGTGCTGAGCACAGAGGAGGTGGGTGGTGTCCTAGAGAGATGACCGTGATCTTGGTGGGACATCCAGCAGGTGAAGGGACACCCCACTCACCAGCACCAGGGGTGGACGTGCTGGGCATGGGCCAGTGGGTCCCAAGATGGTTGCCTGTCCTGGATCAGGGCTGCAGGGATGGGAAGGCACCATGTGAAGGGCAGTGTGTGGGAGCCCCGTGGGCCCTGCTCGGCAGCTGGGTGCCCCTTCTCAGGAGGACAGGGTGGGTGCAGGCCATGCCAGGTCAGTCCCAAGGGGGTGAGAAGGAGGGGTGGCCAGGCATGGCCAGGGTCCTGGCTGATCTGCTTCCAGAGGTGAGGGCAGTGCCGCTTCTCCCCACTGGACTGCATGGGGCTGGGCTGGAACAAGGCACGCACAGGTCTGCCACACTTAGAAAGGTAGAGGAGAGTTTAATTGTGTTCTGCTTTTGATCTTCTGCAGGAGGTTAAGTGTGGTGAGCCTGGGAGAGCGTTCTGTCTGCCCTTCCTGCTTGAAGATTTTCGTGTAGAAAGTGAGGATAACCCTAACATGGGGTGGTGAAAGAAAATTACAGCAGGGGCCACACAGCTGCTGGGGATCCCCGCCAGAGCCCAGTGAGCGCACACTCTCGGGCCCCCAAGGTGTCGCTGGCTGTCAGGAAACTGGAACCAAGGAGTAAGTATCAGATGAGCTGCTAATGTTGGAAAAAGGGGAAAAACACGCTCAGGGTCTCTGTTTTATGACTTCTCTTGAAGTCGGAATTTGTGACGGTAACCCAACGCTGAGGCCCCGACACGCTCTCAGGATCTTGGGATAATTGAAAGTCCAGACTGGTGCGGCTATTAGGGCCCTGAGCAGCTGTGTCCCTCTCTGGCCCTGGCAGGAGGAGCACCTGAGGCCCTGGCAGGTCCCGCGGCCACCACAGCACTCAGCCCAGTCCTCCCCAGGTCTTTCACTTTGTCCTGCTCCTTGTTGGATCCCCAACTTCCCAGGATGGATGGAGGGCCCGCGGCGGAGGGGCCCTGTCAGGCAGTGCACTGGGTCCCTTTGGGTTTGCTGCCTGTGGGGCTGATACCACCTGCTGGGGATGGGTCCTCCATGCCTCAGCTTCTGTCCTGTACCCAAATTCTTAAGTGAAGTCCTCACCCCTGAGATCGTGGAACATGGCTGTATCAGGAAATAGGTTGGTGCAGATGGTCAAGGAAGGGTGAGGTTATGTGGTGGCCCTGAACCCCAGTGGCCTGGTGTCCTCTTGCAGGGAGATGTCACGATGAAGACAGAGGTTGGCCCCAACCTCTGGACAACAGCAAGGCGACTCCGTCTTCCTCAGAAGGAGGATCCTGCCCACACCTCTGCCTTGGACTCCAGCCCCAGAACTGGGAGGAGATAAACGTCCCTTGCTGAGGCCATGCAACCTGGGGTGCTTTGCTCCTGTGTCCCCCAGGCTCACAAGGCACCCGCAGCATAAGTGCCCTGCAGTGCTCACCACACAGGCTCTTCTGAGATGCTGGATGAAGTCCAGAGAGCCACTCCAGCCTGGCTGCCTTCGGGGCTGTGGACGAGGCCCTGCCCTGGGGAAAGTGGGTTCTGGCAGCACCCCAAGGTCAGGAGCAGCCTCCCCATGCCATCGATGGCAAGCCCTCCCCCTTGTCCAGTGCCAGCCCCTTAGGACACACGGGCACTGTGAGATGCATAGGTGGAGGGGGATCTGTACCCTCCCCTCTCCGCACCCCCTCCAAGCTCCTGCCCCAGCCTGACCACAGTGCAGGTGGCATGGGCTCCTCTCCTCTGTCCTGCTGATCCCCGAGCGGAGGGGCTCCATGATGGAAGTGGAGCAGCATCCCGTTCCTCTGCCCCTGCTGAGCTGGATGCTGTGGGCAAGGTGCATGAGGAGGGCACGGGAAGAGGATGGAGCAGCAGGGACCATTGGGCTGCCAACCCAGCCCGACTTGGCCCAAGTGGGCACAGGAGGAGGCAGAACCAGCCTAGCAACCTTCTTGCTCTGCTTTGGGTCAGGGTGGCATTGGTCTGGGAGAGTTCCTGTGCCATCCTGACACAGAGATGCAGGCCCTGAGGGAGCCCAGGCACCCCAAGATTCTAGAGGCCTCCATGACTTGGCAGCAGAGCTCAGATGGGAGTACAGGGGCAGCTGGCCACAGGAAAGAGCAGGTCCAGCAGGCCAAGGTGGGCCTCAGCCCTGAGGACTCCGCAGGAACAAGGCCCCCAAGCCACAGCCTGGAGCCAGTAGTGGTGCACCAGATCTGAGTTTTCTGCTCCTGTGCGCAGCCCTGTGACTACTGTGGCCATTGCGGGGTCACTGTCCAGAGATGCCACCTGCCTTCCTCCTCGCCTGATGCCATGGTCCTAGGCCAGTGCGGCTCATGGTAGAGCAGTGGCCCAGCACAACTAAGACCCTGGGTTCTGCACACAGCACAGCACAAACAAAACCTAAAAATAAACTCTCAAGCTTATACCTTGTGTAACACAGATCACACTTCAACTCTAAGGACTTTACACAGACTTTTGTGGTTACAGGGTAAGGACTGAACATCCTTAACATGCTCCAGCAATCAATCACCACACAGCTGTCCACTATGTCAGTTTTCGGGCTTCCTCCCTCCCTCCCTCCCTCCCTCCCTCCCTCTTTCCCTTCCTCCCTCCCTTCCATCCTTTCTTTTTGTAGTACTGACTGATACTGGGGATTGAACCCAATGACTTCATGGTAAGCTACAGCCAAAGCCCTTTTTATTTTTTATTTTGAGACAGGGTCTCACTAAGTCGTTCTGATGCTCAGACTGGGCTCAAACTTGCAATCCTTCTGCCTCAGCCTCCTAGAGTGCTGGGATTACAGCTGCACACCACAAGAACTTGCATTCTTATGGACATGGAGACAGTGTTCACAGGAAGAACTACGGTTTTGTTTCTTCTCTTCAGGAACCTTTTCTTTGTGTATATTAACAGTTGCCTTAAATTTTCATTTGTGTATGTTTCTTGGAAGATGTCAGTAACTGACCTTCAAGAAGTCTGAAAGAAGAATAAGATTTCTTCAAAAATAGGCAATTTCGTCAGGTTCCTGCTGTCAGTTCCACTTGTCATGGAGCTGTCTCTAGGAGCGCTCTTCTCTCCTGTCTGCTGTTCTGGTGGCTCGCCAGTTCTTACCCCACTGAGGATACTGGAGAGGAAGGTGCCACTAATGATTTTGTTGGGGAGCAGGCATCGGTCAGACTGTCACCTCCTCTCCAGGACTGGGTCACGCTTTCACTTCCACACTGGGAATTCCTTTGCCCGCCTTGGGCTTTGGATTTCTATTTCCTGGATCCAGTTCATCTCTTCTTTCCATTGTTTTATGTCTTCAGTTTGCTGGTGCACATCCTCTAGTAGCTTTCTGAGAAAGGGCTAGTGGGGGTTTGAGGCTGGGACCTTCCTTTTGGTGTTTGAACTTATCTGACCGTGTGTTTGTCAGAACACTGGATTCTAGGTTGACAATCGCTTGCCTCAGAATTTTGACAGTGGAGCCATTGTCTTCCATTTTCTCCCTGCTCCAAGGTCCAATTCCATTTTTATTCCTGACCCCTTGCATGTGATCCGTGTATGTCCCTCTCTGGAAGCTCCCAAGTGCACCCCTCTCCCCGACTGGTCAGGACACGCCAGGTGCTGTCTTGGTGTTGCTGAGTCTTACACCTGAACTGAGTGCTCCTAGCTTCTTCTTGGTTTTCTTGTTCTCCCTTCCTGGTCAGCTACTGGACTCCTGAGTTCATCCAGTTTGCCCCATTTCCTTCTCTCTGAGAAGTCTGAGCTACACGATGTCTGGGCAGGGTGTGGGCTCCTGGGTTTATAGTTACTTAAGTCTCTGCACTTCTGTTTCTGACCTGGAATGTGGGTTTGTGGATGAAGCTTCCCCTGGAGAGAGCTTGGGGACCACATGGAGCTAATTCATGGTGGTGAAGATGACTTCGGTGGGTATCCTGTAAAGCAGGCCTCTCAGCAGGACCTGGATCACAAGACCCAAAGAGGAGAAGCTCTGGTGGGCCAGGAGGTTGCCCTTGTGTCCCTGGAGCAGCCAGGCCTGCTGTGCACAGCTTGGGGCTCCTGCTCCTCAGTGGTTCCCTCCCACACCCATCCCAGGGAGGCTCTGCCCACTGGCCTTGGCCAAAGGCCCACTTGCCCTCCTGCCTGGCTCCCTGTGTGCTATACCCACAGGTCATGGTGGCAGCAACTAGAATTTGGGCCAGCTTCTATCCAAGGGCTGCTGACTGGCTTTGGGCAAATTACTTTCCTGCTAGCCTCAATTTCTCTGTTCGTAAGAGTGCAGGCCTGGCCTGGCTGACCCCTATGCTGTCTTGCCTCAGCCCCTCTGGGTTAGGTGGTGTTGGGTGCTGTTCCCAGCCGGGGGACCTTTGGGGTACATGCTCCCCTTACCACAGCGCATTCCTGCACCATGCATCTCTAGCCTGAGATGGCCACAAATCTCGCTGAAGGAGGAACTCATACACCACCCCCTTCCTGAGGCCCAAGCCACCCTGAACCTGGCCTGCCCAGCCCCTGGGTTTCTGGGCCTCCCTCCTTGGCAGGGCTCCAGCACCACCCCAGCCCCTGATTTATGGTCCTGGAAACACCATACAGATGTGGCCATGTCTACTGGCTGTTGCCAATTAATTCTAGAGGGCACTGGCCTCCAAGCCAGACCAGCCTTCATCCTGCTCAGAGTGATGAACAGGCCAGGAGGGCTGGGTTGGCCCTGGGGCACTCCTCCTGGGGACCAGTCACCTCCAGGAGGCAACACCGGTCCTTAAAGGGAACCCTGATGCTGTAGCCTAGAGTCCACGTCAGGGCCCTGCTGACGTTCAGCTCAGTGCCTCAGTTCCAACCTCCAGAAAGAGCTGTGAGGGGTGGGGGGTGGGTGTGGTGCATGTGTAGGTATGCACACACATGTGTGCGCAGAGCCTATGAGAAGCTCCAGTCACTGCTAACAAGAGGTCATCCCTAGCCCTGTGCCTGAGTGGACAAAGGCCAGCGGCTGTAGATGCACCCAGTGCCCACAGGATCTGCAGGGTTGCAGCTCTCCCTGAAGACTAACAGTGACCCAGTAGGCAAGCCAGGAACTCCCATTATTTGCTTATTAACAGATTCTGTGTGGGTCAGGAAACCTGTATCTGGTCAGGCACTTGTGACCTTTGGTGGACAGGGCTCGGACTCCATGAACAGAAGTGTTTGCAGAGTGCAGAGAGGTGACTGTGTGGCACCCGCTTGGATGTGCTCCGAGCTTGCTGTGCCCATCTGGACCCTCTGTCCCTCCTTGCTGCCCACTGGGGTCCTGCTTGGGACTTGCTCCCCATAGCCAGGGTCCTCTCTTGCTCACCAGTGTTAGAGCATTGGGCAGGACATCCACTCACAACCTGGAGTCTTGACAGTCCCTGAGGGTGCACCCAGATCACCTGACCTAACAGACGGCTTCCCTGTGTCCCTCCCCAGCTGTCCCTGTCTTGGATGGAGCGAGGGGATTGGGGTCAGGCTGCAGGACAGGGACAGCTGGGGCATCCTGGACTGCCACCCAGAGCAGCAGGACACTAAAAGGGGTCAGAATGGCACCAGGTCTCATGGAAGACAGGACACATGGTCTTGACAGACCAAGATGTGCTTTTCCAACAGGTGTGTGTATATGTGCATATACACGCATGCACATGGGTGTGAACATCAGTTTTCAGTTTTTTGGTTTATAAATGATAGGCAGAGGCTGGTGTGAGGGCAGGGAGCTGAGCAGCACCTGGTGAGGGCCACCTTCTCACCATGCCATTGTGTGGCAAGAGAGAGCACGTGTCAGTGTTTCATGTGTGAGTGCGTGTTAGTGTATTGTGGGCAGGTGCAACAGCAGTGTGTGCATATATTTGTGTGTGGTTAGCATGTGCACGTGTCCACATGAGTGCCACATGCATGTGTATACACATGTATTAGGGTGTGTGTGGGTGAGTTTGAGTGTCTTGTATCTCTGTGTGTTTTGTGTTGGTGTGTGTTACTATGTGCACATGTCCCTGTGTCTGTGTTGGTGTGGCACATGTTCCATGCCCATGTGTATGTGTGCACATGCATGTCTGTGTATGGTGAGGGCCTTTCGCTATGTGAGGCCTGTGTGCAGACAGGCTCTGGGCCTCCTGGGTGTGCTTTGGCAGGGCAGTGGAGCCACGGCTTCTGTTGAGAGATTGGGTATAAGAGGCCTTGCCGGCAGATGCCCAAAACTTGATAACCTGGCTCTGACGGAAACTTAATAGCCACATAAAAGGCTTTGTCATTTTTCTCCTACAATTCAGCAGGGGTTTTGTCCTGGGAACATGACCATGCACTTCCATTGCCGAGGAAAGGACTTGGCCTTGCATCCCAGCTGTCCATCCCATGGACAATGGGTACAGGCAGGAGTCCTGGTCCCCCTACACTGAGACCCTTCAGACGTCCCCCAGTGACAGGTGTTCTGTGCAGGAAGAGTGGCCATCTCTGGGGTGGGCACTGGCCTGTCAGGGATCAAGGCCACTCCCTACCTAGCTGATCAGGGACAGCGTCTGCCTGTCCGCCATAGCACAGTGCTGGCTTCCTTCAGTATCCAGCAGGAAGGGCCTCGGTCCCACCCTCCCTGGGGGAGGCACCTTGTAACACCAGCATGCCTGCATGCTGCCCAGCCAGGCTCCAGGCAGAGAAGCTGGCTGTCCTCAAACATGTCCCCACGTCACCATGGAGGCAACAACACAACACAGGAAACAGAAACCCATTGGAAGGCATGTGGCCCAAACTCGGGCTCCATGAACAGAAGTGTTTGCAGAGAGGGGGAGATATGAGCTCATCGGCCACTGTGTCATGAGTGGCAGGTGGGGAGCAGCAGCACCCCCATTCTCACCTGGCCACCTTCCCTGGTCCTGGTCACCCTTGGCCACTCTGCTCCTCCTCCGGGAGCCAGCACAGGCACAGGGCGTGAAAACCTCATCACTATCAAGCAGCCCACCCAGCCACATGCGTGTTTCCCACCACAAATCCATCTAAACCCATAAGCAGGGGCCCCGGGCTGCCATGGTGAGGTCCAGTGAAGGGGAAATCCCAGTGGCTGCCCTAGTGGCTTTGGGGAGTTGGCCCCACACCTGGCACCCAGGATTGGAGGGTTCTGTCACATTTTCAAAGCTCAGCTGTTTTCTGCACCTGCCCTTGCACCCTCAAGGCTGGCCACAAAATCGGGGTGCACTGTGTGGAGCTCTCCCCTGGCACAGTGTGACCCCTGACTCGATCTGCAGCCAGCATGGAGAAACTCTATGGAATGGAAAGCATTGTTCCAGTCAGGCTACAGCTCAACCCTGGGGTCTCCTCGGTGCCTGTTCCCCAGGCCTGGGGACAATGGGACATTGCAAGCATGGCCTGGTGCTGCCCTCAACCCTCTGGCTTCAGTTCTGTCACTGGGGCACTATTCACTGTGCCTGCCCAGCTGGGAGGTGGGTGCCGGCGGCCGCAGCTTCTGTTTCAGGTACAGCTTGGGCATCAAGATTTAATGGATTAGTTAAAACGATGGGAAAAAATGGAGCTCTGATTTATGACCTGCGAGTTTTTGCTGACTGGAGCATGTTCTTCCCAAGGCCTGCACTTTAAAGTCACAAACACATAAGGGCCAGGTTGTTCCTCGGACGCCCGCCCCCAGGGCTCATCCATGGCCCCTGTGCCCACGGCCTCCCCAGACCTTTAAAACAGGAAGTTTAATTTTATAGAATTAAAAAAGAGAAAATGGTACTTCATTATCTGGCTGTGAAAGAGCACTGCCCTTTCTTAATTTTAGTAGCTAGTAAAATGCTGGGCCTGGAATTAACTACTTCTGGTCCAATGCCCTGCGATTTTGGCCATTTGGGTAGAATATTTTATGAACTGTTATATATTGCACTACGGTTTTTAAGCTCTGCTATGACATATTTCTCTCAAGATTTATTAGGATTTTTTATTTAAAACAATATATTAAATAGGGGAGAAAAAGTAAGCTTAAGTAAAATTCAAATATTAGCAAAACATAACATGGACTCAGCCCGGTCTCGTTTGAAGTCCTCCTGGCCCTGCCCACTGTCTCCACAAAGGAAGGAGCAGCGGTCACAGCTGTACACCCGGCTCAGCATGCCTGCCAGCCCGACTCCAATCAGGGGAGCACTCGCAAGGCCAGGTGCCACTTAAGAGACTTTATGGAAACAGAACAGCGAGCCATGCTGGAGAGGCCGCCGAGCGGTGTAAGGAGCCCTGGGCGCCTTCCTGGTTTCCACTACACTCTGTGATGGCCACATGGCCCTTGTCAGAGATGCCCACTGGGCCTGGCCCTGGCTGTCCTCCTGAGATGTGGGGTGGCAGGACCACTGGCCACGCCTGGGTTTTGGCTGATGTCACGGACTACACAGCCCATATGAGCCCTCAGATGTGGGGGTGGTGAAGGCCAAGGAGATGCCCCAGTAGGGTGGCGGGGAGCTCACTGTCACCTTCAGGGCACAGGCATGGGTCCCTCCAGGGACAGCGGGAGAGGACCATGGCAGACATCACTGGAATCACATGCCTCCTGCCAGCCTCATCCCTGGTGAGGACAGCACCCCATGTGCAGATGGCTATCCTGGAGGGCATGTGCCATCTCTCCTTGGTCACTGGGTACTGGGAGCTGGGTGGCACAGGGTCTTCCTGACCCACCTAGCTGCAGGTGACCTAGAAGGAAATCCTTGCTGCCATGATAGCACCCCACTCTTCCTAGGTCTCCTCCAAGCTGGTTACCTACCTGTTAGCTCGTGCAATCAGCTAATCTGTAGGCCTCCAGGGCTTTGAGCAATAGCCACCCTTTGAGCTATAAGGGCCTCGTGTCCATCTGTACAGTTTTATTGGGCATCCCCATCCTGGCCCGGGGTCAGCCTGGTGCAGCCTGTCTGCAGGCCACATGCTCAGTAGGCAGCAGCTAGGCTGTCTTTGTGCAGCAGGTAGCTTACGGCAGCTCTACATGGTGCTGGGTGGCGAGGCTGAGGCTGGGCTGTCTTTTACCTGGGCAGTGCTGGGGGAAGGGCAGCCACACCTGCGTTGAGGACCCCAGAAGCCCTGCAGACCCTGAAAACTCCAGGAGCGTCTGTGACTGCTCTGCCCAGCCCTGCTTGCATGCTAGGGACCAGAAGGAAGAAGGCATCCGACCCTTCACTGCCAGACATTGCCACTGGTGATCTGATGCCCTTAGGCCCTGCAGGCCCCTCCTTCATCCCCTGACTGCCTCTTTCTTGGTATCAAACCTGGGCTGGCAACACAGGATCACCCGTTGGTGAGGGGTGACTCTCCAGGCATTGCTTCAAGTTCCCAAACAGGCCCAGATGGAAGGGAGGGGACTGAGGGCAGCGTGAGAGTGCTTGGGTCCTCTTGTGCTTCAGAGGGTGATCCCAGGTCCACATCCCCTCAGAGCTTGGGAGGGATCTTGTTTGGAACTTGGGTCCATGCAGATGTATGAGTGAAGATGCGGTCATACTGCATGAAGCCCTAAATCCATGATAGTCCTCACAGCTGGAGGAGAGACACAGAGACACCTAGGGAGAGAGGCGCTCGGTGATGACAGAGGACCCCAGAGCAGGGTGACACAGCCACAAGCTAGGAGCATGGCCGCCACCCAAAGCTGGCAGCAGCAGGAAGGGTCCTCGCAGCTGTGGGGAGCACAGCTCCAAATGCAGGCTCTTTGGTTGGTGCCCATCTTACCTCACAGTCTGGTGAGCTTTAAAACTCCACCCATCTTATATCTGTATTTTATTTTTAAAAGGAGCGGATGATCACCCTGGACCATCAAGTGCAGCCAGCAGGACATTTCTCCTATGACACCACCACCAGCCCCAGGGCTGAGCTAGTTACAGGCCATTGGTGACCCCACAGACTGACCAGGCAGCCTCAGAGTTGAGCTGCCCAGGCTGGGATGGAGTTGTCCCCTCTGTGACCTCCCTGGTGGCTGGGAGCACGGGACAGCTCATGTGCGAGGACCAGGGCACAGCCTGGCATCCCGTGCAGGCCCAGAAAGCACTGCTGCTGCTATTGTCAGGACGGAGGAGCCCATCTAGTCCCTCGGCCCTGGGCCTCCACCTCTCCGCCTTCCAGGGTCCCCTTCCCCAGAGTCATGGGGAGCGGTGAGGTGAGGTAGCAGAGGGCAGACAGGCAGCGCCCCACGAGTTACATTCTCACTGCCGTGCTTGGGGCCCTGGGTCTCAGGGCTGGGGACAGGAGCTGCGCCTGCTACCTGGTTGCCAGCATGAGTATGCATCCTGGGAAGGGGCAGGCTGCAGAGGGAGGGGGAGAGGATCAGGGCCGGGAGGCGGCTGCAGAGTGGACAGCAGCGGGAACCCCAGGAGCCCCCAGTATCCAGGGTGGTGGTCCCCGGGGAGGGCTCCCCGGCAGCTAGCCGAGTGGCTCCCACACATCCTGGTACCTGCAAGGGCTCCCCTTACCTTCTCAAGTGCCCAGCCACACTCTCCCTGAGCCCTAGGGATCCCCCCTAAATCTTGGTAAATGCTGCACTTTGTTTGGGGCAAGGTCCGGGGCTGGCTTGGCTGTCACTCGAGCTGCTCCCCATCTTCCCTGGGAAGTAAATGGAGCTGAGTGAGATCTATTTTGGGAAACCTTCGAGCTGGGAAACACTTTGGGGATGATAAAAGCCTCTTGGTGAGAGTTTCATGCCGTCTTCAAAGGCAGAGTGGGAATGGAAATTGGATCCACCACCCTGGATGGCAGCAGGGATGACTGGGCCCTCACAGGCCTTGAGCGTGAAGCAAGGAGGATGGAGCCAAGCAACTGCTGGGCTGGAATTTGTACTTGGGGGGCAGCCGGGGCCCAGAAGTGTCACCCAGGATTAGAAACGTCCCAGGGAAATTAAGGCAGCTGTGTGCAAACGTGTTGGGCGGGTCCTTGCTGCCTTCTACGCTTCCATCTGCCACCTCCACCCCTATTACCATGATGGCTGTGGGGAGGGCTGGGTGGGAGCCAGGGGGTGGTCACAAACACAGAGAACCCCAAGCTGCAGGTGGAACAGGATGAGGGGTCCCTGGTCTCACCCCAACTCCCTCTCTACCTATGCATCTGGAGTGTGTGCATGGGCAAGAGCGTCACAAGGAGCTGCAAAGCGGCAGCCAGTTGCATAGTGGAGATGACAGTGTGTCAGACCCACAGGGAGCCAGGGAAGCTGGACTGAGCCCATGTGTCCAGGGTGACAGCCTGCATTACCATGGTGTGGGGACAGTGTTGGGGAGGCTTGAGCAGGAAGAGACCTAGGCTGGTTGGAGCCCCTTGAAACCCAAGGTCTGGGACAAGTGTGGACAGACCAGGGCTCAGAGGAGAAGTGGGTTCTCTGCCCCTGGTGCCTGGTCATGGAGCATGGGAAGGGAAGTCCTGGCCAGGAGGGAAAGGTGGGGCTCAGAAAGCAGAGGAGCTGGAAGTGGGGAGTCGGCCCTGCCCAAGGATGCAGGTGCACACAGCCTCACCCCTTGCTCTGAGTCCTCCATAGACACCTCTCCCTCCCCACTCGCCACCCCCCCTTATCCTGCTTCCCTGACCTGCACCATTTCCTCTTTACCCTCCACATCTGATTACCCCCTCCTCTGTACCCAATGCCTCTCTCTCCCTGCCCCCTCACCCCTCTGACCCCCATTATCCCTCCCCATAGCTACGATGGACACATCTGTCCACCTGCCACTTGTTGCCACAGGAATCTTTGCAAGCCCAAACACGCACCTGTGTGTGCACCACACCTCCCAGGCCACATGACTCTCCCAGTGGTGCTGGTGATGCCTGAACCTAATGGGGTCATCACCTAGTGTCCCTCTGTCCATCAGAGCCCTGGATTGCAGAGCTTCTATGTCTGACCTCAGAAGAAAAAATACAGAGAGGTTTTGATAATGACACAGTTGGTAAATCAGACCAACTCTTCTACTGAGGACACCCAGGAAGGAGAGAAAACCAGGTTCAACAAGTCAACAGGAAAGTAAAGAATTAGAGAAATAAGATTTAAGAGATTGAAACCCAGAGAAGGCACCTTAGCATGTGAGGGTGGCTCTTCTAAGTGCTTCACTGTTTTGGAAGAATCTGCCGGGACACTCAGAGCCTTGACACCCTGAAGTAGGTGTGGGTGATCCTCAGTCACTACTGCTTCCCTCTGCTTGCCAGAAACATATAAATCCTCTCTGGAGGAGGTTGACACAATTCTTAGCATCATATGTTTTTACATATTTTTTAAAAAATATGTGATATCTGGCACTCAACAAAAAGTAATTATACAAGGAGATAAGACAATATAAATGAAAACCAAGAAAGCAACACAAAATGTTAAACAGACCTACTGGAAGGAACATCAATATTGCACTCACCAGACACAGACGTTAAAATATCTGGGCTTCCTGTGTTTGAAGAGGTAAAAGGAATGTGCTAGAATTTCAACAGAAAATTAGAAGCTATAAAAGAGAGCCAACCAAGAACTGAAAACATTTAATAATCAAGATGAAGTGTTAATTGAACAATAAATTAAACAGATAGAATTAATGAACTGGAAGATTGATTAGAAAAAAATCCAGATTGACTAACAGAGAATGAAAACTATGGGCACTATAGAGGAGAATTTGAGATTCATGAGAGACAACGTCAAAAATGCTGCAGAATTCTAGCTGGACCCAAAAGGAAGAAGACAAAGAGAGCAGAGAAGCAGTATTTGCATAGGTAATGGCTGAAATTATTCTAAAATTGACCTAGTGCTTCCAATCTTGGATCTAAGAAGGCTGACAAACTCTGGCAGGTTTATGGAGGTTGAGGCTGTACATGTGAGGGCTGAGGGAAGACAGGGAGGGACCACCAGGGTAACCGACCTTTGCTTATGCAGGTTAATTGGGCAAACGTTACCTTTCTCCAGATCTCTACCCTTCCCTGTCTACCCTTGTCCATCTCTTCTGAGTCATCATAGTAAAACATTTGAAAAGTTTTACTATGGGAACAAGAAAAATTTTCTAAACAACTGGGAAATAAGACCCATTATGTTCACAATTGCTACAACTAGACTTCAAGGTAATTCTAGACAAAACAAGGAGACAATAAGGCAATGTCTCAAAAGTCTCAAGTAAAAGAACCATCTACCTGGAATTCTATAGACTGTAAAAATATATTTCAAGAAAGAAGGTGAGAAAAAGCCATTTGTAGACAATAAAATCTGAGATTCTGTCAGCACAGATCCTCACTAAACACTGAGTTTCAACAGTCAAGAAAGACTCATGGCAGGTCAGGGATATGGGAAGAAATAAACTGTACCACAGTGGTGAACATATGGCACACTCTGTGTGAACACTGACTATTAAACAAAAATTAATCATGGACTTAAACTGTATATGCAACCAAGATACATGTTCTCAATGAAATATAAGAGAGTAAAAAGAAATAAAGATACTACAAAATAGTCACAGGACCCCTGAAGCGATTTAAAGTAAAGTACCAACTGATAGTGTATTTTATCAAGACAAGGATGCATGGTGTAATCTCTAGGGTAATGTTTAAATGAATAGAAATAGATGTGTAACTGATATTTATACAGATAATGAGGGTGAAGCAATAAAAATAGAATCAATCTAAAAGAAGCAAGAAAAGAAACAAACTATTCAAGCCAGATAGAAATTAAATAGAAAGATCTATTTAAGCCAAAATATATCACTACATTAAGTATAAATAAGTTAAATGATTTAATTAAAAGACAAGGATTATCATACTTAGTAAAAGCAAAATTCAAATATACTTTATTTATAAAAGCTACATAAATAAAATGCAAATATATATTATTTATAAAAGCTGCAATATAAATATAAAGATATAGACAAGTTGCAATAAAAGTTCAGGAAAGACTTCATTAGATAGTAGTAATAGCTGCATATACTTCAAGGCAAAGAGCATTGTGAGAGAGAAAGCTGGACATTTATACTGATAAACAATCTATTAACCATGAAGATATGTGGATTGTAGACGCATATGAACATAATAACATGGTCTTAAAATAAATAAAGCAAAAGATGACAAAAGTAAAAGAATATATTGACAGATCTACAAAGAGAGTGGAAGATTTTATACAAATTTCTCAGTAATTAATATAATGAACAGACAAAATATTATTAAATTATAAAGGATTTAAACAAAAGACAAATAACTTAATCTAGCAGACACAAAGTATATATCCTAAAATGACAAAACATATTGTTCTTATAAAATCATGCATAAAACATTTATAAGATTAAACTTACATAGGATCACAAATCAAGATTTAAACGTTTCAAGGTACTTAAATCAGAGTATATGGTCTGATCATGAGGAACTAAGGTAGAAATAGAAATAAAACAGGAATCAAGAAAGTCTTATTAGTATAGGAATTAAGAAGGTATTTTGAACAGCATATGAGTCAAAGAAAACAATCATGTTGCAAGTTAAAATGTACATTATACCAAAATGTGTGGGATGAAACGAAAATCTTTGACATTAAATTTGTATCATAAAATTCACTAGAAAGAAAAAATGCTGAAAATAAATTAATATATGCAGTTATTTCAAGAAGCCTGTTTTTAAAAACCAAAGAAATATTTTAAAAAGGAAATAATAAAGAGAAGAAATAGATGAAAATAGAAAATAATGATTTTATAACTGTTGTGGTGAACTTACTATTGCTCAACTTGTAGCCTCCAGCTGAATAGAATCAGTGTGATTCTGGGGTGGAAGGCCTAGCTGAGGACTGTGCCAAGAGCATCAAAGCAGAGCTGGAGGGGAATATGGTGCGCTGTTGATTCTAGAGAAACTTGTCATGCTGCTTTTCATGGTATAAACTCATCTGTTCTGAGTGGAGGAGCTTGGGACTTCACTGTCGCTGAGGATGGCTGAGGTTATTTTCAGGAGAGTTCTGGTTCTTACTTTGAGCGTCTCTTCCTGGCTCCAGGGCAGATCCCTCAGCCTGCTGGCACAGACCCTTCATCACACCGGCACAGACTTTCTAGCTTCTACCACTGGCCTTTGAGCCTTCCCAGTGCAGATCCTTGATACAGAGACTTGCATGAGATAGTGTCATGGGCTCTAGGCTTCCAGCTGGACTTGTGCAGGACAGTGCCATGGGATCCAGACCCTCAGCTGGATTCTTTGGATCTCTAGTATGTGGACAGATCTCCCATACTGTTTTGCTTTTGACACCTTGAGTGAATATTATGAAATAATCCTATAAATTATATGTTCTGTATTAAATCTTTTCCCTTCTAAACCCTGACTACAACAACTGTTAAGGAAATTGGCTCAGGAACAAAAATCCTTCCCATAAGGAAAATATTGGATCCATATTGGCAGCCCCATCAAGTTCCTCAAACACTGAAGAAATTACACCCATCTTGCATACTCTTTCAGAGAACAGAAGGGGCAGCCATTCTCTTTAACTTGGTTTATGAACATAGCACAATCTTAACACCAAAATTTAATGGAGACATTTTAAGAAATTTCATGTAGATCTATGTATACACCACTTCCAAATATGGGTGCAAAGATATCAGACAAAATATGAACAAATGCAAAATTATCAATATAAAACAGATAGTCTATTGAGTATTTGATTTATTCTAAGAATATATGATGGGATTAATGTTCTTCAAATTAATTAATGTAGACTACCTCATACATAGAGTAGAAAATCATAGATATTCTCATAGGTTTAGCCAAAACATTTGATAAAAAAAATCCATTCATGATAAAACAATGACAAACATTTAGCAAACTAAATATAAAGTAACTAAATATAAAGTTAGTTCACCTTATAAAGTACATACATAAAAGCCTACAGTAAGTATCACATGCAATGGTGAATTGTTGAAACCTTTCTGAAATTGGGACCAAGGCAAAAATACCAACTTCTTCAGATTTCTTTCAACCCTAAACTAGAGATCTCAGCCAAAGCAATAATGCAAGAAACAGTAGCGAAAGTCATAATTATTAAAAGGAAGAAATACTATTGTCATAATTTTCAGATGACATGATTGTAGATGTAAAAATCTCAGAAGAACCTAATGATATTTATTATCTATTATTACAAATATTAAAGTGATTTTAGTAAATGTCTATATCAGCAATAAAAATTTTAAATCTATCATTTATATAGCATAAGGGTATTAAATGTTGAGTAATAGATCCTGTGAAAGGTATTCAAACTAAGCACAGAATATTATAAGCCTCCAGAGAAATTAAAGGAAACATAAATAAATTAAGGGGTATATCATATTCATAGATTGGAATGCCCAATCACACAAAGATGTCTATATTTTATACAAGATTTATGAAGTTACTACAACATTAATTAAAGTCCCATATGGATTCTGTGGGTCTTATGGGATCAAGTATAAGTTATATGAGAAATCCATGGATCTGGAAGAGCCAGTTCATTCTTGAACAAGAAAGGCGTCCTGCTTCACAGAAATAAGTTGCGGACAGCTGCAGGAACCAGGCAAACGTGGTGCTGGCGTAAGGATAAACAAACGCATATCAGAGTGAAGGAACAGAGTCACACATGCTGGGGACTTTGGTGTGCACAGTCCTCGGGTTCTGGGCCCGGTGGGAAAGATCAGCCAGCACCATACAGGGGACAGAACTGTGTCCCCAAAATTGCCTCTGGCAGGTATCAGGGTGGGGAGTGAGGTGAGATGCATTCTTTCTCCATTGATCCTGAGGTAACCTTGCAGAGAGAAGCTGACCATTCAAGGGGACAGCCGTGGACAACATGTTACTGGCCCATTGAGAGGGGCCCTGTTGGGTTAGAGGACGCACCTCAGCCAGGCCCTCAGCTGCCATTGCCTGTCTGCCGGGAATGTGGCATCTCTGATGTGGTGTGGATGTGACGCTTTAGAGCTGGGCCCTGGCTGGGGCAGGGCAAGGAGGCCGCCACATCTGGGGATGCGGGAGAAGGAGCCAGGCAGGCTTGCTGGCAGCAGTGAGGAGCAAGGCCACAGGAGGCGCCCCAGGGCCTTCAGCACCACCCGGTACTACTCAAGCCAGCCCTGCTCCAGGAGCTGTTGCTTGGGGGTACCGGATGTAGGCTTGAGAAGGGTGCTGGGTTCCGGGGATGGACGTCTGGGGTGAGGAAGGGGCAGCAGCAGCAGGGACTCAAGAGTGCCGGGCAGCCCATTGTCCCAGCAGCGCCCACAGCGAGCAGGAGACGTGGCAAATGAGTTTCCATGCACCCCGCCAGAACCACGGGCGGCAGATTGGGGGAAGAGTCCCACTCAGAAACACAGGAGCAGGCTGCCGCTGTTCACTTCCTCTTTGTGCCTTAGCAGGAAGTGCAGGAGAGAGGTCCGGACTTTGCTTAACACGAAATTCCCAGAGTTAGAAAGTCAGGCTTCTCTTCCTGCAAGAGGGCCCAAAGGTGGGGGAAAGGCCTGAGCTGGGACCCCACACAAGATGCGCCAAAGGCTGCACTTGCCACATGAACGGAGAGAAGCCCCAGGGATTCTCTTCCTTGCCAGAGGCCAGGACAGCGAGGCCAGCTGCAGACAGAGCCAGCTGGACCAGTCCCGACTGACTCAGATCACATCATCGCTTTGGATTTGCTGTAAGTTCCAGACACCAGATGGAACACTTTGTTAGACATCACTGGGCCCTGTATATTTAGCTCAGAAGAATACTCATCTAAAAACATCAAGGAACATCGTTAAATTGAAATCAAAACTGTTAAGCCAGTGATCAGTCATGGTGACACTGACCAAGCGTCCGAGAGGATGACTGACTTGCCAAGCCTGGACCTCATGGAGTGCCCGTGCCTGAGCTGGTAACAGCCGTGGCAGCACACGCATCCCCAGCACACAGGAGAAGGTGAGACATGGACCCCACTGGAACTCTTCCGCCCTGCTCAGAACCATGTGGCTGGATGCAGGGCATGGTGTCACTGAAGCTGTCCCTCTTGCAGTGGTGGCCCAGGGCAGTCAGGGCTAGGTGGGGGAGGAAGGCACAGTGTCTGTCCCTGGGAATTGTCACAGGAGACATACACCGTGGGTCCTCAGAGCTGCCAGCCAGACGTACACAGCTTCTGCTGAGGAACCTGGCACAGGACAGGACTGCACCCGTCTGTTCTTCCCGAGGCTGCCTGCCTCTTGTGGCACATGCTGGTAGTGACACTGACCTTGTGGCCTCCAGCCATCTCCTGGGTCTGTGCAGGGACTTGGAGCCTGGGGTGGGCAACAGGGCAGGAGCAATCCTTGAGGGCCTCACCAGCCCCTGCCTCTCTCAGATAGATGCTGGGGACCTTGGTCCTGCAAGGTTCCAGCCCCACAGCTGTTGGGTGCAGAGGGTCTCAGAGACCCCCTCCCCCCAGGTTCCAGCAAGTCCCATCTCCTGTCACACATGAAAGAGGTCCCTGAGCAGGGAGGAACAGTCCTTCCTACAGGTGCTGGGTAGGGTCCCTGGGCCTTGTGTGCTCTGTGAGGGTCTTCTCCCCCTGCTCCTGCTGCCCTGGGGCACTGCCTGGCTCTACTCAGGGGCCCTTACAGGACTTCTCTACTTTCCCTCTTGATCAGGGCTATTTCATCCGAGGACAGTCTGACCGGGAAGGTGGTACGCATAGGTAGGTTGTGTCTTTTCTTTCTGAGTAAGTGCACTGGTTGCAAAATGGAAATAAACTGGGACAACAGCCAGCACGCTCGAGCCTTGGCATTAGGGCAGTGCTGGGTGTCAGCCCTGAGCCACACCTCTCAGGGAGAGTTCTGGCACCGGTCCCCCTCTGCCAGCTCATGTGGTGGCTCGGGACCCTGGGGACCTGCTGGGCTTTTGACTTTGTCAGCAATGAAAGATCAAAGCATAAATCTGCTCTGAGCTCCACACCTCCCTTTGGGAGCTTGGTGCCCCTTCTTCAGCAAGTCCAAGTTATAGGCTGAGTCACATCCCCCATATCCACCTCTTGAAGTCCCCACTCCCAGGACCTCCAGTGAGACTGTACTGAGACACAAAGTCTTGACCAAGCTGCTTGAATTGAAACGAGGTCACCGGGGTGAGCCCTAGTGCCAAATGATTGGTGTTCTAAGAAGAGACGACAAGAACACAGACACACACAGGGGAACGGCCCTTTGAGGTCGCCGTGAGAGGACAGCCTCTTCGAGCTAAGGGCCGAGGTCCTGGGAAGAGCCAGCCTGGGGCCACCATGACTCTGGATCTGAGCCTCATGTGGTGGTCCAATGGGAGCTGTCCTGACAGCACAGCTGCTGGGAGGGTGCGGGTGGAGGGGGCTGGGTGGCATTAATGCTGTGTAAACGGGATCCCAGACACGGGTGTCACCCTCTGGTCAAACAAATATTTGCTCAGGGCTTCCTAAAGGTGAACAGCATAAACAGGGCCCAGCTTGAGCCGATGGGCGATTAGTGGAATTAATAGTCACTTAGAGAAGCTAATGAGAACACATGTGGTCATTTGGGTTGGCGCTCAGCAAACATCCCCCTTCCCTCTCTGCAGGGCGGGGCCACTTCCTTGCTGTGTGCACCGGCCTGAGTTGAGGCTTCTCAGGCAAGGGGATGCTGGAGGTCTTCTGCCTTCTGGGGAGGCACCATGATAAGAATCCCCACTGTCCTGGAGCCCAGGTCCTGGAACACAGCCAGGCATCCCTGAGCCTGACCAGGGCGTAGACAGCCCTGGCTCAGCCAGCCCTCTGCACCTGTGACCAGAGGGACGTTTGTCACACAGCCTTACTGCGGCAAGTAGTGACTTAACACCATGCACAGAGAGGAGAGATGTGGCCAATATTCACCTGAAAGCCCCATGTGGGCAGGTGTACATGTTCACCGTGCTGTAGGCTACTGGGGCCTGGGGTACCCAGCTCTCCAAAGTGGGACAGCAAGGCCCCATCCATTCTCCCATGGCTCAGCTTGAGAGCTAAGAATGGCTTTTCCATTTTTGAATGGTTGAAACAGAAAAGCAAAAGAAGCATAATATTTTGTGATGCATGATCATTGTATGGAATTCAAATGCAGAGCAGTTCTATTGGCACCAGCCATATCCACTTGTCCGATCCCTCATAGCAGAGCAGTCAGGAGTCTGGGCCCAGGAAGCCTCGACCACTCACTTTCCAGCCTTTCTAGTGAGAGTGAGCCTCATCCTGAAGAAGAGGTCTGGGGGCAAAACGCCAGGTGGCCCCACAAGGTGTGGAGGCAACTGCCCCAGGCCCTGGAGAAGATGGATCCGGGCTCATGGCAGCTGCCACGACTTGCTGCAGTGCAGCTCTTCCTGGCACAGGGAAGAGGGCTCTATCTTCTGCACATTCGTGGGGAGGAGCCTTCATATGTCCTTGATTCCGGGAGCCAAACCCTGCCTATTTGGTCAGGGCTCCCTCCTTCCTGTGTGTGCCCCTCTCCCCATTCCCGAGCACTTTCCATGTGCAGCATCATGGGCTGGATGTAAAGACCCAATACTGAGTAAGACAGCGGTGCACTCATCCACCCACCTATACCCATCCATCCATCTGTCCATCCATCCATAATCATTCATCCATCCATCCATTCACCCATCTGTCCATCTATATCCATTCATCCATCCACCTATACCCATCCATCCGTTTGTACATCTATATCCATCTGTCTACCTGTCCATCTATATCTATCCATTCATCTATCTATATCCATCCGACCATCCATCCACTCAGCCAGCCAGCTACCCATCTATTCACCCACTCAGCCTTCCATCTACCCACCCACCCATTTGTTCATCCTTTCCAGCCACTCTCCCACTCATCTACTCATTCATCTATACATAAATACACAACATTCATCCATCCATCCCCCTACCTACCACTCACCCATCTAGTCATCTATCCACTCACTCAGCTAGCCAGTCAGCCACTCATCCACTCATCCACACACCCACTCACTCATCCATCCATCTACCCATCCACCATCCCTCAACCTGCTCTCATCCAGCCAACCACCCAGCTACCCACACACTCATCAACTCATCCACCTGTCCATTCATCTGTTCATTCATTTGTCCACCCCTCCATCCATCCACTCATCCATCTCCCCACCATCCACCCACTCACCCACCCAGCTATCCTTTCATCCTCACATTTATTCAATGACTGTTGCCTAAAAGTGCACTTGCTGGGCACCATATTGGCTCAGAGGTACAGTAGTGAACATGTAGCTTTGTGGACAGAGGGACAGAGCCTATAGACTCTACTGCTACAAATCAGGTGAGATGTGGAGTCAACAGCAGGTCCTGGTGAGTGAGTGGGAGGAGCCCGGGGAGGGGCTTGAGGGCCAAGACCCTTGGCTGACAAGGAAGATGCACCTGGTGGGTGAGAGGCCCAGTGCTGGCACCAGACTGGGGGCTGGGAGAGGAACACAGCCACCTTCAGTGACAAATCACAGCAGCATCTGCATGAGAGGCCCTGAGCAGGACAGAACCAGCTCTGGGGAAGGAGTTGCACCTCAGAGAGTTCTGTCCAGTCCTTGGTCTGGCTGAGAAGCCCCCACAAAATCTGCCTCCACAGGCCTTGTGTGTGAGGGCATCTTTGGACTGAGGTCTCTGCAGCTGTATCTCAGGGAAGATGAACCCCTGACGCACGAGGCAGCCTGAGTCCAGTGACCTGGCCCCGGCAGGGTGGGGAATTCAGGTGAGAGGAGAGGAGGCAGAGGTGGAGGGAGGAGCCCCCTCACTGGGCATTGTGGGAGCCCTGAAGCTAGGAGAGGAGAGAGGGGAGACCCTCTGGTCCCTCAGCAGGAATGTGGCCCTGACCACCCTCGGTTTCACACTCCCGTCCCCTAGGACAGTGGGAGAATGCACATACACTGCTCTGAGTTGCTCAACTGGCCACGGTGGCCCAAGACAATAGCCCAAGAAACAGCCCCGCCACCACCTAGGCCTCCCCTCTGGGCCACCAGACCCTGGCTGTGACATCTCCTGCCTGCCCAGGAGTCAGAGGCCACCAGGCAGGGAGCTCTTGCCCCACCACCCACATGGAGGGGAGCACTGCGGCTCTGTGGGGCAGCACCAGCTGACACCCATGCTGGGGCTCTGTGCTTGCCCATAGCCACTTCCTTCTACTGTGAAGCACCTCTGCTCATACCTTTCCATTTTCTAAATTCTTATCCTGGGGCCTTGGCCTGCAACCTCAACTCACATCGACCCTGGACCTACCCTGGAGCTGGCAGCCACATGCCCTGACCGCCTGGCAGGGGCTGCTGAGGACTCTCCCTCAACCCTATAAAAACAAAAAGTCCCACCAGGCATAGGGGCTCACTCCTATAAACCCAACACTCAGGAGGCTGAGGCGGGAGGAATGCTCAAGTTCTACCCCAGCTGGGCACTTTAGTGAGACTCTGTTTTAAGATAAAAGTAATGAAAGGTGCTGGCAGTGTTGCTCAGTGGTAGAGTGCCCTAGTTCAATCCCCAGGATGGGGTTAGGGGAAGGAAAAGTCTCTACAGGAAGAAACCCACTGCCTTTGGGGCTGAGACTTGGGCAGAATTCAATTTCTCACTGGGGGATGATTTATAGGTGCTCTGGAGGCCAAGGAGGTCAGCTGGGAACACTGGCTAGACAAAATAATTTATCAGAGGATTCCAAGTGGCTGTCTATGCTGGCTAGAATGCAGCGTGGCTCGGCCTTTCCCAGGCGGGGCGGGCGCTGGGGGCTGCACAAGCTGAATTGGTGTGGCCTGGAGCCTATCACATGGGCAGACAGCAGTGTGTCCTCCCCAAGTGGTCACCACCTCTGCCATCTGGAGGTCCTCCCGTGCAGACCTGGCGCTCCTGAACACATGTCGGCCCTGCTGAGTGATCTCTCAAGGCTGGTACATGGAGGACCCCGGGAGTGTGGGGTTGACAGAGAGCGCCCAGGACCCTGGTCTGGCCGGTGGCTTGGAGTGGCCAGTCGGGGCTGGGTGCCACTGCCTTGCTGTGTCCGTGCAGTGACCCTGGGTGCAGGGCCAGCAGAGCCCAGCCCAGACCACAGGTCCCTAGACAACAGAGTGAGCTCAGCCTGCAGAGCCTCCTGAGACGCAAGACGGCTTTGGCTTTAGGAGAAGAGCTCAGTGGGGGCAAGTGTGACCAGGTGGCCCGGAAGATTCCCTAACAAGATGGGGCAGCACAGGCCGAGCATCCCTGCACGGCACGCAGCCGCACAGCCTGACTGAATCTCGTAACTCGGAGACAGACTTGTGACTGCACATGGCTACTGTTTCGGGGTGGCTGACCTCGCTGCACAAGTAACCAAATCTGCGAGCCACATCACATGCCATGCTCTGAAACGGGGACTGGAAACCACCCCCAGCAGGGTGGGTGAAAGTTTTAATTTAGACAAGAAGGCTTTTTTCTTCTTCGCATGAGTCTCTTTCTCAGAGCGTGGGGAGCTGCCCGGGCGGTTCTTATCTTTGAACCCCATGTACTTAACGCTTATTAAAATCAATACCATCCATTAGCCGGCAACGTTTCCATTTTTAATCATCTATTGATATACGGCCTGTGCTTTTATAGGACTAAACAAATTTCCGCTCTCGGTGCCCCTCTGCAGCCTGGAGGCGGGGGTGCGCGGCCGCGGGACGTAAATGTTTATTTACTGCCTGCTTCCTGATTGAGAACATACCTGGTCCCAGCTTCAGATGGCTTTTACACGGGGGCTCAGGGCCACTTCCTGTGCTCCAGACTCACAGTGCCTTTTTCAGGGAGGGTAATGAATGCCCGGTATTGTGCAGGCAATCACTGCCCGGCCAGCCAGGCAGGAGGTGGAGGGGGCGGCAGGCTTATTATTTACCCACTCTCCACTGCTGCTTTCTGGGGGCAAGATGAGCCACGCCAGCTGTGCAGTGGGCACCTCTCTGCTGCACGGCTGCTTCTCCTAGCTCTCCCCAAGCTCCTGCCCGGTTGGCTGGGAAAAGGGTTGGACACAGGCCATCCGGCAGGGCCAGGGGTCCTGCCTATCCCCCAGGAGACTGCTCTGGCCTCCTTCCTCATTGCACAGGAGTGTGGAGTCTGATCAGGGTGGACAGCCAAGGTCTGTCATCAGCGAGTGCTGAGAGCCAGAGCTGCCCATTGTGGACGGGGCCCCCAGGCCCAGGATCCTTGTCGTCCAGGGCTGTCCACCCTGGTTCTTCCAACCCCAGTCATTCTAGTCCAAAAAGCTCTGGGCAGAGCTGGCCCTTGGCTACTCATGCACTTACCTCTGGCTGCCCCCAGGTGCTGACACCTCCCTGCCCTGGCACCAGACCCACCATCTTGTCTGCAGCACTGCTAGTTTAAATGGCCACAGAGGCTGCTCAGGGCACACAGGCAGGGGCATCTTGGGAGCCTGGAATGAGTCCTCCCTCTGGGGCAGGCTCAACCTGGAAGCCCAAAGCACGTGAGTCCCCTGACCCACAGATGGCACACCCAGATGCTGAGGCTGACTTGTGGGGTACGACTGTATCCCCCATAGTGTACCAGTGGGGGTCAGGTCACAGCTCTGGGGGTGCCAGGAGCTTAGTCATGCTCCAAAGGCTCTTGGGAATTCTGGATGCTCTGGGACTTCCTGGGGAAGGAGTAGGTGGGGAAAAGGACAGCTGAGTTTTGCATCTGCAGAATCAGCCTTGTTTCTGTGTTTTGGGGTTTGTTTTTACACCATGGAGGGGTTTTGTGCTGCTGAAATAAGCTGAAAGCACTTGCTGGCCAAAATGTCTCATTCTCCCAGAGGGGCAAGTGAGGCTCAGAGAAGGGGCACAGCTGGGACCTGACCCAGGGCCTGTGAGCACCCAGACCCCTCCAGCCTGTGGCTGAGTCCCGACTGGCACCGAGGGTGAAGGGCCAGTCCACCCTGGGGTGCAGACAGCCCCTCCGGCGCAGGGCGGGCCACCCAGCACAGGACCCCAGGCCTGCAGACAGCTGCTGCACAGTTGCAGGTTGGAGCGCATCTGTGATGGGTGGCTTCCTGAAACACCGTCTAATGAAAGTAACACACGGCAGTGGGGAGGGCAGCCCAGGACGCAGGCTGCGTCGCGGAGAAATGCGCTTGTTAAAATGTGTAATGAGAGACAGAACAAATCCCCAATATCAGGCAAAGCTGTTGTTAAATCCCTTAATGATAGCGGTATTTTCTCTGGTACGCCGCATGGTTCGTTATAAACCCCTTTGGCATGGCGGGAGTGGGGTAGGGGATGAGAGGGTGAGGAGTGGGGGATGGAAAGGTCTTGCTAGAAGCTGGGACCCAGCCCTGACCTTGCCTGTCCCATCCTCAACCCTGCCCAGTGGCACCAGGCATCCGCTGAGGGGCCTTGGGCTGGAGTTGGGCCCCAGCTGGGTAGGCAAAGCTGTAGCCTACGGACCTCAGACATGCCCCACCCCAGGCTGCTCATCACTGCAGCGGCTTGCTGGGTGCCTGCTGGGAGCCAGGCCTTAGCCTGGCTCTTGGACTACCTAGGGGTCCTCAGGGCTATGCAGAAGATCTCTGGCTCAGAGAAGGCCAGAAAGAGCTTGAAAGCCCATTGCAGCTGGCCCTGGGGCGAGTGCCCAGTGAGAGTCTCCCCCAGACAGGGCCATCAACCCCAGGTTTATAGTGGGAAAGCACCCTGTATCCCACCAGGCCCGGGCAGCAGAAGCTGAGGGTGAGTCAGGGCGTGCTGGGGGCTGGGTCTCCACACCAGCACAGCGCAGTGGCGGTGACCTGGTGGCAGGGACATCTGGCCTCAAAGGTTGCAAAGGGGAGGCAGGAGGGTCTGTGGCCAGACCCTTGAAGTGGGGACTGAGGGCCAGGAGCCCAAGGGTGTGGCTGGGGTGGACGTAGCTGTGGCCTCCTACAGTGGCCCTCACGGGCTGCCCCGGCCTATTCTGGACCATGACCCTACCCACTTCTGGGCAGGGCCATGCCTGGTGTGGATCAGGCCCTAGTCCCTAGTAGCTCTAGGGAGCCACAAGCCAGGGCAAGCCAAGGGCCCACATGGACCCTGAGTCCTGCCGCATCCTCCTGGTACAGCTGGCAGAGGAGAGCAGTGTGCACACAGGCTCAGGCTGGGCACATAGCCCACTGTATGCCGCGGTAGAGCTTGGTTCTGGGACTTCCAGCCAGGATGCCACAGCCCCATGGGTGTCACCCACTTCCCTTCTACTGCTCTGATCCTGAATCCCCATCAGCATCTTCTCATTCACCTGTAGGTGAAGGCCCTGCACAGGCTCCAGACCCCAGGACCCAGGGTGGCGTGTCACATCAACAGGAAGCACCAGAAGGCAGAAAGCACAATGGTTCTGCCTCAGGCCCTGATGACACCAGCTGGGTCGCTGACTGCTCAGGGCCCCACCTGAGGCCCTGGTGCTCCTGAGACATACCACCAGGGTTCTCTCCTGAATGGGGGGCCCACAGAGACCCCCAGGCTTGAGTTCCCCTAGGTAGAGCAGCAGTGAAGCCCTCTGGGATGGAGGCCTCGGCAGGACCCCCGAAGAGCCTCCTTTTGGAAACTGGAAGAAAAAAGGCTGAGGCCAAGAGCCTCGACCTTTGCTGGGAGTGGATGCTCAGGGCAGGTTTAGAGCCTGCTCCCAAGGCTTCAGTTTCCTTACTTGCTGATGGTTCTGGGGGAAGCCGGCTCTGGCCTTCAAGTGTGGACTCTTGCTGTGGAAGGGCAGGCTATCAGCACCATGATTTGTCCTCCCAGGAACACCTACTCACCACTCACCCACTCCTGCTGGCTCTGCATGCACCCAGCTCCCTTGGCCATGTCCTACCCACAACAGAGACCTTAGAGATGACTCTGGGTAGCTACACAAGCTGAGTCAGACACGGGGTCCAGAAGCCCAGGTCGCAGTGAGACCCTGAGTCCGAGGGTGCGTCCTGTGTCTGTCCCTGATGGCAGCCAGCTCCATGTGGTACACTGCACCTTGCAGAGCCGGGAGCCTGAGGGGCCACCATGCTGAGATACTCAGGCAGGGCACACTGGCCTGCCTCTGTTGTGGCCACCCTGGCCTCAGTGTCCTGGGGACAGGAGTCAGAGGCTGGCAGAGGCTGAGGCAGGCTGAGGTGGGCGAACCTATGCCCTTGGCCAATCTGGGAGGCATGGGCAGCTTTCAAGGACTGCTGCCAGGGTGGTGGTTAGCTGGCCGCCAGGACCCAGGTGTGGATATTTTTAATAGCCTGTGACCCGCCATCCACTCTCGGCTAGGTGTTAATGGCCAAAAGTCTTGCAAGTAAATTACCAGAAAGAATTATTCCTGAGAGGCAGAGGTTTGTGGGAAGGTGTTAGGAAACCGGACAACCGGCCAGCATTCATGTCTGTCCCTCCACCTGGCCTGCTTGGAGGACAGCAGCCAGGGCCAGGTGGGCCAGGTGGGGGCAGGGATGAAGGTGGTCCTCTAGCTTGGGGTGTGCTCTCCAAGACCCCCCATTGGTACAGCAAGGACCTCTGGCCTCCCCCGGGGGTGCTCTACTCACAGACAGAGACATCTGGCCAAAAGAAGCCCCTCCCTCAACATGTCTTCTGGCCAAGGGTCAGGGTTGGCTCTAGAGAGTCTGCCCAGTTCCACCAGGCCAGAGAGGCACTGGGCTGCCGAGACTAGGCCCAAGGTCCCCAGGCAGGATGCCAGCTGCACACTGGGCCTCCTCAGGACCCCATCAGGGGGATGGGTATCACAGCCCATCCAGGGCACACTCTACCCACAGGACCAAGGATGCAGCCTGGGATATGGCATCCTTCCTTCCACCAGCACAGGCACAGGGCTGCTTTGCCAAATTTCCCCTTGCTAGCACAGCTTTGGGCCAGGGCTGCAAGAGGCTTCCTCTAGGGCCTCATGCCAGGGAAAGGCCAGGTAGGGTGGTGCATACATGTGTTTCCAGCACTCTGGGAAGTTGAGGCACGAGGATCAAAAGGTAGAGCCCAGCCTGGAAACTTAGGGACTTAGTGAGACCCTGTCTCTAAATAAAAAATAAGAAGGGACTAGGGATGCAGCTCAGGGTGAAGGCCCTGGGTTCAATCCCCAGTACTGCAAATGAAGAAGGGAGGGTGGAAGGGAGGAAGGAAAATAAGGAAAGAAGGAGAAAAGGAGGGAGGGAGGAAGGGCCAGGATGTGAGAATGTGCTGGCAGTGTAGACCCTGAGGCCACAGAGGCAGCTGGCTGCATATGGGTGCCAAGGTCTTGGTTGGGTTTGAGCCCTGAGCAACCTCTTCAGCCTTGGGGCCGCGATGTTCCTGGATGGCCTGGGCACCTGGAGAGGGACCAGTGGGTGAGAACTGTGGCAGCCATGGCTGGGATGCACGGCTGTCTGAGCAAACCCTCGCTCTGCACGGACCCCGTGCTGCGTCTTTAAGACACGAATGGCTCCCTTAAAAATGACAGTTTGCCGCCTCACTCGCAGGTTCTCGTCTGACATCAGCAGGGAATCAAAGATGTTTTATTATTTGGAAACTCCATATAGGGAAAGCAGCCTTGAGGGTCTGTCATTGCTCCAAAACCCACACCTCCCCTGGGAGTTAATTATTTTCTTAAAATGCAACTTGCACTGTTAGTCTAAAACATTCCAACTGTGTTCACACTCTTTAAATCTTCAGTAAACCTTAGAGTTTAAATCACTTGCAGATAAGAGTAATTCTGTTAGGGGAGAGGGGAGTGGGTGCGTGGCAGGGCAAATAGGGTGGAATGAAAAGACCTTTGATCGCAGGCTCCTCAGGCACCCCCTGTGCTCAGCCCGCATGGAGCCCGGAGCCCTGGCCGGGGCTGCCCACTGCTCTCCTGGAAGGCTGGGCAGAGTACTTGGGGTGCTCTGGGGACAGCTGTGTGATGGTGGAGCCTGGCCATCTTGGGGGATGCTGCCTTAGAGGGAAGAGTCTCTGGTCTCCTGCTGGAGGACTCAGGACATGGGGTATCCACCAGAGGGCTTGTGTCCACCTGAAGCCTGGGTGGCCAGTCCACTGGGGTACTGAGTGCCCAACAGGGACCCAGTATCCACCTGTGGCCTGGGTGACCACCTGTGACTTCGGTGTCCACTGAGTTCTGGTGTGCTCCTGGGCCCTGAGTGTGACCTAGAGCCTGGTAGGGGACTGATCTCAGGTAGTAGCTGTGGGGCAAGCCCTGGTTTTTCCCTTCTTGTTCCCAGGACTTGAGATTTGCCTCTACCCCTCACTCCTGGCCCAAGTGACCCCTGGTAATCCTTGGGGCCAGTGTCCCCTTCATCTGGCCTCCTCTGTGTCAGACAAAACCAGATGAGGAGGTGGCCATCATGTTCAGGATGCTCTGTGGGGTCAGCTACCACTGTAGTCCATCTCTTCCCCAGACTTGCCCGGACACATGGGGCTGGGGCTACCTCTTCCTCCCACGTGTCCCCTGCTGTGCTGGGACCTCTGCCTGTACAGGGCCAGGCAGAGCTGCCCTTGGACCCCAGGCCTGCAAGAGTTTGGCATGTGTCAAAGGAGGCCTGCAGGATGGGACAGTCAGGTCAGAAGGTCTGTGCATGCCCAGGATGACTGGTCAGACTCTACCTTGCCCAGGTGGGGTCCAGCACCATCACCCCAGACATCCCTCACCCACTCCACTGAGGCAGGTGGAGTCACTGGTGAAGCAGTGAGGTGGAAGGAGTAGAGAAAAGATGGCTGTTCCCACAGGCCTTATGGGTCCTGTGGACTCCCCATACCTGTCCACAGCCTGGGTTGACCTTCCACTTGGAGTCAGGTGGGATGGGCAGCATGTGCCCTCATCAGAACTCCCCTCTCACTGCTCTCTCCCAATGTCAAAGAAGACGGTGAAGGACTAGGCCCTGAGAAGGGCAGTGTGACTGCTGAGCCCCAGTGGCCTGCGGGAGTGACAGGTCCTGTGCATGCTGTCGGAGCTTGAAGTGCTTGGGTGGGAGCTAAGCTCAGCACACAGCTGCATGTGCTGGGTGTACCAGGTGTGCGTAAGCACAGGCCTCAGCCAGAGCCTGGCAGTGTGCTGCGCACCTGAGCCTGCCTGTAGTGGTGTTTTTGCGTAGTATGGAGCAGGCCACCTTCTCAGAGCAGAGGTTGTCCCGTGACATGGCACTGTGTAACATTGGCACCCGATGTCACAAGCGGGGGTCTCGGGGACCTGACCCTGGCCGCCCTGCCCCCTGCACTTGCTGTGCTTCGCGCCCCATTTGCAGCAGCTTTGCAGCTACTTCATGGCCCATGTGGCTGGTGTTCTGCCCAGCCTGGCCATGTCCTTCCCTCAGTCACATTGTCATCTGCCCTCTGCACAGTGGAGGAGGATGCATGGGTGCCTCCTCCCCTTGGGCACCCCATTCCAGGTAGACACAGCACCCTGGACACTTGTGGGGGAAGAGGCTGTCCCTGCAGCCGTGGCCATCGGCAGACTCAGGGGTCTACCTCTGTGCCTGGGAGCTGGGCTGGGGTTCAGGTTGGATGTGGTAAACCCTGCAAATGTCCCTTCCTAATGTCCTGTCATGATGAGGAAGTCTTAGGGCATCAACCGTGCGGTCCAGCATCCCTGTCCACTCTGTCCTCAGCTACCTCCCTGAAGAGCTGAGGTCCAGACTGGATTTGGGCTACAACCAGGAGGTGCAGGATCCCTGAAATCCCAGGGGAGAAGAGGGGCGCACCGGCACCCTCATGGGAATCACCCAGGGCCCCAGCCGAGCTTCCTGAGAGGAGAGGATGCAGCACTGGAGAGGTCGGCACCTGAGCACCCTTCCCAGAGAGGCCTGGTGTGATGGGCTGGACTCACCCAGCCTTTCCCGGGCAGGTCAGAAGGCTCCCTCGGTCTGGTCCCACTCACACCAAATAGCATTTTGATGAGTTAAGTGTGAGAGAATTTAAAACAACCCGATTAAATTTCCTTTATAAATACACATGGGTTTGAAAATCAAGGGGAAAAGCGGCTTTGGGCTCATAAAACACTGCTATGCTTTCCCCAAAAGGGTGTGGGGAGGGGGCTGGCAGATCCTTGAGCTGGGTGCCCTCTGAGCCCCGCTGAGGTGACCTGGGCAGCAGGAGAGGTCAGGGATCTCCACCCTCACCACCTGCCCAGTCTGGGTGCACAGCCAGCTGTACCTGTCTCCCCTCAGCACCCCTGCAGGGCCCACACCTGCAGATACAGCATCTATGCCCAGTACGAAAGCCATGCTGGTCACACAGAAGAAACCAAGACAGGGGTGCTGCAGCCAACAGAGTGGTCAGCAGTGCCACCTTTCAAGTCTTTGAAGACATGGCCGAGACACTGGGGAACAGTGGGGGACCCTGCCTCCCTGCCCACAGATCTGAGCTGGGGGAGGACATCGGGTGGCTGGGCTCATGAGGCAGGGGAGGGGCCTTGGCAGTGGAACTTTTGAGGTCATTGGAAAGGCAAACAGAATCATTAACAGCTTCCAAAAATAACCCACTCAGAGCGAGGCTCCCGGGAATCTTCCAAGCACAGAGCTTGGCTGGGGGCTGGGGGCATCTGAGGGAGCTGGGGTGGGCAGGTCCAGGGTAGCCCCAAGGCAGCTCCAACCATCCTGTCCTGGCTGACTTGGGCTTTGTCTGAATGTGGGCCACCCAGGATTTGGGGCAGGGGAGACTTCCTCCATCCATCCCCTCGGCCCCTATGATGAAGCTCGCCTTTCCAGTGCTTCTGGTTATCAGCTGCGTCCGTTGAAGGCCAAGCACAAGCACAGTTTCATGATCTTTTTTTCACAGCTTCAAGGTGTCGTTGGCATACAAGAAACAGCACTGTTTGACGTGTGCAATTGGGAGGGCTGCGGTGCAGCTCACGAACAGTTTGCAAGCTTAGCTTTGGCCAGGCCCTGAGTTTAACCCCCAGCATCCCCTCACACAAAATGTGTGTGCTTGGTAAGTTGGGGCACGAGTCTCACACCGCTGCCTTGAGAGCTGATCCATCGCCCCACAAGTCTCCTTTCCCCCTGCTGTCCCTTCCTCTCATGTCTCCTGACCCCAGCAGCCTTCACTTCCCCTAGTGTTCTATGGAACTGGGTCCAGGGCCACAGGACAGCTCCTCCTCAGCCTCAGAGACTTGTCTCAAGTCCCAGAGGGCGCCAGACACCTTCAGTTGTAGCAAACCTCGTATAGACTGTTGCTGTGTACTTACAAACTCACAATAAAGCTTGACCTAGAAATCATATGCACGAGAGCTAACAGCAATAACTGATAGCATAGTAATTGTTGACAATTACAACAAGGGGCTGATAAAGGCTGTGTGAATGCTTGCTCTTCCCCTTCTCTCTCTCTCTCTCTCTCTCTCTCTCTCTCTCTCTCTCTCTCTGTCTCTCTCATATCCTACCAACTTCACCCTTTTCCCCTCAGGGAAACACTTTCCCCTCTTCGCCACACTGGATTGCCAGCATTTCTACTCTTATGCATCAGGGCCATTTGAAAGAAAAATGTAGGAATGGCCCTGAATCAAGGCCAGAAGTTTTCTGAAGCTGTTGGTTTCAAGCAGGAGCCTAACGTGGTATCTTTCTATGGTCTGTTGGCCATTTCAGAACTTTAGAAATGTAATGGTCAATTCATTAGAAAGAAACAAATAACTAAATAAATTTTATGAGAGGACTTCAAGATGGCGACCGGGTAGGCAGCAGAGAGAGAACCTCCCAGAGGAATGCCACTCAGACAAAGGAATATAGGAATATAGTAACATGTGAAGGACAGAAAGGAAAGAGGTGGATATCCTGAACTCAGAAAGGATCTGAAATGGGAATTGAAGCCCTTGGAAAGACTAAGCAAAACCTCTTCTGGAGGAAAGGATTGGAGATCCGCTATGGCGCAGTCGGAGGGAGAGGAGAAGGAGGAAGTCACCGCTCCAAACACACTCTTGGCCCATGCCCTCGTTCCGGCATCCGCAGCTTCAGCTTCGGAGACCTACACTCACGGAAGCCTCCTGACTCGGCCAGGGGAGAGCAGAGTTCCGAGAGCTGGTCCAGGGCTGGAGAGAGCACAGCCAGGAAAAGAGGCAATGGCGGTTGGGAGCACTTGTCGAACCCAGTGTGAGGATGAGAAGTTACAACGGCCACTGGGGCAGAGTCCCCACCCTGGGGCAACCTTCCTAATCAGTGCCTGGAGAGAATCAATGCAACTAGTACACAGCCCACCATGCCCTGCTCTGCGCCTGCCTCAAGGCAGTGGCCCCCTGTCTCTCTGCTGGTTGAGTGGCTACCAGTGGAGAGCAGCGGGGAACCTTGGCGGCAAGCCAGGGCGGCTCCCAGGGATCCAGCCGAGGAGTGGACGGGGGCTCCAGCACCACAACAGGAGGGAGAGGCAGATGGAGGTGGATTGCATGGCTCCATGCCCTTCTCACTCCAGTATCAGGCAGGAAGCATGAGCTGAGTTGCCGGGACTCAGCTCCCACCCTGAACTCTCTCTGGGAGCACATTGAGTCTTGGCGGCTTGAGCAAGCCCTGCCTGTTCCTGGCAACAATGGGATGAATCCATGGTCTTCAGGACTCACCCCAAACTATTAATGTGAGCACCAAGAGGGTCTCCTTGCAGCTTGTACATGTGAACCTTGCATGAACCCATAGCAACAAATTAGATGAAAAGCAGCAGACTAGTAGTCTGAAAAACAACAACATACTCTATACAGCAGACCCAAGAAAATCCTCGAACTCTATTCTAGAACTAATCTTTAAACTCAGTTCATACCATGAACTAACACAGTGAGAACGAGCCGGGGAGATTTCAAGCCCTTATACCAAGCATTGTAAGTTGGTCCAATGCCCAGCTGCAAGGGGTGGGGAATGGTAATACTGGAGATCAGGAGGAGGGAGGAGGAGAAGAAAGGGCCTCTGGTATCAAGGCAACAGGACAGAGCTGAACGGGTCACTGAGGGTGCCCCAATGGGGGCACGTGCCCCATGGCTGCTCCACTGTGGGCCCCGCGGCTGCTCTGCTGTGGGCCCTGAGGCTGCTCCACTGTGGGTCCCATGGCCGCTCTGCTGTGGGCCCTGCTGAGGGCGCCCCACAGACTGGACCCACCCCCACCCATAGCACAGCGATGGGGCAGAGCCAGGTGGTCTGCTGTGAGCATAGATGCTTTTCCACCTCTGACCATGGCAGTTTGTATACACCCATGTATGTTATAGTCTGAGGCAGCTGTATCTCTTCCCAAGGCGAGAGTCCAGGGGTATAGATAAACCCAGGAATACAGTTATTATCACAGGGAAGATGACTGATTGAGTGGTAGGGCAACAGAGATGAGGGAGGAGAAAATTGAATGATCAAATGGGCCATCATCTGTGTAACTGAGTAACAAATGTGAAGGTAACATTATGTAGGACAGCATCCAGAGCTAATTCCCTTCTATGTTCTCTATAATTTTGTATTTCCTCAATCATTTTTGTATTAACAGAAGTGAAGACAACTTTATATTATACAGTATCCAGTGCTAATTCCCTACTATCTGCTCTATAATTTGGTATTTCCTTTAATGTTTATGTGTTAACTAATGTGAAGATAACATTATGTAATACAACATCCAGTGCTAATTCCCTACTATATTCTGTATAATTTTGTATTTTCGGTATTGTTTATGGCTTATTCTGGTTCATGTGTCTCCATTCTTTTGTCTTTAAAATAAAATTAAAAAAAAAGAAAAAAAGGAAAAATGGAGGAGTCTTGAAACCAAGCTGTGCCATCCTGAGACACTGGGTACCCAGCGGGAGGGTAGCACATACTGTGTAGATACACGGAACAGAGGGAGGATTCTCTCTGGAAAGAAGGATTCACTCTGAAAGAATGGCAAGGGCTTGCTTCATCACACTGCTCAGAACAACTTGCAATGGAAAGCATGTGAACTGCTCCCTTCTGGAACTTTCCATTTGATATTTTGGAACTGGGTTGAGCATGGTGGTTTAAACTTTGGGAAGCTAAGGAGTGCATGCGGTCAGATGAGGGACTCCTGTCTGTTGTCTTCTTTCTCTCAGGGCCAGCTTGGTCCTGCCCTAACCTCTGGTTGTTGGTCCCTCTGAGACTTCTTGTGTGAATCAGTGGTGATGAATTTTCCCAGGCTGTGAAAGTCTCTTCTGCTTTGTCATGTCAAGAATATTGTGGCTGGGTCTGGGACTCTACATTCACAGCATCTGTGCTTCGTTTTTCCTTTTTGGGACCCCAGGGTGCTCAAGCAGTCTGCTGTCCTTCCTCTTGTTCCCCCATGAGAGATCTTCCCACCACCAATTTTGAGCAACTTGACTTTGCCCGAGTCCTCGCCACCTGAGTTAAATCACTATACCTCACCAAATCCCTCTCAGGTGGAAAGCAAACAGACTGAGTCCTGGGAAGGTGCAGTGGCCTGGGTCACCTGTCTGACAGGGACCTACAACAGATCTGGGATGCATCCTGGTTCCACAGCCCCTGCCTGCAGCTGCTCTGACAACTTGGAAAGCTGCACCAGGCCCCTGGGTAGGAACAGGTGTCAAGGAAGACAGCTTGAGGACCAGGCTACCCCAAGGAACCTAGACAAGCAGCCTTGTGAGCACAGAGGGGAGACCCCATGTTGAGAGGGTTGGGACACAGGCCCCAGGTGACATTTCCCTGCCTATCTGGAGACAGAGTGCAGGGTCCTTGGTTCTATATGCCTCATCCTGGCCGCCTGATGTTTTCTTCCCTCTCTGCATCTGGCCAGACTCCTGGCTTGGACAGACTGAGTTTGACAGCTGCCCTTGTGCTGACCTATGAGGGCATATTCAGAGGAAGCCTGGCATGCAAGGTGGTCCTGCTGATGGGCGCCCTCTGCCTGTCTCAGTCTCTTGCGGACCAACGGGCTGGAGGCACAAACCTGGGACTATTGGAGAGAGGGGACCCTGGGTTGAGTCCTAAGAGGGCTCCAGAGCAAGGCCTCACCTGTGGGAACACCCAAGGGCCCAGGTGGACACTCTGCCCCCCAGCAGGGAGGGAGGTGCAAGGGGGCGCCACAGGGAGTCTGGAAACTCACGGAGACTGAGGCCTGGAGCTCCCATGGTTGCCTCTGGGGGGTCAACCTCGCTCTGGACACAGGGTCCTGGCCCCAAGGATGGGGGTCCCTGCCTGGAGCAGAAAGGGGCAGGAAGGCCATGAAGGATCCAAGCTCTTTCACAGATCTGGCTGTGGGGCTGGGTGTTGGGGTCTGAACCCCTGGGGAGGAGAGGCCCCCAGGGGCCCAGCAGGCCTTGGCCCTGAAGCTATTTCTGTTTGCCCTCCTGCCAACCCCACTGGCAGGGCCGAGAGCGGGCGGAGAAGTCTTACTTGGGCTGGATTTCCTAGCCCCCAGCCCTGGGCCTGTTCCAGGGCCCACGCTGAAGAGGCATCTTTGTTTCTTTAATTTTGCCCGTTGGAAAACTCCGGTATTAATATTTATGAGAAATTACCTCATATCCACGCCGCCTGCCGTGTGTTTGCTTAACATATTTAATGTGATTTGGGGGCTGCGTTTACTTTTTAACTGCCTCGGCCAGGGGGCCTGACCCATCTCCTCCCTCCCGGCTCCAGTGTCACAGTGTTGTTCACGTGGCCTCCAAAGTTCGAGGCTTTCATGGCTTCAGCAGGGTCCCAGCCCCTCCTGGCTACGGCTGGGATGGCCACCTCTGCCGGATGGAGGCATCATGCTGGGTTCTGGGCTCTGCTGCCACTGCTGGAGCCTGAGCTGGCACTCGCAGGGCGGAGTGAAGGTGGATTTTTGAAGGGAAGGAAGGAAAAAACATTTGATGGTGTCTGAAAACAGCTCCTTGTGTGGTTAGAAGACAGCAATTTAAATAAGCACTCTCTCCCGTGTCTCTTGAACACAAAGGTAATTTTTTTGCCCTCAAATAGATGGCTGGTTCTCCTGCAAATCGGTTTCTCTTAGCATCCCTTTGTGTGTTGCATTAACTAACGTAGCACTGGAGTGAGCTCCTCGGGTGGCTGGGAAGCACCCCTGGCCTGGGCCACATCCCTGACTTGGAGAGGCTGTGTGCAGGCAGAGCTGCCTTTGCAGGCAGAGAAAGGCTTCAAACCCAGCACTGCCACCCAGAAGCTGTGTGGCTTCAAACTCAGGCCTTGTCCTCTCTGAGCCTCATCTCCCTGGGGTAATGTGAGGTCGGGAAACAGAAATCTCAGGCCTGGCCTCGGTGCAAGGTGCAGGAAGTGTGACTGTCCACACATGGCCTTTCTGCAGGCGGCTGCTCAGAAACCCCTTCAACCTCACCTCTGTTCTGTGCTGCTCTCGGCTGTCTCCTGTGAGTCAGGACACATGGCACTGCAGCCATCCTGACCAAAACAGATGCTGGCTTTGGGTTCAGCCACCCAGTCACCTTGGAGATCCAGAGGTGCAGGAAGGCTAAGATTTCTGGGCAGTGAGCCCAAGGCCGCCACGCACCCACTACGCCTGTCAAACGCATCTGCTTGTGATCTGGCGCCAGACAACAAAACCACAGGCAGGCGAAGCTGCTGTGCAGCCCCCTGCTGTGTCCCGGTCATGCATCCTGGGCCTTGTCCACCCCCGGGCGCCCAGTCCCATGCCGCTCCAGGGGTGCCCAGACAGCATCTGCCAGCCCTCCCCACCGCCTGCCTTCTCCTGGTGGAGAGGGGTCGACAACTGCAGCCCACCCAGGGCGCCCTGGGGGCAGGCTGAGAGGGCTCGAGGAGGGAGGGTGGGGCCCGGGCCCTGCACAGGAGTCTGCTGGGGCTGACGGCAGCCTGTGTGCTCCTCCGAAACGTGATACCCACTGCATTCTTGCCCAGCTCCGCCCTTTGGAATAGAGATGCAGCTCCTGGCCCTAATCGCCTGGGAGAGACACAACCAGCTGTCGCCTCAGGCCCGGCCCTTCGCCCCCAGGGTGAGGACGCCAGCACAGTGATCAATCAGTCCCTAGCTTCTCAACATGCCTCTCCAGTTACACGCCACTAGATGATATCACGGCGGCCGCCACTGCGGCAAGAGGAGAGAGGCCCCCGTGTTTCAAACCCCAGGGCAGGACAGGCCAGCTTCTTGGGCATCAGAATTCTTCTGCCCTCCGTTTCAGGAATGAGAGCTAGTGTAGAATCTTTGTGCTCCTCCCAGATCCTCAGATTTGGAAATCTATGTATGTCTATAGTAGAGGATTTAGAAAATATTAAAAAGAAAGAGGAAGAAATAGAAATATTTAAATTCCCGCTTCGTCCTATTTTCTTCTAGTACTTTTGTACCCCATGTCTCTACCTATGTACACAACAGCTCATCAAACCACTGATTGATCAGTGCACCCGCCCATCATTCATCTACCCTCCACCATCCATTCGTTCATCGTCCATCGGTCCTTTTACCCATCCCCCATCATCCATCTGCCATCCATCCACACCATCCATCCACCCATCCATCCATCCATCCATCCATCCTTTCTTCCCTCCATTCATCCCTCACCATTCACCTTTCCCTGTCTTTCTTCTTTAGTTCCTTCTACCCTCTCACCCATCTATCCATCCATCCATCCATCTCCATCCATCCAGTACTCAAGTCAAACCATATGCAGTTGCTGACATTCAGCCTTTTCAAATGACAAAAATAGCATTTTCATACAACGTAAGCTAACATTAGTCATCTATTCTCTTTATCCTTTTTTAGTTTCTGAAAACTTTTCATGCCATATATATGTGGTGCCTTCTGCAGGCTGCTTCTGCCCTTAATGGTGTTGCCATGACAGTCTGCTGGAAACATTTGAGTTGAAAAATCTCCAGGGAATACCCACTTGGCAGCCAAATAGGTGCACAGGCACTGGGCTGTTCAGCATCCAGACGAGGATGCGCTCCCCAGAGCCGGGCATGGAGGCAGGAGAAGAGTATCCTGGGGGTGCTTGCTTTTCCTCTGCCCAGGCCCACCCAGGTCTTCATAGCAGGCAGTTTTGGGAACACCACATTCCCTGAGTTCGCTATGATAGGTAAAGTGGCTTTCAGAGAGGCAGTGTGACAGCTCCAGGGTGGCCTGGGGCTAAGGAAAGGCTCTGCCTGATTGGCTTCTTACTTGGTCCAGGCTCTCCTGCAGTTCTGTGGGAAGCAGCATGTTCCATAAGGGGACTGCTCAGGAGAGGCTGTGCACCTGTGTCACTGGTCCCTGGACTGGGGCTCATGCTCTGTGTGGACCCAGAGAAGCTGTGGGCTGCCCTGACTCTGAGCACAGGTGGAACACCCGGGAAGGGTATGGGGACGAGTATGACCTATGAGTCTTAGTTTTGGGAGATGGTTTTATTCTGCTTCCACCAGTAGCGTCTTTTGACCCGGAGCGCTGGGCAGCTGCGAGCAGACCCCGCTGGGACTGACCGTTGAATGTACCAGGACAGGATCCTAGGCTTGGCATTAACACAGACACAGTGGCAGATTGTCTGGTGATGCACTCCTAGGAGGGCACAGGAGGGCATAAGGCATGGCACCTAGAGTCTCATGTGTGCCCGACCATGCAAGCGTGAGCATGTGTGTGTGTGTGTGCGCATGTGCGCATGTGCATGCAAGTGCACAAGCATGTGTCCAGGCATGTGTGTGGCCTCAGGGCTGGGGAGGCCTGATCCCACCTGGGCCCTCTCTATACCAGTGCTCTTGGCCCTGCAGTCAGCCCAGATCTCACCCACTGGTCCCTGGCCTCTGTTCCTCCCTGCTTGGGCTCTGAGGAGGGGGACTGGGCACTTGAGATGGATGAGCCTTGCCTCTGCTTGTACTGCAGCTGGCCTGTGTGTGCCAGGCCCGCTCTGCCACACATGGGCTATGTTAGCCACCTTCCCCCGCCCCACGTCCACACTGCGCCCTGGTGGTCACCCCGCCCCCACCGCCAGCCCACCTCCACTTCTAATTGGGCCCACAGCCATTTAATGGTGTCTGCGCGGCGGCAGGGCTCGCGGGGCAGAACAATGTGCTATTCATGTCCCGAACAGAACACTAGTGAGCGGGCTAATATCTTCAAGCTAAAAAACAAGGCCTAATTGGGACAGATGCTGTGAATTCCAGGGGAAAGGCAGCTCCCATGTGATCCATACCAGGTACATGCCAGCGCTTCGATTTTAATAGCAGCTTTTATTTTTTTATTGGCATATACAAACCTCACCAATGCTCCACACAGCGGCTGGCGGCGGGCCTCTGTGGAAACCTCCATGGGCCCGAGGCCTGCGGAGCCTTGTGGCCACTTCGTTTGGGTGACAATAAAAAGATGCCTGCCATGCAGCCAGCAGTTTCTTGCAGACTCTGGTCTCTGCCCTCTCTGTGCAGACCCAGGATTTTATGACCTCTCTGGACCTCAGCCCCGGTCACCCACCCTGGGATTCTGTCTAACCTGCATGGTGGCCGATGGGCCGTGTGCATGTGGCCCCATGTTGGGAAATGCCCACGCTGCAGTCCCCTGCTGAGCCCCACCTCCGTGGACCCGTGCTGCCCTGCCTGCGATCTCCCGCACCCTGCACTGCTGCACTTGGCAGCACAGCCAAGCGCCTTTAATGTGTTAGCCAAGTCCTCTGCCCTTCCAAGGGAAGTCCGCGAAGCCAGGTGCTCTCTGTGCTTTACACAGAGTCCAGGGTGTCACAAGCAGATAGGGGCCCAGTGGCAGCCCTGCCTGACCCAACATCCATTTCCATTCAGCCAGTGGAAGCTACTGCTGCTGGACCTGCCATGTGGCGTACGGATGCTGCTCCAGGGCCCTGAGGATGCTGCTTCTGTTGGAAAGGAAAAATGGGTCCAGGTTCCCGGCCAGGGTGGATGCTCATTTGCTGGACTTCTGAGTCCTCCAGAGAGCTGTTGGCAGGATTCATAAGAATGATAAACAGCTCAGGAAGGGAAGAATCTCAGCTTTAGGTGTAGCCCATCAGCCATCAGCCATCCATTATTCCAAATACCCATCCGTCATCCATCCATCCATCCATCCATCCATCCATCCATCCATCTACCCACTCATTCATCTGTTGTCTAACCATCCATCCATTTATTCACCCAGCAAACTGTTTAGCTATCATCCATCCACCTATCCATCCATCCATCCATTCATCCACCATCATCCACTCATATTCCATCCAACCATCTATCACCCATCCACCCATCTTCCATCCAGCCAGTAGCCTTGAATGTGTGACCCTCCTGCCTCAGCCTCCTGAGTCATTGAGATCACAGGTATATACTGGCATGGTCTACTTTCTTTGCACATTTAGAGCTCCAATATACCTGGTGTGTGGCTTTGCATGTTATGGGGTGGGGTACAATGTTTTCTTTCCCTGCATCTATCTGGTGGACCTGGTACAAATCATCAGAGGCCCCTCCCCTCCCCCCCAGAGGCCAGCTTCGGTGGAATCCATGTCACTGTGTACTGGTTTTTGGACTCCATCTGCTCTGGAGTCTGCAAGGACTGCATCACCGCAGGAGGAACCAGAAGCTCTGAGCATAGGGAGAGGGTGCACTGTGCTTCTATGCTGCATGGCACATCGCCCAGAGCTCCAGGTTTGCCCTGCCAACCTCACTTCTGCATCACAGTTCCTGTGGGACAGGAACCTGGCGTATCCTTGGCTCAGGGTCTTGTGAGGCTGTGGATGAGGTGTCAGAAAGAGCGTGTGCTCCCTCTCTCCCCATCAGGTTCCTAGTTCATGTGGCACTGGAGGAAGATAGAGCCCTGTGGCCATGGAACTCAGGTCCTCAACCTTTGCTGGCAGTTGGCTGTTCCCAAGTCTTTGCCCTGGGACCTCCTCCATCTTCAGCGACAAAGACCATCCTGTTCTTACTTTAAATCTTCCTGTTGGAGGAACTCTGCCCCTCACTTGATTGGGCCATGCCTACCAAGGGCCATCTCTCTGTTCATTGTCTGTCACCTTCTGATTGCCTTCGCCACAGTCATGTGCTGGATGAGCTGGGGAGGTCAGCGTCTACTGCTGGTGTGTGGGAGCTCCCTGAAGAGCTGGGAGAGGAGCCCACGTTCCAAGGAGACCCAAGCTCTGAAACAAGGTAATAATTAGGTGGAAACTCATTCTCTCTCAGCCTTGGAAGCCCTGGCTGTGAGTGCAGCACACGGCTGCCCAGAATGAGCCTCATGCAGGCTCCCATGCTGCAAGTTGTGGGCAAGCTGACAGCCCTCTAAAGGGGCAGATATACTGTGTGCTGTTCTTTACCACGGGCTGCCTCTCAGTGCACACTGGTCTCTCTTGCAGTTCCTGTCTAAGAACTGATGTGCAGCAATGGTTGGAATCGTCTTGGAGCAGACAACAGGGGTCACATCTTAGAGGTGGTGAAGACAGAACAAAGGAACTCACTCTTCAGGTGACCTCCTGGAAAGGGCCACCATGTCAGGCGGGCAGCCGCTGTCCAGCGTGGAGAGGGAGAGGAGACCTGTGTACCTGACAGCTTCCCTGTCATGGTTCTCAGGCACCTGCCTGAGCAGGACTTCCTGATGTCATAAATCCAGTTGTGTAGTTTTTTGTATCTTTGCATATTTCACGTAGCTGGATTTAGGTTTTATGACTGTAAAAGAGTCTGTGGTCATAAACAAATTTAACCCATGACATTCCCTTCTTCCTCTGCCCTCTTTTGATCCAGAATATCAAAGTGATTTTAATATCACTAAGTGACCTGGCAACTCACTTTCTTTTTTTTTTAAATTTTCAGAGATCAATTTATTTAGAATTACAAATATTAAGAATGAAATGTGTATGCATTTCTTATTAACATAAAAGTTTAGCTAAATATAAACTATGCACTAAAGTTTTGCACAGGCAAAATACCAACAAAGAATACAGAAGCATTTTAAAACTATACAAAAATTGCAAATGGAAAAGAATCTTCTTTAAATTTTATTATACATTAGCATATAAAAAGTCTCATTTTATGAGACATCTAAAATAATCAAAACCACATCTATAGCTATAGCTTAAACTCCAAATTTGAAAACAATTTATTATATTTTGACTTTATAATATTCTCTATTAAATCAAAGAAAATTCAAAATATATTGTTTTTTACAACATTAACATTTTAGGCAGGTTTTCCTTAAAAAACAAAATAAAACAAACAACCCACCCCAAACAGACAAAAAAAAGTATCTTTTTCCTGCACTTCACAACACTGATTATTTTGCTTTCCTTATAAAACCTTTTTATTTTATAAATTGTGTACTGTTGGATTTTAGCCAGTAGCCTGGTTTAAGTTGTGCAAATAAAAAATATGAAAATAGTGTGCTATCCATCTTTTAAAAAATAAATCTCATAACAGCAGCACTTTTTGTCCTGAACTGACGGAAGAGACATGTCAAATCCACCTGCAGAAGTTCAGCAACTGTGCGGTAGTGATTTCTTCCTGCCCCTTCATTTGTTTCAACAGACAAATGCTTTTCTTATAAAGTATGATAAATTAAAATATTTATTATTATAAAACCCTCTACAGAACCATGTCACACTACAAGTATACACCACATACACTTCTAAAAGTCCCCATTTCTATCCATACTCCGGTGGCTTCCTTAGACTAGAGCTCCCCACGAGCCTGACTATATCTCCTGCAGGCTGCAGTGACAGTTGGCCAACTCTGCCGGGGCAGCCCTCCTCTAAGTGGGATGTCCACGTTTGCCACTGTGCACCAAAGGCCCTGTTTCTTCACGTTCTCTGCTGCAGTCACTGTCTCCATGTGTTGGGTGGAATTCATGCACATTTTTAAAAAAGGCAAACATATTCTGCCGTGATATTATATTATTCTTAGACATTTTCAGTTTAAAAATACTTGCCCATAAACATGTAACATAGGCAACCCTATGCACAGGAATAACAGAAGAGAAATAAATATACGCTGGTCAGCAATGCTGGTTGAAGCAGCAGTGTAGCATATTAAAACGCCTTCTTTGGAGGTTTAAATTTTCCTGGTTTCCCAGAAGTTAGGTTACTTGGTGTTGGGAACCTAACAAAGGAAAAGAACTTTTTGAAACCAGTGTCCTGTGCAGTTGGAACAGTTCAGTCTTGGGCTCAGTTTCTGTTGGTGTTATTCGAGGCAAAGGGTGCAAGTTTCCCATCTGGCTCAGGCTGCTCTGAATATGTGGAATGTGGGTTTCTACAATATTCTGAAAGCAACTGATGTTAGAAGCATCTACTGTACTCAATATCATTTAGCGATTCTGTAAGTGATTTGAACTCAGGAATTCAGATCTCCTCCCTCTGTTAGACACTTAATTTGTAGTGGGATAGCTGTAAGCCTGGAGATGAAGTCTGTGAGGTTTTCATTTTCAACACAGGGCTGTCGAGCAGAAGAGCTAGCATGCTGGACCATCTCCTGTGCTGCCTCCTCCCAGCACCGCCGCAGGTCTGTGGCTGATCCACCAGCTGCAGCCAGCTTGAAACAGTACTGTTGAACTTCATGCAAAACTTTGTTCAGGTCCTTGTTCAGCTGTTCAAGCTCTAGAACAATTGTTGCATATCCCCACTGAAATTCAATGTCATTGGGCATGGAATATGATTTCAGTTTTTCTGCTTCTGTGTTCATTTCCCTTAACTTCTTGATATGTTCTTTTTTAATCATGATAATTTTTGATAATTTAGTCACTTGAATAAGGACTTCTACTGGAAAACCACCCAGTGTTTCAGTGTCAGAGCCAGAAATTTTACTTCTCCAAGGTGATTATCCTAGGAAAGGATCACTGTTTGTAACTGGAGACTGGAGAGGAAGAGTATATTGTAACTGTGGTGAGGTCCTAAAAAACTGAGAAGGCCACTGTTTGTGTCCAAAGGTAGTGATGGGCATGGTTTCATGAGGCTCATTACTAAGAACTTCATAGTCAGGGATGGTATGAGTCCCAAATCCTGTCCTATCAAAAGTCACTCTATAAGTAGCATTAGAAGTACCCACAGCATCTATCTGTCCTGTGAATAGACTGTCATGTATGCCACACAGTCGTACTATAACTTTGGTTCCAGTAACCAAGGGCAAAGGAATTTCATCTGGTAGATCTTTGAATTGTGAAACATCTACAACATTCCTTTGTTATAAGAGCCTTATTGTCTGCCATTTCTGTTTTAATGCTGATCTGTCTTCCTCAAAAAATGCAGAAGAATATCTCTGTGGTTTTCCCATAAACCATCTGATTTTTCCCCATTCTACTCTTGTTAACTTTCTTGTTTTCAAATTAGGAAAAAATTCCTTTAGACATACACAGAAGTCATTATCACCTTCAAAAAGTGGTTTATCTATATTTGAATGGAACCACTCATATATGCACCACTGTTGTGCTTTTGGAAGCTTGAGTAGGTTCCGTAATCGAAAACCAATCTTCTGTGAAGCTTTCTTATCTGCTGTTGACATTGTTGCTATAAATTTCTGTGGAACCACTGGAACTCTCTGGTTTCTTTTAGGTGACTTCGTATTTATTTGTCCTCTTCATCAGAAAAGAGTCAACTTCGTTTTGAATTTCTGAAGGGCATTTCAACAGCAGGGTTTGTATTCCTGCCTTTCCAAACAGGGGTTTTCTGTAAAGAACTGTACTTTTCATTCCATGTGTTAGATAAGCTTCCCTCTTTTAAACTAATGAGAGCTTTTGCTGAAGAGCTCTCGTCAGGCAGCTGGTCAAGCTCCGCCATTTTGAATGAGCCCTGCCCCACTTTTTCAAAGGCTGCCTGCCATGGTGCATTGTGGGGCCAAAGCTCAAGGGGCATTCTTTATATTTGTTGAAACAGTTTATTTAGAATTGGGGTTTTATATTTATTAATTATTTTAGAGACTCTTCTACAATGCTCTCCTTATATGGATATTGTTTGAATTTAAAGCTGAAAGATTTTTCCAGATATTTGTATTTCTTATTTAGTCTGTTCTCTTAGGCTAAGTCATGGACTTCACTGGGATTCTCTCAGTTCAGCATGTTACCCTGCTCTGGGTTCCAGTCTGGAGCATGGGTTGTCTGTAGTTGTTGTGGCTCCCTGGCCTCAGCCTGAACTTCTTCAGTCCTTCCTCATCATTCATGACTTTCACACTTCTGAAGACTGCTGGCCCGGTATTTAGGAGAATGGTCATGAACCTGAGTCTGTTTTATTGTCTGATAGCAAGACTGTGGCTGGACTGGGGAAAGAATACTTCAAGGTTTCCTGTCAGAGGGCATGCAGTGTCATGAGTGGTACAGGTGGGCTGACCTTGACCCTTTTTTGGGTGGTGTCTGCCAGGTTTTTCTAAAGTTGCTATCTTCAGTTTATAATTAATGAGTATATATTAGAAGCTATATGAAGATATTATTTATTCTTAACTTTTACCTGCCAATTTTATCACTCATCAGTGGGTTTCCCCTGCAGCAATCATGACTGTCATTTTCTAAAGGTGACTTTTAGATTTCCATCCATCCATTTTACATGTATTAATTGAAACGTTTCTGTAAGCAAGAGTTGCTCATCCTCCCATACTCATTTATTCCTCATTTACTTGTGGTCTCATGGATATTCTTCTATTTGGGTTTTAGCACAGTGTTATCCTGTCTATTGTATCACTCGAGTTACCCCAGCTTCAGCTGAGGACAGCTCTTCCTGTCTCCCATGTCCCTTAGACGTGACCCCCATTAAAGAGCCTTCTCAGCACCTGCTCACTTCCTGGCATCACAAGGCACCAGGTCATTTGATATTTCTCCCATCTGGTGGCAGAATCAGTCACTTCTCCAAGATCAGTCTTCTTCCCTGGCTAACTTTGTTTCCAGAGCCGGGATTTGCATTGCTGTGGTTTGGATGTTTTTGAATGTATGCCTGGGGGCTCGTGTGTCCAAGGCTGGTTGTCCAGAGTGGCAGTGCTTGGAGGTGCTGGCCTCTAAGAGGTAGGGCAGTGGGTGGTCCTCGGGGGGCAGATGCCCTTGGAGGAGTGGAGGCGCCATGGCCAGGACCCTAGAGGGTTCTTATGAGAGGGTCGCTATGCTAGGTTTCTCCTCCCCACCACCTGTCTCTCTGGGATCCAGTTTCAAGATGCGAGCCTCCCCTCTGTGTCCATAGCACTATCTGTCATGAGGTCCTTGTCAGAGCTGGGGCAGCACCTAGTCCTTGAATCTCCTAAAGTGTGAGCTCATTGAACCTCTTTGTTCTGTGAAGTCAGCTTGTTTCAGATGTTTAATTAAATGATTTTCATATGTTGGACAAATCTTTCACTCTTAGGATAAAATCCACTTATAACGTACAAGCTTTTTATGTTGTTGGGTTTGAATGGTTAGTATTTTTTAAAGATTTTTTTGCCCTGATACAAGAGATGCTGGTCTGTAGTTTTCTGTTATTCTTGTCTGGCTTGGATATCAGGGCAATATTTAATTCATAGAATGAGTTCTATTTCTGTCTCTGCCTTTGCCTTTTGACAATTCAAATGTTACATGCTTAGATGTGGAGTTTTTTTAGTATTTTTTAAACTCAGAATTCATTGAGCTCCTTAAATGTGTGAATTAATATTTTGCAACAGACTTGTGGAGTTTGGGTCTCAATTTACCTAGATTCAAGTTCATCAAGTCTGTTGCTGTTGAGTTCTGCCATTGAGCCTTCCAGCACATTTTCCCCTTCAGTTATTATACTTTCCAACTTCGGAATTTCTGTTTGATTATTTTCATAGCTTCTATTGATTCACTGATACTCTGGTTTTGGTGAGACATCATTCTTGCATTTTCTTTTAGTTCTTTAGACACCTTTAATTCTTGAGCATATTGATGGTGGCCAATTTGGTCTTTGCCTAGTAAGTCCAGCACCCAGGCCTCCTTGGGGAACTGTTTCTACTGACTTTTTGAATCCTATGTGTATGCTATTTTGTCCTGTTTCTTTGCATATTTCATAAGATTTTATTGAAAAGTAGGTATTTTAAATAACGTGAATGTGGTAATAAGAATATAAGAATGCATAATAAGAATGTGGTAACTCTGGAAATCAGATTTTCCCTCTCCCATCCGAGTGCTTGTTGCTGTCACTTGTTTTTGCTGGGTTTATTCACTTGGTGATTTTCCTGCTTGTGTAAAGTCTGTATTCTTTATCATGTGGTGCCACTGACAGTTCTGCTCCTTTTGACTGGTAGTAAGTTAATGTTTGCACACATACTTCCTTGCAGAAAGAAATGTCCTAGGTTTTGCTTAAGAGATTTTTGACATTGTGGTAGGCAGATAGCAGCTCTGCCTTAGCCTTCATTTTCTGCTGTGCAGAGTTTTGAGGTTGGCAAGCAGAGATCCAGGGTTTCCCAGGTCTTCGTGGGCATGTGCACCACTCTGCACTTGCATGTGGCCTTCTAGGTTCCCAGGAATGCATTGGAACCTTCCCTCTGGGCATTTTCAGGTATGGATGTCACAGCTATTTTGATGGACAGGATGTTGGCTTTCAAGACCACTACATATGTAGGGATAAGAAGACAAAAGAGGGCCAGTTAAAATGCTCTCTATTCTTACCAAAACTCAGCCTTTTTAAAAAAACCTTTTTGTTTCTAACAATCACTCTTCAGATTGTTGGAGGACTTGGGAAGATCATTTATGTTCTATAAAAGTTGATTTTAACAAATTTTGGCCAGTGTCCTTGCTTTCTGCAGGAGAATTTAGAGAGTCTTACTCTATTATTCTGGAAATGCTTCTTCGTTTTTGCATTGAAAAGGAGAAACTTTTATAATTTCTGTGTTAGTCAGCTTTGAGTTACTGTAATGAAATGCCTGAGGCAACTGATGGGACAGTCTGTGTAGTCCCCCATTTTGGTTGTTTCATTCCAATCCAAGGTCAGGTGCCCTGTTAGTTGGGTCTCTGGTGAAGGCACTGGATGGCAGTGGAGGAGGGACCCGTTGAAGCAAGCAGCTACATCCCAAGCCAGGGAGGGAGGAAGACTGAGTAAGCTACATAGCCCCCCTATTAAAGGCTCATAGCACCTCAAGACCACTACTCTGGGGACTAAGACTTTAAGTATCATTCTTTGTGGGGAGACCAAATTAAACGCAAGCCACAGCACTCACTCAGCCCACATCCAGGCGACAGCACCCTGCAGTGCTCCTGTGCTGGTGGGGGGAATTTGTCCGTAGCCACTTCCTTCACCAAGGTTGAAGCTAGGACCAAGACTTTGGGCAAGAGTTTCAGTTTTGACTCTCACCCTCCAGGGGATTGAAGGGCCTCATTTTTTGCCCTGGGAGGTTGTTCCAGGCCCCCTAAAATCCTGAAATCTGGGAGCCAGTCCCCATCAGCACAGCCTTACCTTACCACAGTCACAGTTTGGGGTTGTGTGATTCATTTTGGGTTCACACAAATTTCCATTATGCTTTTGCAAGCTCAGCTCTGCATTTAAAGGATGTACATTTTACTTTATCTGGCATTTCTAAGCTTTTTTTCTTTTCTAGATAAGAGTATCCTTAGGTAGCCTTGGTCAGAATATTCTTGGCAAAAGGAGTTCTCTCTGTATCTATTTAAAAACTCACACAAGCACCAAGATGACACAGAAGGAAAAGTGCCAATCTGTGGTGGGCACTTTATGTGGTGAGAGCCTGATCCATGTCCTGGAGTCCTCAGGCAGTGCCTTGTCTGCCTGACCAGGCTTGGGAAGGAGCAGCCATGTGCTGAACTGACAAACACTACCATACACCTGCCAGGTGGTGATTGCCTGACCCCAACAAGAGGTGGCCACAGCCTTTCTCCTGGGTATGTGAGTGTGTGGCCTGAGGACCTTAATGCTGTGACCCTCACAAGGCTGTCTACCTCCTCTGCCCAGAGTTCTCCACCTTCCACATTGCTGCCCCCATGGGCTCAGCCTCTCCACCAAGGATCTGTGTCTGTCTGACCTTGGGCTACTTCTCTCCCACAAAGGCAATGTCCAGGATCCCTGACCCTATCCCTCAGGTCCGCTTCTGAGGGTGGCAGGATACAGCAGGTATCACTCCTTGTGGCCACTGAACTCATGTAAAAAGTTGCTTTTTTCCTCTGTCACCTGCTGAGGCGGCCATGGTATAAATGGAGGAGGAGATGGTAGTAGGCCAATGGAGGAGGACATGTGGTCAGGGCTGCCTCTCTCAATGGTGTCTGTGTGTCCTCTGGGCCAGCTCCGGCTGACTCTTGTCACCCAGGACACCTGAGGATGGCAGCCCCCATGTCACCCAGCTCTTGGCTTGGTGAACCTGATAGGACATGGTCTTGACCATCAGTTCTGTCTGCACAGTTGGTGGTGACCCTGAACAGAGCCTCCAGCCTGCCAGGGTCAGGAGCAAACAGGCATATTTCTGAAAGATGGTGAGCTCTGTACTGTGACCTTAGTGCTGTGCCCTGGAGCCCAGGGTCTGCTTCTCTGTGGGGGCATCGTGTCTCTGACTACATGTGGTCTGCCAGGTCCAGGAGCCCAAGAGATGTGGCTGCTTGTCCCTCAACCACAGAACCACAGAGCTTTTTCTGGTCTTGGTGCCCACTCAGACTTGGTATCTGGTCAGCAGGCCAGACCAGAACTGCCAGGTACCCAGCACCATGCTATGGATCACTCAGCACAGGGAGGCAGAGGCACTTTCTGGGTCTGCAGGGGATCACGTCTCTGGCTGGGAGCACAATAGACGACTCAGAAATTTTAGGCACTCACAGTAAGACTGAGTGAGATGCAGAGGGCAGGAGAATTTGGGGACACGTTACCCCAGACCTACCTGGCCACAGCAGACCTCAGAAATGGTGGGAAACCTGTAGGGGCTGAAGTGATCTGTACCACTTCCACTTTTCCCAGAAGGGAAGGCTGTGCTGCAGCAGGGGGTGCTCTTTGATATAGACAGTGCAGGTCACCAAGGGGCAGATGGTCCCCGATGGATGGAGGACCGCTGAGGGAATGAGGGGCAGAGGGTGACCAAAGGATGGAAAGTCACGGAGGGCTGGAGGGTCACCGAGAGGTAGAGAGTGACCAAGGATTGGAGGGGGGTCACCAGGGGGAGAGAAGATGTGGGTGGAGGCAGGGAGTCTCCAGGTCAAGAGTGGTTAAGGGAAGATCTGGCCTAGAAAGCTCACCCATGGGTTCCTGGAGCCGGGACATGACACACAGCCTCCTGTGCACACAGCCACTCACAGTGCTCTGGTTTTCACGGTGAGAAGTTATCTGCTTCCAGGAAGTGACAGCACTCACATTAACTCCACACACAGGGAATGTCTTTTGGAGGATGTTATGTGTGGAGGTCCCATGGGTGCCTGGGGAGGAAGGAGTGGGTCAGGAATGCCTATGTCCTCTGCCTTCCAGCCTAGTTGACTCTTGGGTCATGAGGAGAAGCTGCAAAAGGGTCACAAGCCCTGCTCCTATCCCTGAGGTGCAGGGGCCACTCAGCAAAGCTGCAGACCCTCGGCTAGTGTGGGAGAGGTCTGGGGCTCTCTATGGGATGCTGTTCATTGCAGGGTCTCCTTCTTCAGCAGCCCAGGCCAGGTGACTTATCTGCCCCAGGTAACAGGGAGCAGGTGTAAGGGCTGAGGCTTAGGGGACCTATGCCCACTGTGTGGGGTCTCAGCTGGGCTCGGGAGGGATGCTTCCCCAACAGGGACTTTTTAAATGTGCTGCTCAGAACCCACAACAGCCAGCCAGAGCTTGGGAGGAGCAGAGAACCAGTAAGGGTGACGTCTTCTTGCTCCAGGACATTTGCCTGGCCATTCTTGCAGGAACGTGCTGCTCGCAGGTCTCCTAGGTAAGGCTCTGCTCCATCCTTGGGGTATCTCCCTGCCCACCCTTTTAAACGTACCTCTAGCCCATCCTGTGCCAAGACCTCTTTCATTTTCTTCATGCCATATATAGCACCTACTATGGCATCTGTCTAGATGCCTCCCCGAAGCCTCATGGAGAGATTCTGGGAGGGGATTCAGGTGGGGATTCTGGGAGGTGACTGGACCATGGGTGTGTGATAACTGAAATAATCTACTAATGGGTTTATAGTTGGGTGTAATATTGGGAGGTAAAGCCTGGTTAGAGGAGGTGGTCACTGGGGGTGTGGCCTGGAAAGCTCTACTTCCCTCCTCCTCCCTTGATCCCTCTCTGTCTCCTGCCTGCCCTGCTGTGCACTGTTTCTCCTCTGCCAGACCCCTCTACCATGCCTCTTGTCTTGGAGCCAGCCAACTATGGATTGGAAACCTCTACATATTGTGAACCAAAATAAACCTTTCTTCCTTTAACTTGTGGGTTTTGGACATTATGTCCTGGTGACAAGAAAATAACTAAGAAATGCCCAATACCATTTTATGTGGAACTTGCTGACGTTTCCTGCCCACTCCAGCCTGACTGGCTAAGTGATCCAGAGCCATCTTTGTTCATTCCCCAGCTTGTCTCAGCATGCCCCATGTAGGTTTCTGGGGAGGGGATGCAGGTGGCGGATACCATCCAGTGGAGGGATGGGAGCTCTGTCATGGGACAGAGAAGTGGATGGGGACCATTCAATCAGGCACGGGGGCATTTGGGACCAGGCAGGGGCTCCAGCCTTGTCCAATAAGCATTTTAATAAGGCTTTCAAAGTTCCAGGCATAGAGGAAACACCCAGAGGAGGAGGCCCTGTGCCTTGTGTCCTGCTATCCTGGGCACATGAGTGTCATCTCTGTCCCAATCACAGCCCACTCTACCTGGCTTGCAACCCTCTTGCCCCTGCCCTGGCCAAGTGACCTTGCTGGTGCCTTGGGAGCTTGGTGATAAAACTGATGTGTGTGGGTGACTTTAACCCTTGCGTTCATGAGTCTCACAGCTATGTGGATGCTATATTGGTGTTCCTGTCGCAGGGATCTAGGCAGATGGGCAGTTACTCTGCCTATCCTATCTATGTTCAGAAAATCTTGGCTAAGTGTGTGAGCCAATTGTCAGCTGCAGAGAGACCATGCTCACAGACACAGGCATCTATTTAGTCTGAGCCTCAGATGAGCAAGGACTGTTTCAGTGTAGCTCTATCCCATGGGACCCGCAAGGTCTCCTGGCTAGGGCTCACCAGCACCTCAGGGTTCTGGTGCAGGTAGGCAGGCAAGGGACCAGTTCTGCTGCTGCAGTGTGGGTAGCAGGCAAAACTGTCACTTCAGCCTGTGCACTGTCCTTGGGTGGGTGTCTCACTACAGAGAACAGACAGTGTATGAAGGGAGTGGCATCTGTCCCTGGGTCTCTGAGCTACGTCCTGCTGCCCATGTGCAGACTTAGCCTGGTCCAGCTTCCCATCCACATTCAGGGGATGGTGGGAGTCCAGCCAGCTGTTGGACTGCTGTTTTGGGCAGAACCCCTCCAAAGGACAGCTATAAATTGCTCTCGTGGATGGCCTGAGGGCTGGGCCAGAGAGTGAGGAGGTTGTTGGGGTGCAGCATCTGGACGGCTCCTTTGCACTTCTTCCTTGCAGAGTGCCTCCCACTGACTCTGCCTCTATCTCAGGACCCCCAGACCCAGCTGATCTGCAGCTTCCTCCCTCTCAGGGGGTAGAGGGTGGTCTCTGGAGATGCCAGGTCCTCGGTAGCCCCCGAGGAGCCCTGACATGTCTCCTGCTGCTGCTTCATAAGATCAACACCTGGCTGGTTCTAGAGAACTCCTGCCCCACTCTCCCAGACTCTAAAAGGTAACTCAGACGCAGGGCTCTCCACTGAGATCCTGCTGGGAGAGACACTGACAGGCATCACTGGCTGGGCAACCACCACCTGTGCCCAGTCACTATGCCAGGAGATGCCTTCTTGGGTGCTTCTAGGAGGGAGCCCAGTGTGCTCTCCTACAAAGGAAAAGCAAGAGGAGGAGGAGTCACTGTGAAAGAGGAGTGTGGGGAGTGTGGGGCAGCTTCATTTCTGTAGATAGGCATGGCCCCAAGGGCCATCAGAGCAGCTCAGAGGGGCAGGGACTCAACAAACGATGCCCCAAGAGGTGCCGCCATGCAGCCAAGGCAGAGCTGGCAATGGCCCCACAACTCTGACCCGGTGGTCGGCCTGTTTCCCTGGCTGCACTAATTCAGAAATGTATCCTTTCACAATCTGCAGCCCAGAAGTCCACACCCAGGTGTGGCAGAGCCAGGGCCGCGGCCAAGGCTCTGGTGAGACCCTCCCCATCTGTCTCCCGCTCTCAGGAGCTTGATCCTCTGTGTTTCTTGGTTGGTGGCACCCCCAGCCTCAGTCTCCATCATCTCGTGGTGCCCCTACTCCCAGCATCCTTTTCTTCCCTGGACACTGGTATGACTTCATTTCGACTCACCTGATTACCTTACCAAGATTGTGAGAAGTTCCAGGTGGGTGGGAAGGCTGGGGGCCATTTCTATCCTGTGCGCAGGGACCTGCCTGTCCTTGAGCACTGGGCATAGTTCTCTGCCTGAAACAGCTGCAGGCCCAGTCTCAGACCCAGCCCACCCTTGCTGTCAGGAGGGGACAGACTGGCCAGGGGCTCTGCCCCCTGATAGACCTCACAAGTGTTGGCAGCCATCGGCTCCGGGCACAGCCTGGTACATAGCACAACCCAGGCCCTGTGCAGTGAGTGGCCACCTCCATGTCCAGCATGCCCTCTGATAACCGAGAGGCCTCCCAGCTGCCCCCAGGTGGTGTCTGGACAAGGGTAGCTGCATCTCTTCACTGAAACAGGCTTGTGAGGCAGCAACCTCACTGTGGGGCAAACCCTTCCCACCTGGAGCTGAAATCCATGGAGATGACGATCCTGGCCCTCCCCGCGTCTGGCTCTCAGAGTGACGCCTGCCATTTATAACAGGAGAACGGCTGCACTGGCTGGAAGCAGCAGCCACATGGAAAGGAGGTTAGCATGCGCACCTCACCCCCAAACACAAAGCCTTTTCTTTCTCCAGCTGGAAACCAGCACGGTCCGTGAATGCAAAGAGCTCTTTCAACATTAGATTTTAAATTATTTGAATTAAATCTGGAATCCTTCCGGGCCCCGTGCTCTCTTGGTTATTTATCACTGGCTAAGTGTAGAAGTCTGTTCGGCGTCTCCAGGGACTGCCTGGACTGCGAAGCGGCATCTGAAATGCTATAAACTATTTAAAACCCAAAGCTTGGCTGTGTCCGGTCGACGGGAGCGCATTAACACGCGCTTGGTGGGTGCTCTTGTGGGACTGGTGGCTGGCCCATCTGCACGCCGGCTCATTTGGTGGGGCTTCCTCTGGGTAATCACCCTAACATACTCGAAAATAGAGCTTCCCCCCACTGAGGCAGGCCAGTTTTCCCCTTATTTAGCAAATATTGATTACCCTCCCTCAGGGTTCTGCCTTAGCAAGAAATTAACAAGCAGGCTTCTGTCTCTACCGTAGGTCCCTACCCCAGACTCCATGGCAGTTCTACCTAGGCACCAGCAGGGGGCGGGAAATGCTCTGTTTTGAGGGCCACAAGGGGACTGTCCAGAGGTTTGGGCTCTGTCTTTCTGGCTGGGCAGGAGGATTCCACGGATGCGGGGCCCAGGGGCCCTTGAGCCTTCTCCTTCGATACTGGAGTCAGGGGGGAGATTTGTTTGTTTGAGATGTCTTAGGATATAAAATCTCGAACCATTAGGATTCGGCAGCAGTAGTGGTTTAGAGGAGGAAAGTTCTCAGGGGGCCCAGGAGCTACTGAACCCAGCCAGGGGAACCTGCTGGCCTTCTTGTGCTGGGGGGCACTCCCTGAACGCCAGTGCATTTGCGTTCCTCACCCCGTGGTGCCTGGCACAGGCAGACAAGGATGTCCCTACTGACAGCAGAGGAAACCGAGGCCCAGAATGGTTCTGGTTGGGGCGCTTGCTCTCCCCTCCAACTCTGACATTCCATCAGTGCCCTTGTGAGCACAGTGGGAAAACGGTCCACACCAGTACCTGGCCATGCCAGCACCTCATCTCCTACCTGAAACTCCTAACTGAAAAATGAACGCCCATGGGGCAAGGCTTACCCATCTGTGGGATTTTGTTGGGGTGACCTAGCTGACCAAGACAGGTGCCCCAGCTCCCCGTGAGGGCAACTGGGGCTCTAGGCCACCAAGTGGCACTGTGCCCACCCACTCTGAGCTGGATGGCAGGGATGCAGGATTGGGTCCTGGGCCTGGCCCACCCCGGTGGCTCAACCCAATCACGGAGCCCAGGCAGATGCTGCTGCCGGGCTTCTTGTTGGCGCCAGAACCTGGGCCCCCAAACATCAGGCTCAGGACTCCAGCCACACCTGTCCCAGTAGAGCCCTGTCTTCCACTTCCACACAATGGACGCCTGTGGGGTTCACCATCTGTCCAGAGAGGCCCACATTTCCCATGATGGCCCACTATGAGGGTCCGCTGCCCCCAACATGGATGGAAGGGGACGACTGGTCCGGGCACCGACCCATAACTCCTGGATGGGAATTCAGAGGGGAGCTAGGGGCCAGGTAACAGGTGCTCCTGAGTCCAGCTGCACCCAGAGGAAGCTGAGTGCCCTGGGGTCTTATCCTTGCCTGTCCATGTGATGGGGGCCCTGGACCTTCAAGGCCCTGAATCCCCTAGAGGATGGAGCAGCAGGAGGCACAGTCACCCCAGAGGCCTCTGTCATCTCCAACCACACTGGCTGAACAGCAATATCAGGACAGGGAGGGCTCTTGGTCCTGGGCTGGAAAATGCAAGGACCTGTAGGCTCTGCAAAGCCTGGAGGCTACCAAGGAGGGAGGTGGGCACTGACAGCGGGATGGTCAGTTCAGCTCCCAGGGGTTGGGAGGAAGGGGAGGGGAGGAGAGAGCAAGGGAGCGAAAGAGGGGAGGGGAAGAAGAATGGGTAGAAAGATGGGTACAGTCAGATGGATATTTGGATGGGTGGATATATGCATAGAAAGGTGAATAAAGAGGACGAAAGAAAGAGGAAGGTAGAAAAGGAGGGAAGGACAGATGGCCGATAGACAGACAGGTAGATGAGTAGATGGATGGATGCAAGGGTGAGTCAAAGATAGATATTTGAATGGGTAGATGAGTTGATGGATGGGTAGGTGGAGGATGATGGGTAGATAGAAGGATGTGTGAATGGATGGATGGATGGATGGATGGATGGATCTAGAGGAAAGGTGAAGTGACTGGACAGAGGGGTGGGAGGATGGGTGGATAGATGGATGGGAAATGGGTGGATGGACGAGTGGACAGGCAGATGGGAGGACAGGTGGATGAATGGGTGTCTGGAAGAGTGGATGGAAGGATTGATGGATGGATGGTACAAATTTCATCTCACAGACTCAAAAGGGCTAAGCTGTCCAGGGGTTTGGGCTCTTCTTTGGGTGCCTGGCATAGCAAGGTGCAAGGGCCTCCTGACACCCAAAGGGCCACCCTGTTCCTTAGGGTTGGTAACGCTCCAGCCAGGCCCTCTGTGAGAGGATCTGGCCCCCAGAGGTTGGCCAGCTCTAATGAGCTCAATCTCCTGGCCACTAATTAGCAGAGGCTCTGGGTACCACAGACAAATAGAACCAGGGGCAATGGTTCAGTCCTGGAACCAGGATTTGGGGGCCCAGGTATGCCAAGCCAGGCCAGTGGAAAGCAAGGGCCTCCAGCAGGCCAGGCCCACCAATCCCGGGTCTAAACACCTGGCAGCTCCCCAGGACCCACGCTTCATGGACCAGTGGGGGGTGGGGCTCTGCGGGACAGGAGAGGGCAATGGCCATGATCACTGGAGTGGAAATTAATGCACACTTTCCTGGAGAGGACGGAAGTGAGTCTACCCTCAAGGCCCACGGTGCCCGACTGCTGCAGGATGGAGTTACAGCCACTCGCCCACGTAAACGCGTTCAAGCGATTTACGAGGCTTGGTGGCTTGAGGTGGGGGTGGCAGACTCAGACGGCTTCTAATTGGAGGCAGAAGAGGAGAAGAAGGTCCCCTTTCCTGCCCTGTGCCCCTGACTGGGTTCAGCAGAAGTTGCATGCATCTGCCGGGCCAAGCACTGCACACCAGGGTGACCAGCTACACCTGGGCCCGAGCCCTCAGGTCCATGCATCCTGCCTCGTAGGGCAGGGTGAGGGAGAAAACGCTGGGCTCCTGCTGGGGACTTGAAGGGGCCCAGGAGGCTTGGAGGCCCAGATCTTTCTGCCTCAGGGGAAGCGCCAGCCAGCATGACTTCACATAGGCTGCACTGTGGCTCATAAACCCACTTGGCCTCCTCAGGGCCTCATGCTAACATCCAGAGGCAAGTCCACAGCTCCTTAGTGCTTGGTCTTCACATCAGAGGGACAATTGCCAGCTCAATTGGACACTCAGCAGGTGCAGGTACTGGCTCTGATGGGGCCTGACACTGGAGCCTCTGGACTCAGCAAACCCAGAAATGAGGGCCAGGAGCCACCCACCGCATCCCCATGTCCAAGAGTCCCCTTGGGCCCATTCCTGGCTTTGAGCTGTTTTTCTAGGTGGAAGAGGAGGAAAGGGGGTTGCCTCCAGGTGTCAGGATGGGTCTGGGGGATAGACACCAGCACAGGACGGTGCCTGCTTGGCTCAGCAGGGAGTGGGAGAGGAAAGACACTTGGGGACACTTGAGACAAGGACCAGAAGTACTCAGGTGTTTCCCCACAGTGTCCTTGGGCCTCTGGCTAGGAGAAGACTGGGAACACTTGTCCAGAGGTGAAAATGGGCCAGCCCCTTAGAGGCCACAGAGGAAGCCAAGCCCGGCCGGAGAGATGCAGGGCAGGCTACTTACTGTGTCCTTGTATGATTCATGGCCCCCAGGATGCCATCCTGTGTTGTTGGAGCAGCAGGGGCCACAGAACCACAGCTCCCCATGTGGACCAAGGCCATCCATATTCCACAGTCCAGTGTTACCCCTCTGTCCCCTGACAGATCCCCAAGTGCATGCAGACCAGAGCCACCGAACTCTTCATGGGCCCTGATCCAGAGCCCTCTCTGCCTGGCCTACTTCTCCACTACTGACCACATTGCAGCTGAATTAGAAGCTTCCAGCAGGTGACCCTGCCGCATCACCCTGAAGGGTAGATGATGGGAGAAAGTTCTAGCAGCACCTGAGAGCTGCCCACACTGGCACTGCCATAGAAACAGGCTGGAACCCCAGGACACTGCCCCCATCACAACCAGCCTGACATGACCAAAGTGTCAGCAACTGAGCCAGACATGATGACAGGCGAGGCAGGGTCTTGGTCCTTGTGAATGCTGGCTTTGAGTGGGTTTCCTTAGTGTCCTTTGAAGAAGAGCCTCTGATGATGATCAAGGTTTTACTGAAGGCCCTGGGGCAAAGGTGGCCCAGAGCCGCCTGTTAATGCCTTCCGTACAAATCTACATCCCCAGTCTGTGTCATAAGTCTACACCATGTGTCTACACTACACACTGTGCCAGGTGTCTACACTGATATGTGCCTACACAGCATGTCTGCACCACTGGCTGTGCATTTGTCTTACTTAGCCTGTGGGTAGTTCAAAGGGTGAGCAGGGTGTAGATTAGGAAACTGGAGGCTCCTGGTCTCTGCTGTCTGCGGAGATTGAGGGGCCCTGACCTGGCCCAGAACACAGCCAGGGTACCCAGGCACAGACTTACCAGGTGGGGGCTTTCTTAGCATCTGTCTACCTGTGGGACACAGAGCAAGAGTAACCGGACAGAGGGCCAGGAGATCCCTGAGACCTTCCTGGAGGCATCTGCATCCAACAGGAAATTCTGAGCACATGGTGCTCTGGGGTACAGCCATTGCTTCTCCAACCCGGGGCTTGGTTCATTGTCTTGGCAAAGGGAGAGGGCAGGCATGCCAGGCTGGGTGGCTTTGCTGGGTGGCTGCACTTGGTGGAGGCCCAGGCTGTCTGCCATCCCCCTGGGGGCTCAGTGTCCCACATCTGGGAACTAAGGATAATCACCGGCCTGGCTGGGTTGCTACCTTGGGGATCATCAGCCCTGGAAGCCTCCCTGCCTGAGGTACAGGTGGAGAAGGCTGTGCGGGGTGCGTGGCAGGCAGGCAGGCTTCTCAGCCTGGGGCCACCTCCCAGCCCTGCAGGAAGGTGCTGAGCACTGTGGAATCCCATGACATTCCCCTTCTGGGGGAGCCTATTGTGACATAGGCAGCCAGGAGGGGCCAGCGGGCATCTCGGTGGCCCTGGAGGTTAACATTGCAGGCATGTCGAGCCTACACACCCTGAACTCCCCAGCTGTGATCTTTGACAATGGCTCTGGGCTCTCCAAAGCAGGGCTGTCAGGGGAGATCGGGCCACGCCATGTCCTCAGCTCTGTCGTGGGACACCTGAAGGTCAAGCCGTCCCTGGCAGAGCCCTGTCAGAAGACATACCTCGTGGGGGACAAGGCCCTGTTCAGGCAGGAGGCGCTGCACCTCCACATGCCTATCGAGCGGGGCCTGATCGTGGGCTGGGATGACGTGGAGAGGCTGTGGCAGCACCTATTTGAGTGGGAGCTGGGCGTGAAGCCTAGCGAACACCCGATATTGGTGACCGAGCCCTCACTGAACCCCAGGGAAAACCGCGAGAAGACGGCGCAGGTGATGTTCGAGAACTTCAACGTGCCTGCCTTCTACCTGTCAGATCAGGCAGTGCTGGCGCTGTATGCTTCAGCCTGCGTCACAGGCCTGGTGGTGGACAGCGGGGAGGGGGTCACCTGTACTGTCCCCATCTTTGAAGGCTACTCCCTGCCCCATGCTGTGGCCAAGATGAACATAGCAGGCAGGGACATCACAGAGCAACTCACTCGGCTCCTCCTGGCTGGTGGACGGACCTTCCCCTGTCTGCTGGACAAGGCCCTGGTGGACGACGTCAAAGAGAAGCTCTGCTATGTGGCCTCGGAGCCTGAGAAGGAGCTGTGCCGGCGGCCTGAGGACATCCTGCGGGAGTACAAGCTGCCTGATGGCAATGTCATCTACTTCGGCGACCAGCTGTTCCAGGCCCCCGAGATCCTGTTCTCACCCGAGCAGGTGAGCAACCAGTGCCCAGGGCTGGCCATGATGGTGTCCAGCAGCATCACCAAGTGCGATTCTGACATCCAGAAGACACTCTTTGGGGAGATCGTGCTGTCAGGGGGCACCACGCTATTCCAGGGGCTGGACCACCGGCTGCTGAGTGAGCTGGAACCACTGACACCCAAAGGGATCCCCATAAAGATCACTGCACCCCCTGACCGCTGGTTCTCCACATGGATTGGGGCCTCCATCGTGACCTCTTTGAGCAGCTTCAAGCAGATGTGGGTCACTGCCGCTGATTTCAAGGAGTTTGGGGCATCTGTGATCCGGAGGAGGTGCTTCTAAGGGGCACTGCACCCGGGGTGGGGGTCCCTGGGGCAGGGGCTGAGCCCAAGCTTCCTTTAGCAGGATGTTTAATAAAAGACAAAATGGTGGATCACGTGGCCATCTCTGGCTTGGTTCTTCTTCGGAGGTAGCCGCAGAGCTTCTGCCCTGGGTGGTGGGTGGGTCTGTTGTGTCCCTGTCCCCACTCACCCTTCCTTCTGAGGAAGCCTGGGCAGGTGGCTGCCCTGCCCCTGTAGTTCTTGCCGAGAGCCCCAGGGTCGGGCTCAGCTTCCGCAAGGTCAGACAGTGCCTGGGATGCAACCAAGCAGATTAGCCCCAACTCCTCCACTCGGCAGTTTATAGCATCTTTGTTGGAGGGCAAAGCCTTGGAAACAAAGTTAATGACTGTCAGTAAAACAACAGCTGGATAATTTATGCATAGAGGGAATTTTCCTATGTGGATCTGGTGGAATTGTCCCCAGATATAGTGGTGTCTTCATTTACAAACATCTTCATTTGTAAATAGTTTGATTCACAAACAAAAGTGGCAGAATTTTTTGTTTACAAACTCTGCATTGGGTGACAAACATGACCACAGCCATCTCTCCTATGACAAACGTGGCTGTCTTCCCCAAAATTGCGGAACAAATTAAGCTTGTGAGCCAAGGTGTCATTGTATTTTTGGAAGCGAAGTGGACAATTAAGAGAAGTCCTTATGGAGTGAAGAAGAAAAACAATGATAATTTCCCAGGCATTGCTAGCAGGACACACATTTGTGTGTGCATGTACAGAAGAATCTATGGTTTTATATGCAGATGAAACCGGAAAGATCCACAGGAGAAAGAGGATGTCCGGAGACAGTGGGTAGGGGGAAAGGAAGATGGAAAGGGTGAGGGAAAAATACAAAACAAAGCTTTATGTGGAAGAAACTAAGCCTGCATGAAACATACCTGTTCACCTGGGATTAGGTGGTACTGTGAGTTGAATCTACTGTTGTAAGTCCTCTACATCATCTGCCTTTTAACCTGTGTTTTGTTTGAAGTGCACTTGTGTGGTTTGAAGGTAGAAAGTAGTTGGGTCATTTTTAAATTCTATTTGCAATCTCTATTTTAATTATGTTTTTGTTATGGTTGATACATTGTGTCAACTTGGGGAATCTAGAGGTTTAGCTGAGTGACTCAGGAGGAAGCTGGGGTGCTCACTTTGTAAACATCCTGAGCCTGTGGAAGAGGAGGGCATGGAGATTGTGTGAGAGGTTCACCCCTGGGTGGGGGTAGGCTGTTTACCGTGTAGGGGAAAAAAGGAGGCTGCTTGCAGCCATTCCTCCCTTTTGCTGGTTGTTTTTGCTGTGCTCTGCTGCCATGAACAGTTTGCCCTCTGCCATGTGCCACTCTGCCTCAGCACCGGCCAAGTGTGGACTGAAACCTCCATGAACTGTAAGCTACATAAACCTTTTCTTTCTTCATCTCGGGCGTTGGGTATTTTGTCTCAGCAACGAAAGAAAAGTAACCAAGACAGTGTTTAAAGTGATCAAGAAAGTGATACGTTGTGGATTAAGCCTTCTCTTTTATTGTTTTCTCTTTGTGTCCTGTTCTCTTTCCTTACCTTCTCATGGGCTACGAATACCTTTTTAGGATTCCACCTTGATTTATTCTTTGTGTTGCTTTGTAGGGGTTTTGGGGGGATGTCACTAGGTATCCCACCAACATATGCGTGTATGTATAGATAACATCATAGTGTATGGGGTGACATTTTACCACTTCAAGCACAGTGTAAAACCCTTTATCCTCCCCTCTAGAACCAACACCATCCTGTTTCCTGTGTGTACATTAAGCACATCAGATGGTCTAAGAATTTTTCTTCAACCACCAAATTTGACTTAAGAAACTCACAAAAACACTCTACTAGGTCGACCTCTATTTTCTGAGTTCCAAACACTGTGATAATCAGCTGTTGCTGTGACTAAATGCCCAAGAAAAACAATTACAAGGAGGAAGTTTGTTTGGGCTCATGGCTTGGAAGCTTTAGTCCATGATCAGCTGGCTCCATTGCTTGGAGACCTATGTTGCAACATCATGGCAGCAGGGTGTGGGGAAGGAAAAAAGCCAGAAAGCAGAGAGAAAGAGTCGAGACAGAGGGAGGGCCAGGGACCACGTGTGGTCCCCAGGGAACACCTCCAACCCCCATTCCTCCCCTCCTCATTATCCATCAGTGGGCCAGTTCAGTCAGCTCTAGGCCAATCAAAACGACAAGGTTAATGGTTAGGGTACTTCTAAGAGTAGCTTTGCCAGCAACAGATTCTCTTAGCTTTCCTTCACCTGAAAATGTCTAAATTTCCCCTTCACCCCATGCTGCATTTTCTGTAGAGAGAATCTTCACCCAACTGTTTGCTTCTGCTCTTGGAGAAAGGTGTGCCAACCCCTTGTGGGCTTTGTGGCTCCAGATCAAAACCCCTGTCCCTCTTTGGAGTCCCCTGTCTGCTTTCAAGAGTTTTTCCTTGTCTGTAGATTTCAGCAGTCTACTTATGCTATTTCTTAGTGTGAACTCCTTCGGCTAACACTGCTGCCGTGTTTGGCCTTGTTAATGTTAGATGGGGCTGGTTCAGCTCCCCTGGGCCCCATTCAGTCCCATGGCTCTGGCGGGAGGGGCGGTTGCGCTATAGGGAATTCAGTTGAACACTCTTCCTGCAGAAACCCTGGGTGGAGGGAGGCTGTGCCCCAGCATTAAGTTCAAGTAAGAAGAGAATGCAAAAGCGTACTCTTGTTCCATCACCCTGTCCCACTCTTTTTTTAAATCAGTACATGTTTGTGACACACAGTAATTACATGTGGCTGGGCAGGGGGTTGATATAGACACACCAAATCCAGATCAGTTATCACGTTCCCAAGATCCCTTCCCATCTCTGCCTCCCTGTTCTTTAATGTGGCTCTTTAGTCTGCACTTTAAATTGTTTATATTTTGGGTCTCTCAGAGGGACCATGCAATAGTTAACCCTTTTGACTGACTTATTTCACCTGGCATTATGGTCTCAAGGTCCTCCCATTTCCTACAAATGACTCAAATTTATCCTCCTTTATCACTGTGTAATATTTCACTGTGTATAAACAGCACATTATCTTGTTGGGAATGGTGGCACATGCCTGTAATCCTAGCACTTGGGAGGCTGAGGCAGGAGAATCACCACAAATTTGAGGCCAGCCTTGACTACATAGTGAGTTCAAGGTCAGCCTGAACTACTGAAGAAAGACCCTGTCTCAAAAATAAATAAATACCATAAATAAATAGAAACAGCATGCTTTCTTTATCCATTCCTCTGCTGATGGGCAAATATGTGCTTCCATGATGGACCTGCTGTGACCTGTGCTGCTGTGAACACGGTGGCGCTCATACCGCTGCAGTGTGAGGTCTTTCCGTCTCCCAGGAAGTACCCAGGAGCCATCAAACTGGGTCGAGTAGAATTTCTGTTTTCAGTGTTTTGAGAGCTCTCCATACGTCCTTCCAAAATGGCTGTACTAGTTTTCACCCCCACCAACAGTGTCGGCTTCTTTTCCCCTAACCTCACCGGCACTTGCAGCTTTTTGAGTCCTTGACAATGGCTGATCCTGGGAGTGAGGTGGAATCTCAGTGTTGATTTAATATGTGTTTCTCTAATGGCCAGAGGTGCTGAAAATGTTTTCGTTTCTTTATTGGCCACTTGTACTTCTGAGAAGCATCTAGCCATCTCAACTGCCCACTTTTTGACTGGGTCTTTCATTTTTGGCAGTCTAATTTTTTTTGAGTTCTTTATATATTCTAGATATCAGTCCGGTGGAGTCCTGTCCTAGGTATTATGTGTCTGTGGAATAGCTTGTAAAAAATTTTTCCCTTTCTGTAGATTGTCTCTTTATTTTTAATTTTTAAAAAAAATTTTTTGAGACAGGGACTGGCTATGCAGTTCAGGCCAACCTTGAGCTCACTTTGTAGCCCAGGTTGGTCTCGAACTCGCAACGATCCTCCTGGCTCAGCCTCCTGAGTGCTGAAATTACAAGTGTGTAGATGGTCTCTTTATTCTGTTGGTTGTTTCCTTGGTGATAGAGAAGCTTTTTAATTTGCTATGACCCCATGTGTTGATACTTGATTTTATGTCTTATACAGTTAGGGTTCCATTCGGTAGGTCTTTGCCTGTTCCTATGTCAGCAAGAGTTTTACCAATTTTTTCTTTCAGTGCCTTTGCCTCCTCTTTCATGGAATAGGTTTTTCTGGCCCATCCCTGTGTGAGATTCTCAGACAGGAGCTTCTGAGCAGCTTATTTGATACATATGGGAGACAACGAGGGAAGATAGGGCCTCCCAGGTCGCCGGATCCAAAGGCAGCTGTCTCCTTCTTTCCACCTTTGTGCTTTTGTCGGTGTGCTGTGCTGCATCCAGGGGGCTGGGGCTGTGCTCCCTCTGGGGGCTCAGAGGAGGACCTGGGGGTGGGGCTGTGTTTCTCTCCATAGTGTCACAAGGTTATAAGGGAATTTAGCAGACTCCTGGGCCCCCATCAGAGCCCTCCTCCTCAGGGAGGAGGAAGTCCTCACTTTCACGGTGGAAATTTCCAAGGCCACACAGGGAATTGTGAGCAAGCTCAACCCAGAGCCCCAGGTCAAGGCTTTTTCCTCTGTGCACTTCTTCCATACCCTCTCTCCTAGGCTGTGACCTCCGCTCAACCACCCTACAAACAAATGGCAAATAAGACACAACTCTCTGTTTACTCTACAAAACTACTTTCTCCCTATGGTGGCTGCTGCTATTGCTATGGTGGTAGTGAAGATAGAATTTACCAGTGATTACAACAATGAAGATGGTAGTGGTGGTGATTGTGATAATGGAGATGGTCATGGTGGTTGAAGTAGTGATGATGGTGGAGATGATGATGTTGATGATAGTGAAGGGAGTGGTGGTGGTGGTGGTGATGGTGGTGATGATGATGGTGATGATGGTGATGGTGTTGGTGGTGGTGATGATGGTGGTGGTGATGGTGATGGTGTTGGTGGTGGTGATGATGGTGGTGGTG